>CM059972.1:18985394-19585394 GCA_030490835.1 Annona cherimola | reverse complement strand
AATACTGATGTCACTTCTAACCGTATCTTAATTGGCCTTCCTAGTTATGCATGGTCCACAAACTTGGATATGGGAATTGGGATGAGCTCAAGGCTGCCTTCCGTACCTCTCCATTATTTCGTTTTGATTGGTTTGTGAAGTCCCGTACTACACAAGAACTTGCTCGGCGCTGTGATACTCTTATCCGCTTAGTCGAGAAAGAAAATCAAGAGTTTGATGAGAGGGAAAGACAAGCGAGGAAAGATAAGAAACTTGCCAAGGTTTTACTGTTACTCACTTTATATTTTGGAAAATTCATTTTGTTTTCTATTCTTAGCTTTTTCATGCTCTTTCCTTTGTTTTGTAATCTTTCAGAGTATGACACCGTCTAAGCGTGGGATGGCAAGATCACCTGCCATGGAAGCCACTGCATCTGGTTCCTTGAAGAAGCGAAAGCAGATGGTTATGGATGACTATATGAGTTCGGTGAGTTTCAACCATTCTCTGCACGATCATATGGTGTCTGTTTAATTTGTCTATTCCATTCCATCAGTTGGTGGAGAGCTCAATCTTTAGGTAATTAGTGAGATTGTGAATCGATTTCAATACATGATGCTAATCAAGAAGCCTTCTACTTGCAGGGAAGGAGACGAAGATGATCACGTGGGAGAAGCCCTTGTTTCGCAGGGAGTATTTCAACCTTCAGGAAGCCCAGAGACAATCAAGGGAGTAGCTTGCTCTAAGAGGACTTATTCTTTCAGACGAGGTGGGGGCTGAATGAGTTGTCTGAACTCATGGTTTTTGTGGGTTAGAAACTTGTAACCCCTTTCCTGACCTGGGAGGTCGTATAGAAATGGCAAATTTATTACATTTTGTGAGGCAGGCTGCCAGTTCTGCTTTTTATACATGGTGGCCTGCTGCCGGCCATTTCATCACCCGCTTCATTTTGCTGTCGTGTTGGGGTGGGTTTTCCTGCGATTCTTGTATTAACTATTATTCATTTGGAAAGCCCTTAAATTGGAGATATGCTTTACATGAATGATTGAATTTGCTGGATTGCCTTTGCTCTGTCAGATAGTGAAATGTAGTTGGGGGTATTCTTACCTGAACACTTGTCACCATTTTGCGGTATTTTTCAAATCAATGGCGAGAAGCAGCGCACAGCAACATGGATATATAAACCCTGGGAAGTTATCGGTAAATATATTGCTATTATTTTAACGTTTGTTATGAGGATTCCCCCCCCCCCCCCCCCCCCCGAGTATTATGGTGACTATGGTACGGTTGTTGGCCCCAGCTCGGTATTCAACTTGGAAAGTAGGCTTCGTGGATAACAGCACACTTTCACTCATTGATAAAATTTCTGGTATGATATTCCTAAGATTTGGAGGCGGCTATTTTTTATTTTAAAAAGTTGAAGAACTTCAAACAGTTGCTCAGTCGCCAGATGCAGATTACAACAGATTAGGAATTGTTGCACAACAGTTCAGTATTGGTTAACATGTTACTTTAGTGAACATGCTAACCATCAACATGATGCTTAACGTGTTCATTAAGATAGTATATTACCTTTGTGAGATGTCGGGCTTCGCGGACTATCCTGATCTGCATTCCTAGTAACCATCCAGCAAGGGAAGATAAGGCTCATAAATGAACAAGTACACGAAAGTAATATCTGAGAATTTGGGAAGGATCATGTTGTTGCCCATGTGCAGTATCACGACTCCGTGTGTTGCCGAATTAATTCAACATGTAGTATCACGACTGTTCGTGTAGCCCAATTAATTCCTAGATTGAGCCGACAAGTTGAACAGAACTGTAGACGTCTAAGAAGTGATGTAGGAAGAATTTGGTTGTTCGGATGCCATTAATAGCCATTTGTAGAAATTATCGAGGAGGTTTGAAGTTAGCTAAGCTAATCAACCAGCTTGATAAAATTTTTGATGTAAAAATTGTTAAATAGGTAGAAAATGATGTGATGTGATATGATAGGAGTAATGATAAGACATAAAAAGAATAAAGTTTAAACAGAGTAATTGTGTAGAAATGATTAGAAAACAAAATAATTTTATAAAAAGATATAAAAAATTAATTTTAAAATATAATAGTCACGGGGAATAAAAAGTTTTAATTGTACAAATGCACAAGGTGGCCATTTGTGATATTTATGGTTTAATTTCTTAAAACGTTTAGCGAACAGTCAGTCCGACTGGACGTTTGAGTAGAGAAAGTCGATATGAAAGTAATTAACAGTTCAGCTTGGTCTTTGATAAAAAGCTTTAATAAAAAAAAGTGCGGCTAGTTCAAAGTGAGCCAGTAGAGAGCAAGGTTAATGTAAGGAGCAAGGGCTTTGAATCTGCAGTGGCAGTGGCACTTGTATCCATCCGAAGAGGAGGATGTTACGGGTATCTTCAGGGGCGCGGAGAATTTTTGCTGCTGCGTTTCGGCTTCCAGTCCCTCTCCATTTCCGTTCAAATCCATCTCTCGGATATCCTGATAATCCTATTTTCCAATCACCGCTTCCCAGAAGCTTCTCTTCCCAAACTTCTGATCCATCATCATCAGGTTCCTCCCTCCTCTTTCCCAGTCGAATATTTCGTTGGTAGTAGTCGTAGGATGAAAGCAGTTTTAAGAGGTCCGCTGCTCGTTGAGCTTTTGCTTTATTTCAACCAAATCAACCAGTTAATACAACATCCCATGACGTCTAGGCACAGACAGAATACATGGAACAACGTGATGAAACTCAAGCAGGTAAAAAATATGGAAAGGAAAAGGAAAATCTTCATCTAAATGGTAGTAACCTGTTGAAAGGATGTGTTTGATCTCTTCTAATCTTTTTCTACTTCTCTCTAGTATTTTAGTTGCGTTTTCCTAACCATCCTTTTTTCTGTCTCCTCTTCTTTTCTTTTCTTCTCTGTGTCAGGGGCTTCCCATGACATCCAGATGCCTTCTACTAGGACTGGACACCTGGATCTGCATCCATCATGCTCGACTATGAATGCTTGTTCATCTTCTGCACACAGTGGACTCCCAACAGGTTCTCTCTCTTTTCTTTTCTTCACTTTTTTTTTCTTTTCTAAACACTTGTAACTAATGTATACTAATACGTGGAAATTTAATTGAGCAACAATAGATAATGTGCTTTTCGAGTTTTTCCATATGAAGTGCTGCTGCTTGCTGTCATAAATATTAAATTATAATAAATCAAATAAAACTTAACTAGTTCTCTATCATTTTCATTCTTCCTAAGTTAGAATTTTGTACCTTAGCTTTAGTATGTGATATAACAGTGATATAGTTGTGATATTGTCTTTGATGCTGAGTGCTTCATATAAAAATTCAATTCGAAATATCCTGACATTTTTGAGATATGGAGAGGTGAATGTTGTTCATTACACATACTTGATCATACGCCATGTTATCACTTATCTGTATGGCCATAGGCAATGCCCTATGTTATCACCAATATTATATTTATTAGGCATGAATTACTCAGTTAAATCCTTGTATGGTGCACCTGTTCCATCTCTAAATCATGGAGCTTGAATTAGTAGTCAGTCAATTCAAATTAATTTGTGTTGTCTCATAAAACATTAAAAAGGCCTTAGAAAATGTTGGATGTTTTTTTAAAAAATTGTTGTATGCATTATAGTCTGGCACGAGCTTTTTTTTTTTTTTTCCTCCAAAGATTTTCCAAATTGGCCTGGTATTTAATATTTTACTATACTTTTGTATTGAAAGATCTTGGCTAGCTGGATGGAGAACTTTGAAAGTTGAAACTAGGTTTCCCATAATTTTTTGGACACAAATTATCCTTTATGATGTTCTTTCCGAAATTGATTGCAGCTATAGCGAAGGACTTATACATCAAGATGCTTGAATCCATCGAAGCTGAAACCATGCCTCCAGATTCCTGGTTGTGGTCACTGACTAAAAACTGTCAAAACCGAGAGGATATCGTGCTTCTATTTCAGATTTTGCAGGAGCTCCAAAGATTTGTTAGTCACTTGTGACTGCATATTCTCTAATTTTTATTTTCTTGTGTTTTGCTGTTTTTTCTTCTGTGAATATTGTTTTAATCATGATCTCTGCCTGTTGACATTTGAAAACATGTTTTGGCTGCAGAAGCTGTCAAAGCGACGGACATTTGCAAATTTCAGCTGTGATCTTTGTGCAAGAGTTGCTGAGACGTGTGCTCATATTGGTGCTGTTGACTTTGGTATGGATTGGATGATAGTTGAAATCTATTATTTGATATTCTTTATCTTATATACAATCACAATGAAATCATTTTCTGGCTTAGATAAAACCATAATTTTTTCCTATAATTGTTGGCTGTGGACTGCTGTATTTTATTGAGTGAAAAAAAATAAAGAATTAATAATAGATGAGAAGAATTTTTTATGGTTGCAAGCGTTCACTCTCCCCTCTTCAGGCAAGATTCTAGATTTTTTTTTTTTGAAAAAATAAAATAAAATTAATGATCTGGAATTTCACGGCTACTATATGACACCAGCTCATTGATCAAAGAGGTTTACAATTTAAGGGATGATGAAAGGTCTTTATAAGAAAATATGGAATCATGGTTTATGATATGTAATCAAAGAGTTGATTCAAGATTTTGGATAGATTATTTGTTTACTTTAGTTGATGCTTTTTGGCCATGTTTTTATTTGCATCAACTTTATTGTATTCAAGGTTTTGATTAGATTATTTGTTTATTGTGGACTTGGTTCTTTATCCCATTGATTTTTCATGTAACTTTTATTGTTGTTCCTGCCCGAAAGGAAAAAAGGTAAGCGGTCTTATATAAAATTTTGAAACGAAAAGGAATATTATTTTGATCTTAGTAGTAGTACTGTGAGAAGTCAGAACTGGATTGGACTATCTGCTTTGACCTTCCCAAGTTGGAACTTCTGCCAAAGCTGTTTGATTTCCTCTAGTTCATCAGTTATGAATCCATTCAAGACTGCATGACCCGTCGAACAGACCAGTCATACCACCCTTTCCCTCATGTCTAAACCCCTTTTAGTTGATTTGACACCAGCAACCTGGTTTTTGCTTCATTATTACATTTATTTTTAATCATTACTCTCTATTTTCAATCTAAAAAGTTTCTTTGTTTTATCTTTGTGCACTTCACATACAAATTACGATCATTATACTTCATCCTGTGATATCACTGTCTTTATTTTCTACCACCTTTTCTCTTCTTTTCCACTTTTCCCAATTTCATGTGGACCCTTAAGGACTTAATTAAAAACAATTGGAAAACAAAGTAAAAAGAAAAGAAAAAAGTCCATATTACAGCAGATTCCTTGCAATCTCTAATTGAGATTTAACAAAAGAAAAAATATATGAAAATGAACACAGAAAGCAATAAAGTCAACCAAAAATAGATGGAGAAGTTTAATATGCTTCTGTTACCTTGTCAAATGCACTCATATTGAAGTGTTTTGCTCTCACCATGACATTTACAAGACAGAAATAGGATAGGGAAGAGCAAACTTGTAGATGAAAGAATTGAAAAACGTGTGAGGAAACAACTCTAGTAAAGGGGAGGTTTATGAAAAGATCTCTGATGTTTTTTTTCCCCCTAGAAAAATGCATTCTGGACGAGTGTTTATTCTATTTGTACATGAAAATGTATCTATATTCAAATGCATGTTCAAGATGAAGCATCCTACATAAGGAAAGTACGATGATGGTGCCTACACCATCAATATATTTAAGTGTTTGTCTATGTTGTATATTCTGTGTAATACACAATATTCAATTATTAAATTGTTAATTTTTTTTTTTTTTACTATTTATGAAAATTTAAAGGTATAAATGATTATGTGATGTCAATATTACCATTCAATGCAGTTGTTGTTGAACTGTTTTGGATTGAACCTGGACGATGGACCTATTCAATTGTTTGTATACAAGTATTCTGATGCCTAATACTTTTTTCTTGTAGTCGTGATGGCATATTGACAAGTGTCCACCATATTGAGTCATCTCATGGCTACCATGACAGTTGACATTTCATCATCATTGGGTGCCATTCCCTACCTGACTAGGATCTGTACCTGGATGAACACTAAAGTTACATGGTTCTTGCTATTGTAAAAAGTAAAGTGCGGTTTGGGTTCACATTTTTAGGTAACATTGTATTTTGTGCTTGCTGGGCCAGAGTTAGGTACCCACTGGTTCACCCTGCCTGTTGACAATCTTAAGGAGTACACGGTCACCTGTGTGCAAGCACAGAGGATTACATGAAGGGTTCACAAATCTCTACAAAAGTAACTATCTTAGTGTGTTTTTGAACAACATAATTATGAATTTCATTTGTACATGCAGGACTGCGAACACTCTGGGGGAACAATGTTTATGGGCTAACTCCTACTACCAGTGCTGCTTATCATTTACTTGTAATAAATAATACTGACCATTTTTACAAGTATAATGTTATTTATTCCCTATGCTAATGTTGGATTGGATTTACGATATTGCAGTCTTATGCCAAAAAACATAATGACTCTAGGCTTATGGAGAAAATCATGAAATTCTTGGAAAAGAACTGGTTGCCTCTAGAATCAAGTACAGCAGACCTAGTTTTCAGGTATTATAACTGTAATGCCTTCTTTCTTGATGTTTATTTTTTCATGATGCAAATCAGTTTTTTGACAATTATGTCAAGAAGAAATTTCTTGTATTTGTACTGTTTCACTGATCAAACTAAATACTAAGAAGATATAAAAAGGGTGCTAACTATTATGTGATACAAGTTATTGGTGACCTTGAACCTTGGAAAAGAATAATTGAGTGAAGGTAAAGGTGTGAAATTAATGCATCGAAAATTCAATGTTGGCTGGCTTATGCTGGAAAAATTAACTTCCAGAATTATTTTTTTACTGGAATCATCATTATCATCATCATCAGCTATTTCCTACCTAGGTGTGGTCGGCTGCATAGATTTTGTTGCGCCATTCTTGGGGATTAGAGACTAAATTTTCAGTAATTTGTAACATGTTCAAATTTTGTTTAATTTCTTCCATCCATGTTTTTTTTTTTTTTTGGGTCTCTCTCATTCTCCTACCACCTTCTACTTTGATAGACTCTACCCTTCTAATCAGTGTCATTTCAGGCCTCCGTTTAACATGACCAAACCATCTTAATTTATTTTCTCTCGTTTCATCAACTTTCATGTTTGACTTCCTTCTTCCAGTGGATAACATGTGCATGACTCAAAAGCTAGTTTTCTCAACAGTGTGATTGTGAACTTTTCACATTCTATTTTGTCTTGTCAATGGTCGAAGATGCATATTTTTAAGGTTTCTGTTTACTTCACTACACGTGCATCTTGATGATGGTGTGCTTTTCAGCATCTGCTACAACACAGACAATTGGCATTTAATATCAAAGTATTCAAAGAAATTTATCAGGAATGGAGTCCAACTGAATCAACGTGCATTTAACATTTGGATGGAGTTTGCTGCAAAAACTGGTAATGGCTCCGTTCCCTTTGTTGCTTTTAATAGAAAAAAAGGCACGCATTATGCTTCAGTATATTCTTGCAGCTGAAATCCCTTAAAAGGGACTTTAGAATGCTTGCATCTTACCTTAAATTTTTATATATTTATGATGTGAACTTAGATTATTACTGTAGTTAATTTTACATTTAGGGGGTGTTTGGTAGGGGTGTAAATCGGGTCGGGTTGACTCGGGTTGGCACAAATACAACCCTAACCCACCTTGTAAAATCACAACTCAACCCTACTTTCAACCCTACTTTTCACATCTTAACCCAACCCTATTTCGACCCACCTCAAATCGGTTCGGTTCGGGTTAGAAATCGGGCTAATAGATTACACATGTTATCAATGCTAGTTAAAGTTTTGTTCACCTGAATTTCTAAAATAATAAAAATAATGAGAATTATAAAAACAATAAGTACTAATAAAAGTTCTACATAGCTCAAAAGTGGAGGATAAGTTTAGTAATTGATTCGTTTTTTTGTTTTTATATTTTTGAGCAATCGATGTCTTCTGCAAGTCAAAAAGTGAAAGCCAAGTAAAATTATTACAGTAAATTATGCAAAATAGAAAAATGAATATTATAGTCTTACTTACCTTCTTAGTTGGCTTCCAATCAAAGCTACAAACATCTTAAGTTCTCAGTTGACCTGTTATGTTATTCTAAATCACCAATGCGAGCAAATATCTAAACAACCTATTTACGATGCAATATAACCAAATAATCCAAACACAATTTCACAACTAATTAACCAAATATATTTCCAAACCAAATAAATTCAAACAACATTTGACAACCAAATAGTCAAACAAATTTCCAAACTCAACACAATTTTATTTAAATATCTAAGCAATATGAATGAAATACACTCTCATAAATATATGTAAATACATATCTTATGAAATCGGGTCGGGTCGGGTTGACCGACCTCTAACCCAACCCAATCCATTTTTAAAATCGGGTCGGGTTGAACCCATTTTTTAAAAACCAAATTTTCAAAACCTCAACCCAACCATGGGTATAAATCGGTTCGGGTTGATGCGGGCTCGGGTTGAACCCAACCCTATTTACACCCCTAGTGTTTGGTAAACACCAAAAACTTTCAAACTAAAACTTTTTAATCTAAAACTTTTCACTCTTCACAATTATCCTATTTTAAAATTATTTCTTTACTTCTTCCTATACAACCACCATATTTTTCAATCATTTCTACATAACTACCCATGTATCTAACCTATCTATTTTAACTTTATTCTATTTACTCCTCATCATTACCCCTATCATATCACATTATTTTATCTCATTTCAAAAACTTCTACTTCAAAAATATTTCATCAAAAGTTTTATGACTTCTCAAACACACCCTTAATCATCCATCATTGAACAGCTTGATGTTTTTTTCTGTAGGAGATGCAAAATCTATATGGGAAATTGAGAGTCTGAGATCAAATTCAGTGAAGCAACACTCTCTTGAGAGTGGGTTTTCATGTGCTAAGGTTACTTGGTTATCTATTTCATGCCTGACTTGGTATTTATTTCTTGTTTTTATCTTGGTAATTTCTTAGTGTCCTATGTTGAAGAATACTGAAAATTTGTAGCTAATCATGGTAAACTTACTTGTGAAGGGAAAAATATTAGGGCATCAGCTTCTTTATTTCATATGACAGTTTTCAGGAGGAGGAAGTCAGACAATTTTTGAGAAGTGATCTTAGATAGACCCAAGATTTCTCTTATTATTGCTCTGTGCAACCAGAGCTCAACCCACTTTGTGAAAAATTGGGAATGCTTTTCTCAGGGATATTTGCTGGAACATAAGCCCGAGCATGCTGCTGCCATTGTCCATTTTCTCCATCAGGTGAATTTTTTTTTTTTCCTCAAAAAAATGCTGAGCTCATGTTATGAGTGAAAATTATGTATATATTTCTTTTGTAAATTCCGGGATCTAGAAAGAATCAAATTCTTCTTCTCTTGTAGATATTTATCAATATCTTGTTATTGGCAGGATTTCCCATAGTATGATTATGCATTCTGTCTTTCTTGTGTTGATGGGCGAAAGAAAAAGAGAAGTAATAATAAGCTTCAGGCCTCCTCAAGTTCTTTTGACTCATTTGAGTCTTTTAGACCTTGAATCAATGCCCCATCATTTTTTCAAGATTCATCCAATGCACTTCTCATGATTCGTTCTTATGTCCAACACTTCCAGGCATTTTTTTCTTTTTTTGGTTTTTTGGTGAATTTCTCTTTAAGTTGAACTTTCTGTTTGATGCAAATTGAGCTGCCTCTCATACATGTTTTGTGACAATCTGCTTTGTGGTTAAATGTATAAAATTGCATGAAGAAGGATGATTTTGTTTGCAATCCAGGAAGATCGACAGATGAACCTCCTTTTAGCTCCCTTTGGTCATGTCTTTTTCTCTGTTTTTTATTATCTTGTTTATAAGTCATTGCACCATCCTTTTGGGAAATCAGAAATTTTTGTTCTATTCGCTAAGTTTGGCCATCTTGTGCAACAGACTCTTCCTCACAAAAAAAGGCAACAAATTGGAGCTGGGCTTCAGAGTTTGGGAAATGAGTGGCTCTTGAATGTGATACGTAGGAAAAAAGATGGGAAGGTAAAATTAGCAAGTATGACTATTACTTCTTACCATTGGAAAAAGACACCCACTACTCTTGGTGGCTTAGGGTCCATTTGGTAACAAGCTTAGGTGGGAAGGTGGTTCCCCACTCCACTACACACTTTCTAGAAAATAATTTGACATCCCAACTACTTAACTGCTCTACTTTTTCTATCGTTACCCCTATATTCTGGCCATTTTTTTATACTAGTATTATATTTATTCCCACATCACCTCTACTATATCACATTGCTTTCACACTTCTCAAAAATATTCCCTTTCCACTTTCTTCCCTACCCACATTACCAAACAGACAGTTAGTTCTAGGTGTTTTTTGAGAGCTTGGAATTTATGTGATCCATTCAAGACTGCCCCATCATCTAACACAGACTCCGCAAGTTCTAAAAGCTTGCCAGAGTAGATCTTTGTTCACAATTTTCAATAAGACTGGTTAATTCCAAGCATTTAAAATTCGTTATGCATTGTTGATTTTAACTTTGTGAAGATCCAGAACTACCTTAATAATCCCTTGTTTTTCATGTCTTGCAATGATCTTGCTCCTCACCTTACCTTCCCTTGTTTGAAGTCTCTCAAAAGTGTTCTTCATCCTCATCCCAGTGGTCTCTATTGTCACCATAACATGAGTCAATCTTCATCTATTGAGACTAGCTTTCTCTTTCAACCTTATTTTTCTCCAGCAATATGATTCTCCCCATCTGACACTTATGTTGTTGGTCAAATTTCCAAGGAAAATGGTTCTTACATTCTTGACCAAGAAAAGGGCCTAATTCAGAGTTATCTTTTCAGTAGATTTCTTTCCTCATTCTTCAGTAACAACTATCACTTCTAGTTGTATGAGTGATTTTGATCTCGCTAGTGTCGCTGTTTCATGGGACCTGATTTCATGCACCCGGGTGCACTTAGCTTCAGTGCATCCGGGTGTAGTTAACCTATTTGTTATATTTTTTTTGAAAGTTTTTTTATACGACTATTAATCTAAGGGTGCGTTTGGCATTTGAAAAAACTTTTTGACAGGTTTCCCCGACGAAAAAAATGTCATTGCATATAAATTATGTGCGTACGGCCACTTTCATTTGGTGTCAGAAGGCCTGTCTGCAAATGTTTTCCCCATTTAATGCCTCACAGGAGATGCAGTTGCATTTTAAAATTGAACGTCTTTGATTATTCCCGTCCAAATCCGGCGGCTACGAGTGGTGCGGTATATCTGCCAGCGCTGAATTTCGGTATATCTACCAGCGCTGAATTTCGGTATAGCTGCGACGACGGAACGGTGAAACGACGGGTTTTTCCGCGGCTGCCCAAGGTTTGAAAAGTTTTACGCGATTTTACGGGTTTTTGCAAATACCAAACAGACCCTAAGCGTATTTACCATTTTTGGAGATTTTTAGATTTTTAAAAATTAGTGGCATTTTTAGTAATTTTTAGAAAATTTTCAAAAAAAATAAAAAAAGAGTATTTGCACCTTCGTGCATGAAATCAGCGTCCCTGTTTCATAGAAGATAACTGTAGGTTTCCTTGTTCAATCTGACAACCCAAGTAAAAGCCCGTTTGATCTGTTGAACTTTGAATCTCAGAGGACATTTTTTTGCTGAGGATCAAAGATGGCAACCTCCATAGTCATTTAGTATCGACCTGAATGCATTGGATGTTCTATTCCTACCCCCCAAATGCACTTTAAACAAAGTAGCTGATTCCTTTGTGATATTGCCTTCTAAATTAATGTACTTGTATGCCAGGAGCTGGCCAAATCTCTGAGAACTGACGTCAATACAATGCTGAACTTGCTTTTGAGCATGGGCTTGGGAGATTTGATTAGCAGCAAGGATATTCGACACTGAGAACCTGGTAATTTCAAGCTGATCAAGGTAGCAATAAGGTTTTGAGCTAACTTCTATGATAAGGAAGGGAAGGTTTTTTCTGCCGGCAGAAGCCTGATAAGAAGGTGATGACTGCTCGACTTATCCTTGAGATTGCGGGTGGCAGAACTGCATGGTGTGTTGGGGGTCCAAGACTTGGAGACGATGGGACTGCCTGGGGTTCCAAGTCGACAGACCGTATGTAACTTCACTTGCTATTTTATGAAGCTAGGTGAGAAATTGAGTCATTGGTGCGGTGTTTGGTTGGTGTTAAAGAAGAGGAAAGTCTAATTATTATTTTTTACTTGATAAAAGTAAAGACTCAGTTAATTTTGACTTTTTCAAAAATAAACTTTTTATAAACAAGGATTTACTATAAATGCTTTCTTACTTTCAAGCCTGTCTATTTCACATACCACTTTACCTTAAAGCATGCTGTTCTTTTTTCTAATTTTATATTTAATCTTTTATTTATTGTATTACTATTACGAAGACCACTTTTTTTTTCCCCACTTTTTCCATTCCGACATCAATTACTTCTCTTTTTCTTTCACATGAACCAAACACCTCCAAAGTGACAGGGCATGCACTATGTCTTAAGCTTGTAACATCAAATGCAGGGATGTTCCCCTCACTAACAAAAATAGAGACGCAGAGTTTGAACATCGATGGTTGCCCCTATGCAATGGGCCTATTTTATCCATTTTCATATGCACTTTTGTTGTCAATTACCTGACATTCTGATTATTGAAATCATTGCCAGTCCATAAATTGTGTGAAATTCGCACATGCTCTGAAACACATTCTAACCCCATCATCATCACGAAAATGGCAGAGACATTCATTGTCTTCTGGCTGCCGGATTTGCGTCACATGCGATGCACTATGCAGTAGCCACAACCAATTCAAGGCAGTTGGGCTTCCCGGCCTACAATTGTGCACCGAGTGTTTGGCTGGATTTGGATTTGCTATTCCCAACAACGTAGAATCAAGCTTTCAGGAAAGCTATAATTTGCAACAATGATTGTCCTGAGGGGCTCAAGAAAGAAACAAACTATAGAGCACGGAAACTCATCTGGATCCGAGATGAATTGTTGTATTTTGCTCGTTCTGAAATGTTTTGAAAAGGTATTACGGGTCCACTATTTTCTTCAAACCAATGATGCATCGACGTACAATCAGGAAAAAAGAAAAAAAGAAAAAAATGATGCATCGACTTATGTGGATGTGACCACATACAAGTCAAACTGGTTACAGAAGCTATTGGGTATCCCAGGACAGAGACATCCATGAATTCTCAGACTTGCGGCTAGGGAGGAAGGATTCTGCATATTCTCCTCCCTACGACTTCCAACCCTCTATTGGATGGCACCGGTTGAATGAGGAAGTGCCCATAGGAATTCTAGAATTCTCAAGCGGTCCTGGTGGTTCTTAAACCTCATATTCCTGGTTAAAGTTTCCACACCATAAAATATATAATACGTCTGTGGCAGTCGAATAGATCTTATGATGGAAGTGAGTTCATCATCGCAACTGACAGAAGGCTCGACGTCTCACGGCAACGATCATCTCTTCTTGAGAAGTCACTGCTCTGAGTTAGACGAACAGAAGGTAAAGTAGATATGACCGCAAAACAAATAAAAAGAAAATAAAGTAGATAAAAACTTTTGAAAATGACTATTAAGACCAAGCAATTCTAAAAACATTAGAACTCCTACTCTAAATAAACAAACTTTTAAATGACTTCTTTAAGACCAAGCAAATCTAAAAATATTAGAACTACTCTAAATAAATGAAGGGGGTAAAACACTATGGTCATAAAAGTAGCATGTAAGATGAAGTTGGCAGTGCAACTTATGTCAGATAGGTTTATTTATGGGGGACTTACCATTATCCTATTCTCAAAAACTCACACTACTCTCTTTTTTAAGGTTGAGTCGGTTCGGATGTCAGTTCCAAAAGACAACCTTTATATTACATTTGAAAATTATAATTTTATTACAAATCTAAGTTAAAAAGTTAAAATCATGACAATAGCATATAATTTTTGAAATATATTCATTAAATTTACTAAATAATTGCAAAATCAAACAAATTTTTATATATTTAAAAAAGAGAAATGATCTCGTTAACTTGGGCTAAGTAAATGCCTAGCTTAGCCCATCTTAAAAATTTATTTAAAAATACTTTTTTTTTGCTTTTTTATCAATACAAGTTTTACCATTTTTGGATATGTATATGTATTTTTTAATATTTTTAAATATCTATTGCATACGTGTGTTTAAAATACCCTTATGTCTAAAAATTTTTAAAAATACATACACGTATGAAAAAATAGTAAAACTTAGTTTATATGTTAAATACATTTCGATAAACAAGTGTATGAAGAAAAAAGTAAAAAAAATATTTTTAAATAAGTTTTTTGAGGTGAGTTAAGCTGAACATTTGCTTGCCTGAGCTAACAGGATGATTCTTCTTTAAAAATATATTTATGTCTCACTATAAAAGATATTAAATCTATATTAAATATATATTAATAATTTAGGTTAATTTCGGGCACCTAGACTTTAAAACCTAACTTACCCTAATTGAATTGGATATTGTTTTACTTGGAACGTACCCTAACGATTTTAGGATACCTAACGGGTTGACCATATTTTATTCAAGTTGCACCTCTAGATGAAGTGATTTAAAAAAGGAATGATCCTGTTAGCCTAGTTTAAGTAAATGCCCCACTTAGCCCACTTTAAAAAACCTATTTAAAATAACTTTTTTTTGCTTTTTTCTTCATACACTTGTTTATCTAAGTGTATTTAATATATAGACTAAGTTTTACCATTTTTGGATGTGTTTTGATATTTTTAAAAACTTTTAAAATTGACTTTTAAGACCAAACAAATCTTAAAACATTAGAACTCCTACCCTAAATAAACAAACTTTTAAATGACTTTTTTAAGACCAAGCAAATCTAAAAATATTAGAACTACTCTAAATAAATGAAGGGGGTAAAACACTATGGTCATAAAAGTAGCATGTAAGATGAAGTTGGCAGTGCGACTTATGTCAGATAGGTTTATTTATGGGGGACTTACCATTATCCTATTCTCAAAAACTCACACTACTCTCTTTTTTAAGGTTGAGTCGGTTCGGATGTCAGTTCCAAAAGACAACCTTTATATTACATTTGAAAATTATAATTTTATTACAAATCTAAGTTAAAAAGTTAAAATCATGACAATAGCATATAATTTTTGAAATATATTCATTAAATTTACTAAATAATTGCAAAATCAAACAAATTTTTATATATTTAAAAAAGAGAAATGATCTCGTTAACTTGGGCTAAGTAAATGCCTAGCTTAGCCCATCTTAAAAATTTATTTAAAAATACTTTTTTTTTTGCTTTTTTATCAATACAAGTTTTACCATTTTTGGATATGTATATGTATTTTTTAATATTTTTAAATATCTATTGCATACGTGTGTTTAAAATACCCTTATGTCTAAAATTTTTTAAAAATACATACACGTATGAAAAAATAGTAAAACTTAGTTTATATGTTAAATACATTTCGATACACAAGTGTATGAAGAAAAAAGTAAAAAAAATATTTTTAAATAAGTTTTTTGAGGTGAGTTAAGCTGAACATTTGCTTGCCTGAGCTAACAGGATGATTCTTCTTTAAAAATATATTTATGTCTCACTATAAAAGATATTAAATCTATATTAAATATATATTAATAATTTAGGTTAATTTCGGGCACCCAGACTTTAAAACCTAACTTACCCTAATTGAATTGGATATTGTTTTACTTGGAACGTACCCTAACGATTTTAGGATACCTAACGGGTTGACCATATTTTATTCAAGTTGCACCTCTAGATGAAGTGATTTAAAAAAGGAATGATCCTGTTAGCCTAGTTTAAGTAAATGCCCCACTTAGCCCACTTTAAAAAACCTATTTAAAATAACTTTTTTTTGCTTTTTTCTTCATACACTTGTTTATCTAAGTGTATTTAATATAGAGGACCGATCTTTTCAGACCGGTCGGAAATCCGGTGATTTCCGACCGGTCCAAAAATTTATTTTTTTTATTTTTTTTTGAAAAATAATTTTATAAACTTGTTAATCTAGTTATATTTAATTTATAAACCAAGTTTTATCATTTTTAGATATGTATATATATTTATTTTGGATTTTTAAAAACAGGGGTATTTAAGTCATTTTAAATATTCTTAAAATGACTTAAATACCCCTGTTTTTAAAAATCTAAAATAAATATATAGATATATCCAAAAATGATAAAACTTGGTTTATAAATTAAATATAACTAGATTAACAAGTTTATAAAATTATTTTTCAAAAAAAAAATAAAAAAAATAAATTTTTGGACCGGTCGGAAATCACCGGATTTCCGACCGGTCTGAAAAGATCATGCGTCTTTAATATATAGACTAAGTTTACCATTTTTGGATGTGTTTTGATATTTTTAAAAACTTTTAAAATTGACTTTTAAGACCAAACAAATCTTAAAACATTAGAACTCCTACCCTAAATAAACAAACTTTTAAATGACTTTTTAAGACCAAGCAAATCTAAAAATATTAGAACTACTCTAAATAAATGGAGGGAGTAAAACACTAAGGTCTTAAAAGTAGCATGTAAGATGGAGTTAGGAGTGCAGCTTATGTTGGATAGGTTTATTTCTGGGGACCTTACCATTATCCGATTCTCGAAAACTCAAGCTATTCTATTTTTTAAAGTTGAGTGGGTTCGGATTTCAGTTCCAAAAGACAACCTTTATATTAAATTTGAAAATTATAATTTTATTACAAATCTAAGTTAAAAAGTTAAATCATGACAATAGCAATATAATTTTCTAAATATATTCATTAAATTTACTAAATATTGCAAAATCAAACAAGTTTCTATATATCTAAAAAAGAGAAACGATTCCGTTAACTCGGGTTAAACAAATGCCTAAGTTAGCTCATCTTAAAAAATTTATTTAAAAATATTTTTTTTGCTTTTTTATCAATACAAGTTTTATCATTTTTGGATATGTATATGTATTTTTTAAGATGTTTAAATATTTATTGTATATGTGTGTTTAAAATACCCTTATGTTTAAAATTTTTAAACAGTACATACATATATAAAAAAATAGTAAAATTTAATTTATATGTTAAATACACTTAGATAAACAAGCGTACGAAGAAAAAAGTAAAAAATAAATAAAAATTTAAATAGGTTTTTTGAGGTGGGTTAAGCTGAACATTTGCTTGTCTGAGCTAACAGGATCATTCATCTTTAAAAAATATATTTATGTCTCACTATAAAAGATATTAAATCTATATTAAATGTATATTAATAATTTAGGTTAATTCCAAGCACCCCGACTTTAAAACCTAACTTACCCTAATTGAATAAGATATTATTTTACTTGGAACCTACCCCACCGATTTTAGAGTACCTAACGGGTCCACCATACCTTATTCAAGTTGCACCCATATATGACGTGATTTAAAAAGATAAGTATTAAAAGTTAAGAGTTATAATGCATTAACTCTGGGGGAACCCAACACAAGTTATAGAATGTTCTGGATTTAAATGGAAATAAGGCCTTTTCGAATTGGACCAAAAATATTTTTAAAATTTTGATTAAATTCCTCAAATACCCACAATATTTGCCCAAAATTACTTTCGTACCCACAACATTTCAATAATTTCACACATGCACGTAACATTTCACCTCTATTTCCTTAATTACCCATGATACGTCAGTCACAGCTTAAACGACTGTCATATGAACATGAAAATGTCTTTTTTGCCATGAACGGTATCCCCAATGCTCGAAACCAACGTTTCTTTCTTTCCTTGATTCCTCCGCCGCGAAGCTGGGATTGCCACTGCCGTCCTGATCTTTCCCTTCTTCCGCTCCTTCCTCCTCCGTCCTTTTATCCACATATGCAATCTATTCGAACCCATGGCCATTATTCACCTTCAAGGACTAGAAGTTCCAAGCTTTGCTGCGCCCTTGGAAACCCATCTCACTAATCTTGCATTCTCTCCTCACGGAAGAGCGAAAAATCCCATAAGCAGCTGGCGACGAGGGAATGCTAAACCCATCACATTTCCCTATTGCAGACTCAGATTTTTCGGAAAATTCAAAGCTCATGCAGTGTCGCAAGCTTTCTAGATCCATTCCACCATCGCCATCTGATTCGAAAGCGTTCAAATTTTAGTTTGCATGCATTTGAGTTTAAACTCTGGAGAGTTTGATAACAATGAGCAAATATTACCAAATTAGCAAAGCTCTGAAATTCAAGTATGTTGAGTCAGCAAAGCTAGCCTCATTTTGAATCTATCCGCATGACAAAAATGAATGCGACAGAACATGAGCTGATTGTTTCAAAAAGGAACAGAGAACCAGCAGATACAGACAAGGCAAGATGAGCCAAAAAAAAAAAAAAATTGTTGACGTTTAATGGTTCCTCCTGAGACAAACAAAATAGAATGGAAAAATAACAAAATTGCAATTTCCACTTTCAAGATAACTGAATGGGAAGGGACGGGATAATAAACTTTTTCCATTCCCAGAAAACTTAAGTCATTTTTAATACTCCATTTCGTAGTTGCTCATTCGTTTTAACAATCCATTTCCCAAATCGTCATCTTCCCGATGAAAACCAACCGTAGTCTCTGATACGCAATAAAAAATTCCTAAAACTGCAATCCTGCTTCTATTCCAATTACTCTTCCCAGACTGCCCACGACCAAAACTTTTAGAAATGCAGTCTTCCACTCCGCAACCCAACTTCCTAAAAGGCCCGAAATCCAATCAGAAGGTCCCAGTAATTCCCCACCGACATACGAACACTCGGCATCCCAATCACTGAGTTAGTGCTGCAATACCGCTCGAATTCTTACTCTTCGCAAGAGGAGTAATTCGAAGGCGAACGCTTTTACGACCTCCTCTCGGAGCTCTTCAGCTACAACATTTGCAACGTCGAGGGCCAGCTCTGGTTGTCTCGGCGTAAGATCTCGAGCTACGATTTAAACACCCACTCCCTCATCCTTCATCACCGACACCGTCCAGGTCGACATCCCCAATTGCCTCCTCCTAGCTCTAACCTCGGCGTCGGATGCCAGACAGATCGTCGACCTCGACGACATCTTCCCACGATTCATGGATGGAAGCTGAGAAATAGACATACGACATAAGGGCAATTCGGGCATTATACAAATTTAACGCGGCCATTTTCCAGATCCGTGAACTTCAACTGACGGTAGCCGAGGAGTTAGTGGTGAAATATTATGAGCACAGGAGTAATTATTTAAATGTTGTGAGTATTAAAGGAATTTTGGGCAAATATTGTAGATATACCCAAATTTTTTTTATGAAGCCATTAATCTATAAATCAATTTTACTATTTTCGAATATGTTTATATATTAATTATGAATTTTAAACTCCGTTTTTTAATCATTTCAAACTGTTTAAGATGATTAAAATATCCCTGTTTAAAAATTTAAAATAAATAGTACACATTTTCAAAACTGGTAATAGTTAATTTATAGATTAAATATATTCAGATCTACAGTTGCATTCAAATCTTTCAAAAAACATTTTAAAAACCATTTCAGAAGAGTCCGAACCGATCACCGCCCAGTTAAAAATTATGTCAAGTCCAACCTGATTTCGCTGAAATAAGAATTGATTTGCAGTCGGGTTTGTCAGCTTGCGGGTTTCACTTGGGGGTCTGCGGCCCATAGGGTTGTCATCTTGCTCTTGGGAAGGATTTTAGTACAAGCAAACCATTTGCGTTCTAAGTATCGTCGAATATACAGGAGAACAAAAATGCTGAAAATACTGATGGCTAGCAGTAGAGAAAAATGTGCAAAACTCTTCACGTATTTCACTCAAGCCGTGCCTTCATTTTACTTCAAGATTGAGATGCAACTTCGGAACTAAGAACCAGGCCCACTCAAAAAGGCATTGAAAGAACCCTCTAACATCATCTTCCAGTGAAATCCAGTTCTTTCATCTCAGTAAATTGCGAAAAAGATCGATCGGTGCTCAAAACCGGACAAAAATTACCATAGAAACAAGATTGAAGGGAGCTTTGGAAAATGCAGCTGATGAGGCGTTCTAAGCAACAAATTGCCGTGAAATTTGGTAAAATAAACAAAATATCTGACTATTAACGTGGTAACATTTATTAGATTCAGTAACCTAAACAACATTCTGTGTTCGAAGCTAGGAAATATACATAAAAAGCCACTTCTGCAGCTTATGATAGGCCCCGCCATTAAAAAAATAAAACAAAATGGGGAAAAAAAAGAAAAGAAATGTTACCTCACCTAAGAGAAAAGAAACGTCACCTCACCATACACTACGTCTTACTGGCCGACATAAAAAAATTACTGCATAAGCAGCAAAGATGACCCAATAAACCTAGCCCGCATGTGTGAAAGTTTTTACAGCATGCTTTATCACCTACCTCTTGGCCCGGTGGCTGCCCTTGTCTTTCTGATTCTCCTTCATTAGCAAACCATTTGGTAGCCTTGACAGGTGACTAGGAGCATTGGGATCGCCTGAAGTCTGTTTCTTTCGTCTTGGGTGACCAATTGCTGCTGGCTCCACCAATGGACCCGACCAGGTTGAAACCTGGCCTTTTTGGTACACAAATGTGGAGCTGAAAGGAACTTCTGGTGGGTCAAAAGGTGGATCCATGTGGTGTGACGAACCCAAGGGGAAACCTAGGGCTCCATCCTGGTGTGGAGGGGGGAACTTTTCACTTTTGCTCTTAGCATTTGCATGTGTAATTAGACGCCGCCTCTGTAGTGAGACATTTTAAATTAGTAAAGAGGGATTTAAAAGCATGACAAAGTGAGTTGAACAAAACGTCATTCCATAAATGAAAAGAGTACCTTTTCAGAAGCATTTCTTAATAATGAACATAAAAATGAACAAAGAGAAACCAATATCCAGACAAGTAGCAGATGGAAGTATGTTTTGATTAGGGGAACATGAAATCCATGTTCTCGCAAAACTTGCAGACAGCTGCTAAAAGCCGAAAACCATCAGAAGTATCTTTAAAAAATGTTTAACAAAGAATATAAACTTTCATTTCCATTCACATGCATTATACATTTGACCTCTTTGCGCTCATTTCTATCCAATGCAGTTCCCTACGAAAAAGATGAAAGCACGTAATATACACACTGTTAAATGGTTGTAACCTGATGATCTCTGGATTTAGAGCTGCTTCAAAATTATGTAACAAACAAATGCTTCCCTGAAGAGATTCAGGTGCATTCTGGACTAGGCCTCATACTCTAAAATCTTTTAAAGATAAAAGTCCGAGTATTCTGTACTAAAAATCCCTTGGTGCAAACTTCTCATCAAGGGGTCTTCCAAGAGGAAACAAATTACCCGTTCTTATAAAATTGAAAGCACATGCATGTCATGTAAATATTTGTCCAGAGCATTAGAAGTAAAAATGAAAGATCTAACAGCATGCTTGCACATAAAAATTGCAACCATCTTTCATCTGCAAGTAAGAAATTATCCTGATCGAGTGTTTCCCTCAAAGGAGTTCCTTTGTAGCTCATCTTTTCAAGAATCCATATGTTTTCTAAATATTTTTGTTCATTGATGACAGAGGTCACATGAAAAGAGTAAATAAATGTACTTCCATTATTTAAAATTCATGCTTTGAGTTCAGCAGATCAAATATAACATATTCATCTGTATTTTTTCAATGCATGTGCATATTCTGCAAATGTGAGAAAATAAACAATAAATATAAATGAAGATTTCTCAAAAAAGTTTACTGCACATACATCAATGTTTGCTTGAAGCTCTGCATTGGCTTCAGGGGCAGGAATTGCCTTTGCTGCACGATCACGGGTTCTAGTCTTCTTTGCCCCATCACCATGAGTTCTTCCACCACCAGCTCGTAACCTGCACGACAATATATCTTGATTCAGATGCATCATTGGATTAAGATAGAAGGATATCACAAGAAATCCATTCGTTTCTCAAGCTGCACAAGTTGCAATCTCTAAATGGATATCTAGTTCATTAAAGGTAAGAATAAAATCAACATAAGAATCCCAATGAAATCCCAATGGAAGCATTCAAAAATTAATGAATTCAACATTGAATCCTTAATAAAACTGGATCAAACCGCACCGAGTCAGACCATAACATTATAATACATAGTCCAGCTAGAAAGCATATAATCAATTTCACAATCTATCTGTATGTTAACATGGTAACAGGTTTTCATTTTAAAAAGGCATACAGTTACGTTGTTGCAATTGCAGAGCAGTTTGTAAGAATCAGCATACAGCCTCAAGAGAAAAACACTCAATCTGACAATTTTAGTAGCAGTTAATAACAAGGAATTAAATGGTAGAACTTAGGTCATCCAGGTTCTGGTTGAGGACAACTATAACCCTAAGTCCCTAACAGGACCCTATTTTTAAAACCTCAAACCACTACTTTAATAATTCGGGTACAGGATGTATCAATTTAATGTTAAATTGTTCAATATTTAACATTAAACAATTTTGTCACATTAATTTTACACATTTGTACATGGGGCTCACACATTATTATGTTAATTTTACACATTTGTACATGGGGCTCACACATTATTATGTTAATTTTACACATTTGTACATAGGGCTCATATACAATGATATAAAATGGATGAGAGGATTTCCATGACAATATAAATGATGTTAAATACAATTGATGAAATGGATTTTGCATTAATCATCAAGGGTGAAAATGGATAGGGTTACATAAAATATGGGTTTTGAAGCCTACACATAAATATGAAAAAAATATTATGATTTTATGCAAATAATATCTTATATTATAATATAAGGAAAATTCCTCAGGCTCAATATTACGTAAACCCTAACCCCATTTACAAATCAAGTTCCTTATGTTCAGATTCATCAGGAAATCAGGTTTGGGCTTTGCAAAAGCAACCTCAAACACTGATTTTCCTCAAGTTCAAGCTTAACCCAAACAAGCTGCACCCCAGGGTGGAAATTTGGGTGAGAATTCATGTGGAATTTGGGTTATTCTCATTAATTTACATTCAAACCCAGAAAATATAAAGATTGCATGGTTATTTCAACTGGCGTGTGCATTAAATAGCTAACAGAGAAAAATAGATTTAAAATATTCACTCTTTTCAAGATAATAATCGTAAATGATAGAAGAAAAAAAATTATACATATAACAAGGCTAAATGTCATATGTAATCTTTTCCTAACATATATAAGAATTTGGGTTGGGTTCAAACCCAATTTCTAAAATCAAGGTCCCAAATTATTGAATCCAAATCCTGAAAAGGGCAGGTTGAGTTGGGCACGTTCAGGTAATCCCAACCCAAGTTGTGCTACTAAAGAGGACGCTGTTACACAACTAGGAAATAACTTACCAGTAATTTTGGACTCGTGATAATGTAATGCAAAGTTTGCCACTTCACATCAAAATCTTCACTTGTAGTTGATATTATGATGCCCACTGAATATGCAACTTCAATCGTCATTTCCATAGCCATATAAAATTTTGACATTAACTTTCTAGCTCCTGAGTCCAGTTGCATCAAAGCATAGGATTTATCTCTAGCATAGGTTTGGAGAGGTACCATCTGACATCAAACCTCTATATGGAATTGATAGTGGCTCGGAAAATTTCTCTATATTAGGGTGTGTTTGAGATGTGATAAAACTTTCGAATGAAAAATTTTTAGCGTAAAAGTTTTTGAAATGAGAAAAAATAATGTGATAAGATAGAAGGAATAATGAAGAATAAAAAGAATAAAATTAAAATAGATAAGTCACTTATATAGGAGGTAGTCCAAAAATGATTGAAAAGTAAGACAGTTTATATAGGAAGATGTGAAGAAATAATCTAAAAATGAGGTAGTTGTAGAGAGTGAAAAATTTTAGTTGAAAAGTTTTTAAAAAAAACAAACATGCCCTAAACTTGAGCTCCCAGGATATAAGAGCTGATCATGTTCAATTCACGAAATTCCCATTTTGAACTTGGCTTTTCCCTTGACATAAAAGGGGGGAAAAATTTTTGGCTTTTCCCTTTAAGTTCATAACATGAAGAGATGAATTCTGTGTTGTCAAATGAAAGCTGCATTTAATTAATAAAAAGCAGCCTTTTGAATCTGCAAACAGTTCTTAAGCACAATCCTTCACCTACCAAAAACCTGCAAAACCCTCAAAACTCCTACCATGATTGCTTGCTGAATGCCAATCTATCCATGAGTAGCATATCCTTGAGGTGTTTCAAAAACAACTGGTCTTTAGCAGTGTATAGAACACATTGGAATGTCTATTATCCTGTTAAAGTCTGTTAAAGACAGTTTCCACTAACCCATGATTTATAAAATATTGTCCCATGTTACCACCACCAGCCACCCATAAAATTTCCCATCCCATGCCCTGCTCACATCAGGGTATGGGTTGGGGAATCATTAACTATATAGTTAATCCCATTCTTCTTAAAACCTTGTCAAGACAAGACAAAAACAAGGATGATAACTAAATATTGACTATTTATTAGACAATATGTGTATAATGCAAATATTTATCTTGACTTCTACGACAAAAAGAGAAGGCTGAAAAAGTAGCCAACTATAAACAAAAATAATCAGAATAGAATCACATAGTTTGAAGCTACACATGACATGAATATCCTGTAAAGCAATAAGGAAAGAGATGCAACACCTTCTAGCTGCTTCATCTCTTAGTTTGGCATCCATCTCTTTGCTTGGTGGATACTGAGGCAAGCTTGAAGGGTCGCAGGCATAGGGTTTTGTGGTAAAGAACTGCAAAATAAATTGAGAATCCAAAAGATGATGACACAATATTCAGAGCTCAATATAGCAAAACCTTAAAGGTAGAAAAAATGAATTGTCCAATGAAGAAACTCAATCCTCGTATTTGTAAAATAACAATAATAATAATAATAATAATATTTACACAACATTCTTCAACTTAAATAAGTGGACATTTAAAGTGGTTCTGAATACCAGAGAAGATTTATACAAGTTGTCCATGCAGTTTAAGTCTTCCCAGTTGCTTGTGCAGTTTTAGTCTTCCCATCTTATGAATCATCTCAAATTCAATGTGCAAGTTGGTGGAAAAACACAAAGTCATAACAGCTCTCATTAATAACATTACAAAAGAGGACAATGCAGATTCAGGTCATTGTAAAGCATCTAAACTATAGCTTCCTAACTTGCTAGGTTCTTGATAATCATATGACTTTTAAACCTTAAACAACTTTAGGCGATGAAGTATTAATGCAGCAATCAATGTCTTCACTTAGTACTTCTCAGGACTGACTACGTAAAATTAAAACTGTGAATGAAACAAAGCTTTGGAGTTAGGTGAGTCACTTCAACACTGAAAACTTGGCCTGGAAGGCAGAAGTATTCCAGCAGTAAAGTAAGGGTAATGACAAGTAACAAACACTAACTGTGTGGCTAGCATATCATCACTCCACTGAATTACATGGGTGTGCAAGGCTAAAAAAAGAAAGAAAGATAAACGATAATAATAATAATAATAAAGTAAATAAATTTGCCACAGGAAATAAATACTCACTTCACTTGACAATGCGTCAGAAGCAGTTTTCCGTTCTGCTGGATCAATCGCAAGAAGCATTTCAATTAGTGGCAATGATGATGGAGGGAAATCTTTAAATGTCTCCCTTATACATCGTTTGTATGGCTGTTGGGGTTTAAATATGGTTGCATGTGGTAGCTTTGACTTCTTCCAGTATTCTTCTGAAGGTGAGCCACAGAGCTTGAAAATTTTGTGAAGCTGTTCAACCTATTAAATAAAAGAAATTGGTAAAAGTTTAATAGAACATTGCTGTAAAGGCATTATCTATGCTCCTTGCTATGAAACTGTACTAGTTTATATGCCACAGAACCAATTGTAATGTCTTTAAAAAAAAACATGAAGTTTAGCTTTCAAAATGAAAATTAAGATACAGAACAATTACTTTTGCATCTCAGACTCTCAGAAATGTCATGTACCGGACAAGAGGATGCTTGCGCTCAACAAAGAGAATAAAAATTTCACAAAGGTCTATCAAGGAAACTCAAATCTAGAGGAACCATATGTTGATATATGTTCACAGATAGCATATTTTTTATCAATGAAAACAATAAAGCCGCAAATAAAAAGGTGGATAAATGAAAGAATGATTATAATCTAAACTTTTTTAAAAGTAAAGGAACTATTGAGTCATGAAAATGAAACATAATTTAACTAATACAGTAGAAATAGGGGCGTAAATTGAGTCAACCAATCATGCTGAAGATTGAATCTATCCACACAAATTTTGACTATCCAAACTCAAAGGTCACGGTGGAAAATTTTCTTGTACTGACCAAGTCACATTTTATGGGTTTCAGATCAGACGAAGTTTAAGTTGGATCAGGTCGATGTATCTAAGATTCTAAAGGTGTGATGAGAAATTTTGTTAGCATCAAATTCAGCAAACATGTTTACTCATTGGGCAAAACAAATACACAAATTAACAAATCAGCATAAGCATCCATCAACATATTCACAACGAAAAGGAATAACAAACTTTCTTCACCTAACTCAAGCTGATACGGTCGTGTTGACTCTAATATGTAGGCTTATCTTTCTAGCAGGTAGCCACTCAATCCAAGATCAAAGCATCTGAAGTAAGGCTATGTACATGGACACCGCTCCCAGACTATGCAATTTGCAGGAGCTCTATGCACTAGGTCCATAGTAGGTCCTCTTCCTTTCATGTAAGTCATAAGTATACATAAAACATTTAAGGGACGTTATCCTATGCACCGGGAGCATTGAGTACATTTCACCAATTTTTTTTTTAACTTTTTTTTTGAAAGTTTTTTTACACAGAAGGTTAATCTATCTGTATTTAACCTATTTATCAATTTTTACCATTTTTTGAGATTTTTAGATTTTTTTCGGATTTTTAAAAATCAGTGACATTTTTAGTAATTTAAAATTATTAAAAATGCTACTGATTTTTAAAAATCCAAAAAAAAAAACTAAAATTCTTCAAAAATGGTAAAAATGAATACACATGTTAAATACACTTATATTAACAGTTTCATTAAAAAAAAGTAAAAAAAAAAAAAATGGATGAAATGCGCATAAGATAATGTCCCAACATTTAATGGTTAATAATAGTTTGTGCTTGACATGTCACTCTAGATTAAAAACTATAATTTTTAGTTGCTTGTTCAGGCACTTCACAAAAAATAAAAACGATACAAAATTACACAGCCCAAGATGATCAACAAGGAAGAACACAAATTATGTAAATAAACTACCTCTGTACGACCAGGCATGATAGGCTTCCCTGCTAACAACTCTGCTAGGATGCAACCTGCACTCCAGAGGTCCACACCCACACTATAATCAGTAGCTCCAAGAAGCAATTCTGGAGGCCGATACCATAGAGTAACCACTCGACTGGTCATGGGCTGCTTGTGGTCCGGATCGAAAAAGGAAGCAAGCCCAAAATCAGCAATCTTCAACAATCCGTTATTGTCAAGCAGCAGATTTGATCCCTTGATGTCTCGATGCAGTACTTGCTGGTTGTGACAGTGTTCTAATCCTGAAAGAAGCTGATGCATGTAACATTTTACCTGCGCCCAAAAGCAATTTCACCCGTCAAGGACATTCATTAACTAGATCTAAGATCCTATTAGGCTTAAATCTTATTTAGTTAGATCAAGTCCATGTCCCAATTAGAATCAAATGGAGATAAGGAAATTTTTTTTTGGTTAGATAAAAAAAAAAAAAATAGTGAGGGAGGATCAAACAAAATAAACTTACAAGAATCTAGATATATGACAGCTAACCTGAGGCTCCGTAAACTTAATCGTTGGGCTTGCAGCGAGTCCAGCTAAATCATGCTCCATGTATTCAAATACCAGATACAAACTGCACGACATCCGTGATGTCACCAAACCCTCCAACTTTACAACATTCGGATGATCCAATCGCCGCAAGATGAGGATCTCTCTAGCCATAAATTTCACACTCTCAGGCTCCAAATTATCAAACCGGACCTTCTTCAGAGCAACTATTTTACCAGTAAGAGTATCTCTAGCCTTATAAACGTTGCTGTAGGTACCTTGCCCAATCTGAATCCAATGGAAAGGATAGTGACAAGCAAAATATTCCTTTAGAAAGTATTCCGAAGCCGATAATTTCTTAGGACAGAAAGGAAAATGGGGAACATGGAAAAAACATAGAGACTTGCCTTATCAATCTTCTCGAAAGAGTCTGCCCGGCGAGGAGTCCACCCTTTGATTGCCTCGCCAGCTACCGCAGACAGCCATGACGGCCATCCAGCGGCAACCTGCTCGCCATGCACGTTCTTAGGCGGATTACTCGATCTCGGATTCGGCCTCGATCGCCTCCTCTCGCCCCTTGGGCGGTGATGATGCTCCCGCTTCTCATCCTGCTTCTCTTCGCTCGGATCGCCATTCGGAACCTGGAGATCTTCAGCGTTCTCAGCAGCCAGCGCCGGCGCCGGCACTGGGGCTTTCCTACCAGAAGCGCCCAAATTCCTCTGTTTCTCCTTCGATTCCGCGCCCGTCACCGGAGAAGCCTCTCTCCCAAACACGCAGCCCATCTCTCATGCATCCAAACCTCATCGCTCAGGTGATCATAGTGCAAGGTAAAACTGAAAGAACAACTTCAAAACTCATCTTCCGCTTCCGATCTACGCCAAAGCCCGGTATCCAGCAAAAACCCTAGAACTTCAATGACCCAAACGCAGCAGGAAGATCAAAAACCCTAATTTATGAAGGAGAAGAAAACGACCAGCAGTCTCGAGATTTATGGAGGTAAAAAGGAATTTTCTTTTAATGCTGGCGATCTGCCATTGAAGTTGGCGAGAGAAGATTTTTATTTTTATTTTTTCGGATGAGAGAGGGGCAGAAATTCTGAGGGCCGATGCCGCAAGTCAAACCAACCCAGTAGGATATTGATTACGGCCTCGTCCTACGTGGCTCGTTGGACGGCCATGGACACACGTGCCAGCGAGCAATCCTCCTCCCTCACGTGCCGTCTTGTGAATGTGGATTTTTCTTTCTTCCTTTTTTTTTTTTTTATAGATAAACCATGAATGTGGATTGAAAATTGAAATATGAGAAGATCGCATCATTCGTATATCGTGTAATATTGTTACGTAACATGGGCACACTGGGCCTGTTGGAACGGATTAAGGGGCTTTAATGCGATGAAGAAATGGATAAGAATATAATAATATACATTGTAAATAGGAAAAAATAGTATTAAAAGTATAAAAAGTTGAATTTAAAATGAAAAATTATCTTTAAAATAAAAAAATTTATCTGATCTCCATAATTTATAATGCTTCGA
The DNA here is from genome assembly GCA_030490835.1 of Annona cherimola. Lineage (NCBI taxonomy): Eukaryota > Viridiplantae > Streptophyta > Magnoliopsida > Magnoliales > Annonaceae > Annona > Annona cherimola. The sequence goes on along the minus strand of CM059972.1, from coordinate 19,555,945 downwards.
AAGTCGAGTTCTGAACCAGTGCATAGCTTCAGTGTACACGATTGTATAAAATTTTTTAAATTTTTTGGTTTTTTTGTCCCAAAGCTCAAGAATAAACATCTTAACTATGAAATTTTATAAATTTACTATTTTTTTGGAATTTTAAAAATAAAAAATAGCCTATCTTCAGAGGCTAATTTTTTATTTCTAAAATTTCAAAAAATGTTAAATGAAATTAAAAATTTATAAGAACTACATATATATACATAAAAACTTCATACACGTGTCGTTCAGTTCGAAAAAATTAAAAATAGCATACACAAATGTTGAAAAAAAAAAAAAGGATCCATAAAACAGCTTGATATTACTGGGACCAATAGCATGCAGCAGCCGGAAAACAAAATAATGTTGATTACGTGAATGAATATTCTAAATTCCTAAACTTAGAATAAATGATTATTAAATATATGCATCACTATTAGATAAATGAATAAAATTATTCATCTATAAGTAGATCTATTTATTTTTTCAATAAATCTGATAAATTTGTTGTTTTAATTCTTACGATATATCTACTTTATGTGTGTGTTTGGTAATGAATAAAACTTTTGATGAAAAGTTTGGGAGAGTAAAAGTTGTCAAATGATGTGATATGATAGGGGTAATGATGAGTAGTAAAGAGGATAAAGTTAAAATAGATAGGTTAATTGTGTAAATAGTTGTGTACAAATGATTGAAAAGTAGAGTGATTGTATGAGAAAATGTGAAAAAATAATTAAAAAAATATGATAGTCGTGAAGAGTGAAAAGTTTTAGATTGACTTGACATTTTTTGTTAATTGCCAAACACACATGTGCGCAAGTTTATGAAACCTCTCCATTTAGGCCACGTTGATCATTATATGAAATGCATTCTACTTGATGCATTTGCATCAAGAGTTATATGTTTAGCGTGCAAACTAAGTTTTTTTAAAAAAAAATTCATTTATATATATATATATACACACACTCAACCATTTAATATTACAAATTAGTACTCCGGCCATTCGCATTTGCATGCTTACCAGCGCGCTGACACCGCTGGAAGCCATGCAAACCAAATTTCATTATGATAAATACATTAAAAAAAAAGTTTCATTCCGATAAAAGATGCATACTGGTTTTGTGTAAAAAAATTGAAAAATGAATGTAATCTTATTATTTATTTATATAAAAATTTCAAAATTGCTAATCGAATATTTAAACTGTTGAAAACATTCGTATAGATTGATGATTTTAATCATTTACAAAATTACGACAACAATCTAGTAGATAAATAATTCATAAAATCATTGTAGCATTCTAATGCATCAATATTTGCAGAATTTACACTTAGTTATATATTAAATAATACGTAGTATAAGTATGGAGGCTTAGTATTTAGTGATCCTTGTGTTCGAATTTTAAAATATTAAAAATTTAAACTATTTATCAAGTTGATATACATGTATTTATGTTTCGAAAATTACATGCATTGCCAACAGTAATGGTTTGTACGTATATTAACATATTTCAAAATTTTCAGTAGTTATATTTACTAGTTAAAAATGATGTATCCATAATATATAAGTTTTTAGTGAAAATTACTTTTTAGCAACATGATGAAATCAAATGCGTTAAGTGTGATAAATTGTTTAAATTTTAAAATTACAAAATTGTGGTAAACAATAAATTTTAAAATCAAGGGTAAGCATGAGCATCCATGCTCATGTTATATTTTTAAAACGTGTGCGGCCTAATTAAGGCTTTGGTTGAAATAATATTTGTTACCATGATAAACCAATTAATGTCGAACAATGTAATTGGTATGGTTTAATTTGATCAACCCACTAAGCCTTAAATGGAGATGCTTCATAAATTTAGGATTTGTTTAAAATCATATAAAATTATTGAATTGAATTTTTATTATTATTTTCAAGACAATTTTTTCATTTTCAAGATAGCTTTTTATATTTTCGTTATAAATTTAATCTTAAAATCTATATTCTCTTTAATCAAAAAAAAAAAAATCTATATTCTCATTTTCAAGATAACTTTTTCTATTTTTGATATAAGTTTGATAAAAAAAAAAAAATCTTGTATGATTTGGAAGATGCACTTAATTTCATAAACCTGTCGTATGGGATTGAAATCCTTTTTTATTTTGAATAATTTTTAACATTAAAGCATGATTTTACTTTGGATGCCTGATATTTGACACGGGTCACAAACGATGTACATACTACATATATCCGCCGTCACAACGTGGCAGCCAAAATAATAGTAACCTCCCACCGCCCTTCGAATATATATTTTCTTTTGAGATAATTGTCCTTGTTATTTCTTATGAAAAATGAGAAACAAACTTTTCATGCCGGAACAAGTACGGACTTCCAGCAGCAAGACAAACCTCCCTTCAAATTGTTGACTTACCATTTTTGCCAATCACATCATCGTCGCGCTTAATTAGTCGCCGCCACACCTGTACTGACTGCAAATTAAGGCAAACATGACAACGACCGGAACTCTCTTTTAAAATATGAGAAAATGAATAGAAACAATGATCTAGATTACAAAATTGAATTAAAATAAATATGTTAAATGTATAAGTAGTTATACAAAAATAATTTTAAAATATGATAGTTGTTTAAGAAAAAAATAAATAAATAAATCAATGAAATGATAATTAGAAAAATAAAAAGTTTTAGTTTAAAAATCCTAGGTGTTTAAGAAACACGTCCTAAAAGAAGGGTGCGAGAATGAAGGATTTTTGGAGTAGCGGTGAAATTTTTAAAATGAAATAAAATAATATAATATAATAAGAATAATAATGATGAGTAAAAAAATAATGTTAAAATAGATATATTAGTCGTATAAATAAATGAATATAAACCATTGAAAATTATGAAAATTATATAAGAAAACATACATAAATATAAAAAATAAAGTAATTGTGATGAGTGAAAAGTTTAAAATTAAAAATTTTTTATTTTTGAAAAACAGGGTTGGATTGCACAATATTATATCTCGTCTTATGTTTCAAATTTCAATTAAGCTTTACATTCTAAACAAGAGGCAATAACAAGCACTATCTATTCACACGGGCTACACGGGAGACATTTAACTACTTACTAACACGTTGTTGAACTCTCACCACAGGGAATGGAACACGCGTCTGCTCGCCATCAGCCAACATCCGCTGCCAGCCGGTTAAGTATTGTCAACCGCCACGTTTCTGCGAATGTGGTTGGTCCGGGCAAACTCATTCCTGTGCCCCACCAGCTTGGAACTTGTTTTTACAGATTCTTTAGTTGATTGATACCTAGCAACAAACGAATAGAAAAAGGTTTCTTTCTTGTCTCGCGCTAAGATGAAGTTAAAACTAATCGTACTATTCAAAAAAATTTAGGAAAATTTTCAATTATTCTTACGAATTTTCACTTTAATTCCTTATATATCAAGACGCATGATCTTTTCAGACCGGTCGGAAATCACCGGATTTCCGACCGGTCCAAAAATTTATTTTTTTTATTTTTTTTTGAAAAATAATTTTATAAACTTGTTAATCTAGTTATATTTATTTTATAAACCAAGTTTTATCATTTTTGGATATATCTATATATTTATTTTGAATTTTTAAAAACAGGGGTATTTAAGTCATTTTAAGAATATTTAAAATGACTTAAATACCCCTGTTTTTTAAAATCAAAAATAAATATATATACATATCTAAAAATGATAAAATTTAGTTTATAAATTAAATATAACTAGATTAACAAGTTTATAAAATTATTTTTCAAAAAAAAATAAAATATATATTTTTGGACCGGTCGAAAATCACCGGATTTCCGACCGTATGAAAAGATCGGTCCTCATATATCAATGCATTTTCTTCGAAATTCCTCTTATACTCAATCACGTTACAACATCATCAATGGCCGTTTGCATAGTCGATCAATGACTGATTTACCCCGCAGTTGTTTCTAGTATCATCGGCAGCGTGTGATCAATGGCTGCACGTGGCCGCCCTGTATACTAGTGTCGCAGAAGACGAGAGCAGTGGAAGTGCCTGCGGGTGGTCTTTGCATCACAGTACTGACGACGACCACAACTGTCTGGTGGCCGACTGTGGGAGATAGTAGGCCATCAGTAGATAGGAGAAGAAGATGAGAAGAAGATGACTTTAGTTATAAAGTCCGTCCAGATTTCATTAGCTCTAATGGATTCGCTACTATCCACCATCACCACTAGCGTTCGAAACTTGTGCGTACTCGAATTGCTATGAATAATATTTCTTCCTCTTCATATTGCAACTTTCATTCCTCCCTGGTTCCTCCTTGTGTGTGGTGCTCTTCGACCCTCGCTGCAACTAAAATGGAACAAGTTAAATGGCAGCCACCTCATGGAAGTCGTCCTTCTTCCTCCAATGCTTCTCCTATCCAAAATTTTTTCTTGTTGTTGCTAGCTTCTTCTTGCACAGGAGCCTCGCTAACAAAAAATACAGAGATTACATCAACCAGCCAATCCTCGACATGCTTCCTTTCCTAGCTCCTCAACGTCAACGGCGACATGACTGGTACACCACAATCCTCAGTGGAGCTAGTTGTACCGTCCTCTCCAGCAATGGTCATGTAGCCGGCGTAAATCCTTCAACAAACTTGCTTCCCATTTCTGTTTTCAGAAACCGAATCACCCACCTCTGCTCACCTTTTTCAACAGCTCAATCACCATATTCATGCCCTTGTCATCCTCCATTAAACCCATCACGCTGCTTGCCAATGGATGGACAAAATAAGCAACCCAACCACCATTGCCCGACCGGCGATGTACGCTGCCATCAAATCCGACGATCTGTCCACACACACGTGCAGGGGCAAGCATGTACAATGGATAAGGCCGTCATATTTACTGCCATCATCCAAGCCAGATCCGGGCAGCTGTTGGTCACCAATGCAATGTAGCTGTCAGCAGGTATAAAGAAGAAAGGCGTGGGTTGGTAATTTGGGTATTTTAAAATATTAAAAATAAAAAATTAAAGAAAGCTGACGGATATGACGACATATGTATATGAGGAAATTTGGGTATAATTCATGGGTATTAGAGAAATTTTTGAAAATATATGGATATATAAGGAATTAAGGTAAAAATTCATATAAGAAAATTCTCTAAAATTTTAACACAATTTGCTTAAAGTGTGAAAAAAAATTTAATGTAAAATATTTTAAAAAATAAGAAAAATAATGTAATATGACAAAGATAATTATTCTTAATAAAGAAAAATAAATTTAAGATAAAAAGAATAATTATATGAATAATTACAGATGAATAATTGAAAATTAACGTAATTGCATAGTAATATAGGAAGAAATAATTAAAAAATAAAATATTTATGTACAGTAAAAAATTTGAAATTGAAAATTTTAATATTGACGTATTTTTATTATTGTCAAATGGACCGTAAATAAAATTATTTATTAAAATTCATATGTGTCTGAACATATAATAAGATAGTTTTTACTTACATGATTGTTGATTTTAACGGGCAATGATTCAGTATACATTTCACACGTGGTCGACAAAAGATATTCAAGCATCGGAGTCGCATCAGATAACTCAGAAAGCTGTACGGTTGGATCATGCTTCTACTACTTGCTGGCAGCCTGGCAACGATACGATACGGGTAGGTAGTTGGCCTTTGGCGACAAGAAAGGACGGGAGATAGTCAGGGACTCATGGGCCACTTCAAAGGCATTTAATATTCAGTAGGATGGAGATTTATTAGAGGAGAGGTTGTTATGTACGACCAAACCGGAGAGATGAGATTGTATAAAAATTAAAAAGTTGGATCGTTATATATTGAAAAATAAGAAATGATGTAAAAAAATAAAAAATGCTGGAAATGTTAATCCGATCTGCCTTCCACCGCATGCAATGGTGTGCTTTTCCTACAGGCCATGAGAGATTTGGTCGGTCTAACCCGCGATTTCACAAGCATCAGCCGATATATCTAAACTACGCTACGTGTTTGGTAGAAAAATAAATTAATAAATTAATAGGGATTAGGTGTACTTGCAATTGCCGGTCCCACCATTTAACGGTCCACGCCGTTGACATGACCTTTGATATGGACGTGTTCAAAACGAATTCTAGAAAATACTGATCATCCCTGGGGTTTCTCAAGCTTAATATTTTGTCTTCTTTTTTTTAAAAAAAAAAAATATGTATTTGTACTCATATTATAACCAAGTACATTTACAACTTTCACACTATAAATTTTTTTTTTCATAAACACCTTTACAGTTTACATCAAGAAAAAATTTATAAATACTCCGAGTTCAGAGAATATCTATGCTATGGAGTATAACTCTCACACAAGCAACTCTACACATTCGAAACTGCATAATGGCTCATTTCATGCCATAGCGCTTACTAACTGTGCTGTTACCGGAGTTGGTTGTCACTTTTTAATTATTCTTAATCTTGTGTTAAAAAATTAAACAAACCATAAATCAACATAAATGTACTAAAATAATTTTTAACTTTCATTATTTATTAGTTTGATTTGTTCGGGTATGTTCAAGGTATTCATGACTTCATGTTGGATTGAATGAGATCAGATTTTTTATATCTAAAATTTGACGAGACAAGATTTTTTATTTCTAAATTTTTTCATTTTTATTACGATTTTTCATTTTTTAGTGCATAGTGGCTTTACTTTTTCCACCTTAACATACAGTAATCCATCTTTATTCAAGCGTCTCATTACATAAATTTCATTGGATGATTTCAAATAGACCTTTCAGATGAATGTTATATTTATAGTACAATTAATTTTGATTTTCAGTAGTTTCTTAAATAATTAGGTTAGAAATGTCAAAGGAGGCCTAGATGTGTTATCATGGCTGTGGTAGAGACTAAAGCCCAAAATAAGAAGTTTTATAAAGAGAATGAGACTTAATAGTTATTGAGCTTACCTAAAAATCATAGAAAATTGATGAATTTCACTATTTGAAATTGATGAAAATTTAAATTTTCTCTTGATTATGATGGGGAAGATGGCTTGAGCCCTTAGTATGCAACCAAATTAAAGAGTTAGAGAGAAAGAAGGAATAAATTGAAATTAAAAATGAAATAATAAGAGCTCTTAGGGTTTCTATCTCCCCTCGAGGTATGAGTCTCTCCTTTATATGACTCAAGATAACTTGGATCCTAATGGAGGTGATGACGATTGATGATAAAGATCAATTAGGATGTCTGAGCTTGTTTTGAGTGATCATGTGAAAGTACACTATATGATGCACTTCTTACCTACTGTTAGTGACGCCTAACATAGGGAGATAGTATGTAATAAAAAGGCAACACCAAGCTAACAAAGGACGAGTTAGTAGGTCTAAGAGCTAGCACAATGATGATAAAAAAATAATAACACTAGTTGCAGTGCTAGGTTGATGAAATGGTAGACTTGCATGATTGCCTTGCGAGGGAAACTATGCTAGTAGACTCACATGGTATCCTTCTTGGAAAGCATTTAGAAGGTCATCCCATTTTATAAGTGATAACTCTTTGATAGATGTCTTATGTGATCGACATTGAGGGATTTGCTTTGATAGTCAAAATTCAACTTAGCCATGAAAGCAGTGTTGGTTTATAGGGGTTGATTTTGACAATATTAATTATCTACACTTTTAATAAATTTTTTACTTTTATACTAGAAAGTCAATTTTAATGACATCATTTTCATATTTTAGGTGTGTTTAGTAATGAATAAAATTTTTGATGAAAAGTTACGAAGAGTAAAAGTTGTCAAATAATGTAACATGATAGAGATAATGTCGTAATAATGAGTAGTAAAAAGAAAAAAGCTAAAATAGACAGGTTAATTATGTGGATAGTTGTGTAAAAATAATTGAAAGGTAGGGTAGTTGTATAGGAAAATGTGAAAAAATGATTAAAAAATATGATAGTAAAGGAAAGTGAAAAGTTTTAACTTGATATTTTTTTTATCAATTGCTAAATATGAAAAGTTTTAACTTGATATTTTTTTTATCAATTGCTAAACACACCCTTTGTCCATATTAATAGATTTTGAATAAACCTTTCTAAAGTACTCTTAGCCAAATGCGTCCCTCTTTATAGAAAATGACGTATATATTTTTATGTAGGTTAAAATTTCATATCATAAAATGAAATTATGTTTAAAATATTCCATTGAATGATGTGCAATTTAGGTTGGATCGAATCCAATCCAAGAAACTTGATTAAAAAATATTCTTAGGATGTTTTTTTTAATGACGAAACTTTCAAACTATGTTATTTTAATTATTTTTTAATATTTTCCTATTCAGTTATCATACTTTTCAACAATTTCTATACAACTATTATATAAATAATTTATCTATTTCAACATTATTTTCTTTACTCATTATCATATCATATCATTTTATATAATTTTTAAAATTTTTAGATTACAAACTTTTTATCCAAAAGTTTTATCACTTCCCAAACATATCCTTAGGATTGAAAATCTATTTTAAAAATTTTTAAATTCTCTTAGGCTTGGAACTCTGAGAACTCGAAATGTAAGAATATATGATATAAAAAATTTAAATAATATTTCTATATATTTATGTATTTCATATTATTTATGTCTTGTTTGACTGCATATTTGTCATGTTAAAATTATATTCTAGGTATATTATATTATTACTATCATTTATTTTTCTGTTTATATTATTTATGATTAAATTTATCATTCTTCCTTTTCTTACATAAAAATTTAATTTCTTCTCAAAACACAAAATTTATTACTATATATTTTAAAAACTTTTAACTAACGTAATTTGTTAGTTGTTGTATATTTACATGAAAAATTTGAATTGTGATTATTAAGTAAAAACTTATTTTTAAAACTTTTTGCTTATATAACTTGTTAGTTGTTGTATATTTACATGACAATTTAAAATTTTCATTATTAAATACAAAACTTACAATTAGAATTCAAATTTGAAATTCAGCTATCTGATTTAATTTACAATAGACTTTAAGTTTAGGAAATTAAAGTTAACTTTTAAAAATAGGATTAATGTTAGAGTTGTGTCAGACATGAGCTTGATGACCTGGAGTTGTAACACGAATGAAACAGAAAATGGCATGGATAGGGTGCCACTTCTATTTATGTGGAATTATATGAGAAGAGTGGACATATTTGTAGACAACAACCGATCCCTCGGCTTATTTTTCAAGCTGGCTTCCGGCTGCATTTTTAGTTGTATTAAAACCATAGATAAAATAGGGCTAAGATTCCTTGACAGGCTCGAAGTGTACTTGAACGAAGTAACTTTGCAACAAGTTATATTGAATATTTCGTTTATATGACCCCATAACTCCAAATCAATTACAATATTCTTTATTTTTATCATTTTTTGTTTGCCATATTTAAATGATTTTTGGTGTCAAAGAAGTAAATCACATTAGAAATATTTATTACCTAAAGTTAAAAGAACCCATAAAAATAATCATACTTTTTTATTGTTTTAATATGGAATTATACTTTACAATATCTTATTTTTTATCTGATTATTATACATCAAGCCCACGAATTGTTATAACTTTCCTTACAACATGTAGGTGGAGACTACGCAGACGATTGCTCTCACACTGGTAAAATAATCATACTTTTGAGTACTCTTTTACTATATAGCAGCTGTAGAAAAATGCCATATGTTCCCCTTGTTTAATTAATACCAAAAGTAAGACGCGAGTCATTATTAGGCAAGACTAATAACTTGCGCCAGTCTAGTTTGTTGGTACGATATACCTTGCTTAAATGATGCGCAAACAGGCATTACAACCTCTTCCACTGCTCATATAATAGTTTCACTTTTAGAAGTCTTATTTAAACCTCACAGTTTTCTCCTTTTGCTCCCAACAAGACACGCCTTAATTTTAGTTAAAAATATGAGCAACGAGGCAAGTGCAAAATGCTTTATTCGCTCGGATGGAAAATAAAAGGAAGAAAATTGTATTAGCAATGTTAAAGATGAAGTTAGTAGCAAATTAAACGAACTTAAAATCAATAAACTATAATTATTGGCAATATAAGATAAATATCTGTCAAGTGATGATTTTTCTCCCACTGCAAAATGGGTTAAAAATAGTAATTGGTCAGCATGGACCATGAATTACTTAAACATTTTTCTTTAGTGTTTCATTAATCGCAGGTAGGCTGAAGGAATAAAGGTCGAATAGCTTGTCAGACATGGAATACATTTTTGGATTGCTTTTCCTTTACCTTAGTGTCATGCTCCACACTAAGCTGGTCCCACCCTCGCTTGTTATTTTATTTTGAGGGTGTGTTTGAGAATGGGTAAAACTTTTGATAAAAAGTTGTAGAGAATAGAAATTGTCAAATGATGTGATATGATAGGAGTAATGATGAGGAATAAATAAGATAAAGTTGAAATAGATAGGTTAGTTGTGTTGGTAGTTGTGTAAAAATGATTGAACAGTAGGGTAGTTGTATAGAAAAATGTGAAGAAATGATTAAAAAATAGGGTAGTTATAGCGAGTGAAAAATTTTAGATTGAAAGGTTTTAACTTGACAACTTTTCCTTAATAACAAACACACCCTGAGTTAGTACAAATTTGCTAGCGTTGTCTCAACTACTCTACCTCAAAATTGTCCTAAACTTCCATAAAATTAATAAAAAAAAGAACTGTCCCAACTTCACTCATATTTCACTTTCTAGGCCCAAATCAGTATCTCCTCAGTCATTTACTAAAACTGTGTGACATTTTTTTTTTTTATCAAAGTCGATGGACGCATTTAGGGTGTATTTGGCAATTAATAAAAAATATTAAGTTAAAATTTTTTAATCTAAAACTTTTTACTCTTCACAACTATCATATTTTTTAATCATTTTTTATACTTTCCTATACAACTACCCTATTTTTCAATAATTTTTATACCGTTATCTACATAACTAACTTATCTATTTTAACTTTATCTTATTTACTACTCATCATTATTTCTATCATATTACATCATTTGACAACTTTTACTTTTCAAAATTTTTCATGAAAAATTTTATTCGTTACCAAATATACTCTTAGGGTGTGTTTGGTTGGAGGTAAAACTTTTGATGAAAAGTTTTTGGAGTAGAAGTTGTCAAATCAATAGAAAGTGATGTGATATAATAGGAGTAATAACGAGGAGTAAAGAGAATAAAGTTAAAATAGATAGGTTAGTTGTATGGGTAGTTGTGTAAAAATGATTGAAAAGTAGAGTAGTTTGTATAGAAAAGTGTGAAAAAATAATTAAAAAATAGAATAATTATGGAGAGTGAAAAATTTTAGATTGAAAAGTTTTAGTTGACACTTTTTTGCCCTAAACAAACACACCCTTAATGTATATGACAAGCTGTTCACTAGCTTAGAGTAGATGCATTTCTTGCATGCAAGAGTCAAATGCATGTTACACCCACAGCTACACAGCTTAGAGGATATGCATTAATTGCATGCAAGGCTAAATGCATATTACACCCACAGCTACGCACTCAACATGTACTCCTTGATTTGACAACTTTTCGTACAACTCCCTAGCCTTTGAAAAGTTTTCCGCACAACTTTGAAACAAACCCGCAGGCTCCGTTTGTCGTTTGCGTAAGAGAAACTCTGGAGTACTTATGCAGCGCTCTTGCATTATGCAAATCTTCTTGAACCCCAATTGTACGTTTATAGGAGCATTAAACCTCAATGCTCCTTAGTTTATATGCTTATTTTTTATTTTTTGAAACTTTTTACATAATTATTAATTGAAATGTATTTAATATATATATTAATTTTTATCATTTTTAGAGATTTTTAATTTTTTTTCAAAATTTTAAAAATTAGTGGAATTTTAATAATTTAAAAATTAATTCAGATGTTAAATGCGCTTCAATTAACAGTTTCATGAAAAAATTTTCAAAAAAAATTAGAGCATAGAATTAAGTCCCATTCTTCTTCCTCTCTCTCCTTAAAAAATAATTAAATGTTTCATGATGGGGTGTGCGCGGAAGTATGTAAGTAAGGGCATTGCTTTTTTTTATTTGTCTGTACACTTTTTTATATGACTTGACATTTTTAATTGTTTGGTGTGTTTGGTAATGAATAAAACTTTTGATGAAAAGTTTTGAAAAGTAAAAGTTGTCAAATAATGTGATATGGTAGGAATAATGATGAGTAATAAAGAGAATAAAGTTAAAATAGATAGGTTAGTTATATGGATAGTTGTGTAGAAATGATTGAAAAGTAGGATAGTTGTATAGGAAACTGTGAAAAAATAATTAAAAAATATGATAGTTGTGGAGAGTGAAAAGTTTTAGAATGAAAAGTTTTAACTTGACATTTTCAATCAATTGCAAAATACACCCTTAATTATCTTATTTTTCTTTTGTCACTTCTACATTTCAATCTTTGTTCATATCTCTTCGTACAATTATCTATTTTAATTTTAGGATTGGTTTTGAGAAGAAATAAAACTTTGGAATGAAAAATTTTTAGTGTAAAAGTTGTTAAAATGAGAGAAAATGATATAATATGATACGACCATAGTTACATGGACCATTGTGTACTTAAACTCAGTGTGCTCGGGTGTAAATACTCATTTTTTAATATAACTGTTAATCTAAGGACGTGTTTGGCAATGTGTAAAAAATGTTAAGTTAAAACTTTTCAATCTAAAATTTTTCACTCTCTACAACTACCATATTTTTTAATTATTTTTTTACATTTTCCTATACAACTACCCTACTTTTCAATCATTTCTATACAATTACCCACACAACTAACTTATCTATTTTAATTTTATCTTCTTTATTCCTCATCATTATCTCTATCATATCACATCACTTGACAACTTTTACTTTCTAAAACTATTCATTAAAAGTTTTATCCATTCCCAAACACACCATAAATGTATTTAATGTGTGTATTTTTATTATTTTTGTTTTTTTAATTTTTTTTTGCTTCTTTTTGGATATTTTTGAATATATTTTTTGAATTTTTAAAAACAATGACATTTTAGTAATTTGGGAGAATTCCTCTTATACTCACCACATTTGACTAATATTCATTTTATGCCCACGGTGTTTTAAAAATTCCTCCCCCACCTACAACATTTTACCAATAATTCCTCCCGTACCACCGTTAGTTAAATCGAACGGGCTTGGCTGTTGCATGGATTAGTTCCTTCATAATGACGAAACTGCCCAACAGCTAAAGTAAAAAATCTCAAATCCCAGTTACGTTTGCCCGTTCTCTTTTTTCCCTCCGTTGGAAGCCGACGCTCGCCGACGCCACTGTTTCTTCTTTCACTCTGTCGAAAGTCGTCACTCGCCGATACCGCCGCCTCTTCTTTCACTCCATTTGATTTTGTCATCACTGTCTCTTCTTTCATTTTGTCAGATTGCACAAATCAGCGACGTCTGCTCCTCTTCTATCCCGCGGCGAAATCTGATCCTCTTCTATCCTGCGTTTCGATTTTTGAAATCAGTAATCTAGAAAATTTTGGAGAAGCCCATCATATTACATCTAAACACCAGTTATGGGCCGTTAAAAAATGACATAAGTAAAGCTCGCTTCCTTGCTGGCGTCGGCACCGGATGCTCCCCCGATGACATAGAGCCAAAATGGCAACCATTAATATAGGGAGAGCTTGTGGTTTGGGCAAGGAGAAGGAGCATAGGTTTGGTGTTCTAGTTCATGGCTACCAATGGAAAAAACAAAGGCGTGGAAGGACTAAAGGAGAGGATGAAGGCTTGTGGCTTGTGGTTGTGTTTTGCTAATGATGGAGATGGGTTCTAAAATGGGCTGAGGCCGACAACCGTTAATGGATTTCTGTCGGCCTTGATAAAGATGGTTGGAGGTTGGTTTGGAAGCATGCCTGCTCTGCAATGGTGTCTAGTTGGCGGGCTTGTTGGAGCTGTATAACTCATGTCTCCAAATCGCATTCCCCTGTAAAATCCGAAATCAAGGACTAGCCATACCTGCATACATCTTCCTGTCTAAAAGCTACTAGCTCGCCTTGCAACAATGGAGAACCCATCTCTCCCTAAAACTGCAAGAGTGGCGATGTGGGTCGTGACAATTCGAGCTCTTCCATTGCTTGAATTTGGCAACGAGCAACACCACAATTCGAGCTTGGCGATGGGCAGCGCGTCCAAACCCACTCCAACTTCATGACGATGATGGATCTGATGGTTGGCACGGAGTTACAAGAGATGCCAGATGGATTTGCCTAAAATAAAAGTCTATCGTTGGAATTTGATGGTAGGAATTAAAGATCGTGGCAACTAAAATCAGGTGCTAGCTGCCATTGATGATTGGGGAACGACAGATTCCGGACGGCCTGAAGATGATTTGGAAGAAGAAAATTGCTACTTTTTGTGTGCTGCTTGGGCCGGATTTCGGGGTAGACAAACTGTCAGTCATGGATCTGTGATGTAGCCATAGAATCTGCCGCTACAATGAATCATTCATCACCCACATATTTGAATAATCCCTAGCCACATCAGAGCAGAAACGATGGTGAAATCTCTGGATTCTGAGTAGATTCTAAATGGAGGATGTAGGGAAGAATGCAAACGATGTCCAAGCAATTGTAGAGATTCCGTTTGGCATGCTCGGTTACTATAAACGCAAGGGCAAAAGCGACATTTCACAATGCAAGTGACGGTCGTTTGAGCCGGCTTTGACTTTGTGCATACATGAAAATGATGGGTGAAATGTTGTGGGTGCCGGAGTAATTTTTGAAATATTGTGGGTATGAAAGGAATATTAGTTAAATGTCATAGGTATAAGGGGAATTTTTCCTAGTAATTTTAAATTACTAAAAATGCCATTAATTTTTAAAAATTTGAAAAAAAATCTAAAAATTTCCAAAAATGGTAAAACTTGATATACATGTTAAATATACTCAGATTAATAATTTTATGAAAAAATTTACGAAAAATTAAAAAATGGGTTAAATTTATCCAGATGCACCTAGTTTAAGTGCACCCATATGCATTCAACTGATTCTAAATATGATAGGGGTAATGACAAAGAATAAAAAAAAAGTTAAAGTAAATATGTTAGTTATATAAATAGTTGTCTAGAAATAATTGAAAAATATGATAGTTTGTATAGAAAGATGTAAAGAAATAATTAAAAAATTAAGTAGTTGTGGATAGTGAAAGTTTTAGATTGAAAAGCTTTGAAATAATTTCTCTTATATTCATTACAAATGCACATAATTCCTCTTATACCCACAATATTTTGTAATTTTTTTTTACTCATAACATTTTAGTATAAATTTGTCTCATACCCATGCCATGCCGTTAAAACCGTCGTTATCTACCCAATTGAAAAGATGATTTTGCCCATTTAAATTTTTTTAATTGAGATAATTTAACCTTAACACGACTCAATTGATGGTAGTAAATCATTAGTATAAGATATTAAATAAATTGAAAGTCATATCAATGTTGATTTATTTTAATTAGAAAAAAATTTTAAAAGGCAAAATCATCTTCTCAATGAGATAGATAACGATGGTTTTAACGACGTGGGCATGAGAGGAATTTAGGATGAAATGTTATGGGTATAAAAGGAATTTACCAAATATTGTGAGTATAAGAAGAATTATATGCATTTGTTACGGGTAGTTGTGGATAGTGAAATGTATAAAGTTGGATAGTTGTGGATAGTGAAAGGTTTTAGAGGAAAAATTGTATTTAAAAACAGACACACCCTTAATTTTTTTTACTTTTAATTATTACATTTGTTATATCACACCGCTGTTACATTTTTCAAAAATTTTCCCATTTTCACTGTCGAGCTTCTACTTATACATCCTCCTAAAGCACCCTTGATACAATTCCAAACTGACCCTACTTAAGGTGATGAGCGACTATCATGTAACCTTTCTCCTTTTTCAGTTCTTTGGCAGCTTTGACTAGCACACAGCATTTGCATAGAACTCAAAAGGCACATATTTCATTAAAAGAAAAAAAGTGATCAGTGGATTGTTGGCCGTGTATTTCAGTGGCTAGTTTTTTTTTTTTTTTTTGATGAATTTCAGTGGCTAGTTGGTGATGCGTTCTTTATTTATTTATTGTTCCACTTGAAATTTTACTTACAGTGCCACATTTTTTCTCTCTCTTATATTACAAATCAAGCCTAGAATTTCCTTAAACAGGAGGCATAGCTCACATTCAGAAGACATTGCGTTCATCGTTTTTTGAACCCAAACTAGCGGACGATCTTCTTAGTTCTTACGTCTGGTACCAATCGAGCTGCATTAGTTGGCGGCTAGTTGGAAATGCTTGCAGCAATGATCAGCATTTTTTTATGTGAACCTAAAATCAAAACCGGACCAGTGATCAGCATCTTAATTAACTAAAGTTTAACTTCATGTCTCATAAAAAAAAAAAAGTCCAACTTCAAGTTGCTTGCCATTGGCTTTCAGAGATGGCCTAAACTGAAGTTAATTGTCATCTGAACAGTTTGAATTTGATTAGGTTTAGCAGACGTTGGATCGCTGCCAATTTGAATATGTTTATATATTTTTTGAAAATTTTAAACATCTATGTGTATATATGTATTTAAAATATCCTTATATTTAAAAATCTAAAAAGACATACACATATGTTCAAAAATGATAAAGCTTAATTTATATGTTAAATACAATTAGATAAACAAGCGTACGAAGAAAAAAACAAAAAATATTATTATTAATGAGTTTTTTAACATGGGCTAAGGAAGATATTTGCTTATCTTGGACTAACAGGATAATTTTTCATTTACATATGCCCAACAATATATATGTATTGGACATTTTAAATATCTAGTAAACTATATTACTAGCTGATCAATCCACTGTGGGCACTACACTTTATTTGCTGACAATTCGATCTCCTGTCAAAAAACACTAGGTAATTACGAATATACATAAATGCTTATGTGAATTGCAGTGCACGTTCATCAGACTGAAGGGTGCACGTATGCCCACGTGGTACTGGGATGATCCACAGAAATCTGAACGCGCAACACTTCATGGACGGCACCTCGATTGAGTACTCCCATAATTTCCTCGTCTTTTGCCATCGCGAGCTCACGTAGGGAAGCCCTCCGCAGTCGAGATTCATCTCGCAGTCGGAAGCCATGATACCATCTACCCAGCTTCCACCATCTCACACAAACTTGCCGTTCAGATATTTGGCACTTGAGAAGTGCTTTGCTAACATCTTCAGCCTAACAATTGTTTTAAAAAATTAAGAAACAAAAAATGACATGATAAATATCATTTCCACGGCACCATGTATGAATACATCAATGTCAGCTCATCAGCATGGTGGCTTCTGATGAATGGAAAGGATTTCAAACTGGTTATATGAACATGCAAATCCACACACATAACCATATGATTGGTTATCTAGACCGTCTGGCTAATATTTTTACACGTTCTTTAAAAAGAAAAAAGAAAAAAAACACTTTTTTGCCTCATTGTTTACCTCAACGACTGTTTCATGCACTTGAATGAGAAAGGAAAACGTATGAAGTGGATAGAGGCACCACAAAAACGTGTTGGAACACCAATGTCTTTGCTGAAAGGAATGCAAATCCTCTGGAATAAATGGGACCCATGAGGTTTGAGTAGCAATCATTAGGGTTGGAACAGTTGAATCTTCTAGCACTCATAATCTAACTGTTCAGCTCAATGCCTGTAACACAGGCATTGAATAGAGCAAAATGAAACAGAACAACCACACACACACACACACACGAAGGGGGAAAAAAAGAGAAAAAAATTGGACTGTGGTTCTAAAGCAATGTGTTCAAATTTGAAATCTCTGTGGTGCATGGAATGTACGCCCTTTAACAAATAGGATTCATGAAGGATGAAATAACAATCACTGGGTGTCGAAGGCCAATCCAGTGAATAAGATTTCAAGCCTATTGATGGTCATGCAAGTTGGAATTGATATGCGAAAATGATGTTCGAAAGCATCGAACATGGGATTGAAAGGAATGGTGCCTTTGAAATAACAACCAAATCGTTTCAAAACAGCTAAACAGCCATAATGCCATATCAAAATGTACTTTCTTCAGCATCTTTATCTGTTGTTTGCATAGGGTGTCTAGTCACAGGCACTAGTGCCTCGTGCTCTTTGCAAATGCAAGCAAGCCTCAAGTGTTAAAAAAATAATGCATGTTGCAGGTGAAATAGGAAGAAAACTACTAACAGGCACTCCAAGCCAAAATAAAGAACAGTGTAATCCAATTAGATTTAGCAGCACGTTCTGCTTCCTTGAAAAAAGGAACAGCTGGATATCCTTAAATCCCAGTTGCATTGAACACAAGTCTCTGATTGCTTTCAAATAGTCCCCAACTTCAAGTGAATCATCTTGAGAGCATTGCTTCACAAATTGAACTATAGCAGCAACTCTATCAGCCATTGCTTGGTGCAAATCGATATAAAAACTCCGCCACACCTATGTCGAATAGTACAATAATGTGAAAGAAATTAATAACTTCAGCCAACAATAACATACAGGCATGCAACTGATGCAGCAAGAAATATTATAATGAACTTGAAAGAGTTCAAACGAGCCTGGGCAACCGTATGTTGGGATTTATGAAGTTCATCTGCAAGTTAAAGCAGTACAGCAACAACAACTTGTGAGAGGCCAAGGGCAGCCAATTCAGAGCGAAAAAATAAAAAGGAAAAAGTTCTGATAATTGTCCAATCTATTAGCTGATGATCATCACAAATGTGTAAATATATACTATCTCTTTCTTTCTTTCTTTTTCTTTTCTTTTTTGTTGTGTTTTGTTTTAGAAGTGGGTGGATATGATATTGGTGGTCATTGGCAAATATACTTGCATTTCCGGAAATTACAAATTTAGTTGCTTTAAGAAATTGCAACTATCATATCTGAGGTTTCCAATATTTGCTAATTCAGCTGTGAAGTCGGGATCCATAAAGGACTTAAAAATGTCAAAGACAATGGCCGGACAAATTCACGTGCCAGGAGCTCAAAGGTGTTCCGAGCCACTGCTAATGTATTCCTCCTATCAGAAAAGGGGTACCTAACCCTAGAAAGAATGAATAGAAATTGCGTGGCCCTCCTGCAGATCATGCTCACTCCAGTTACCAAATCCCTTTCCAGACAGCAAATCCTTCAATTAAACTCATTCTTGCACTCGAAATCCCAAACACATGGAAAACATAACCTAAACCTAGTTGATACTGCTCATAGCCTGCAAGCATATTTGTTCTTATTTTTCATTGAAGCAGAGAGAGTGTATTTACAGTGAAGAGGAAATGTCAAGGAGAACGCCATGAGTTATGGTGTACTTGCCTTCATCTCCACTGCTGGGACAGGATGCTTATCATTTGCTGTTGCACCTGTAGGCACTTCCCCTCGTTTGGATTCTTGGATATAAGTTAATTTTATTTTAGATCAGTTTCACATAATAGTAACATTGTATTTCACATTGCAGCGAGTGATATGAGGACAATCACCCTTCAGCAAACATTTATTCAAACCATTGTTAGCATACATTTTCTTTCTATTCTATTGATTCAAGCAGCAAATTCCAATCCTGGAATAATATGCCTCCAATGAAGATCAAAGTTTCTCCGGCCTCCAGGTCATTTGCACGAATTTGGACATCTGAAAGAGGAAACTCAGTGCCACTTCGACTTTTTCAAAGATCTTAATTAAAAAGCAATTCAATCAGACTACCAAACTCCAATCCTGGAATAATATGCCTCCAACGAAGATCAAAGTTTCTCTGGCATCCATGGGTCATTTGCACGAATTTGGGCATCTGAAAGAGGAAACTTGGTGCCACTTTAACTTTTTCCAAGATCTTAATTAACAAGCACAATTCAATCAGACAACCATTTCAATGTTACAACTTCATCCAAGTGGGCTCTCTCTCTCTCTCTCTCTCTCTCTCTCTCCACCAATTCAATCAGACCACCATTTCAATTTTACAACGTCATCCAAATGGGCGTCCTTTTCTTCCAAGATCTCAATTAACGAGCAATACATTCAGACTTGCAATCTTCTCTTCGAAGAACTTAATTAACAAGCAGCACAATCAGACAGCGATTGCAATTTTACAACTTCGTCCAAAGTGGGCACTCTCTGGTGCTATTTTTATTTTTATTTCTTGCATCTGTCCAAAAAAGGGAAAAAAAAAATCAGGGAAGCAATTTAGGGGGTCGTTCGGCCGCTCAAAATTTGGAAATTGGATTTGGAATATTTTAAAAATTCTCTTCTCCAAATACACAACACCCCTACTTCCCATCTCCTACTACACAACTATATATATTATCTATATTTTTCATATGCCCATTTATGATGAGACATGTTCTTGTCACAACATCGCCACTTTTCCAATCTCGAATTACGTTCCAATTCCATTTCAATACAACCGAACAGCACCTTAAAATGATTTGACTTTTTCTATTCTAGAACGAAGTCAATTCCTGTATTCTAATTCTAAGAACTGAGATTCTCAATAATGGCAACTCGATAACGAAGACCAACCGACACTGACTAACACTTTCCAGTTCGATATGCAAACAAAACCATCAATCGATTAGCCAATAGAAAAAGCGAGAGAGAAAAGAGAAACCTTGGCAGACAATGAAAATCCCTGCTGGGAATCTCTGTCGGCGCCAATGCCGGCGCTGACCTTGGAGAAATCCAAGGAAGGCCATCTCTGCTTGGAGAGAGAAATCCAGAGGAAATCAGAGGAGCAGAGGTCACGCCAGAAGCGAGAGCAGCTTCCCAGAGCGCAGATATCCGACGGCTATACAAATAAACAAACACAAAGCAACTCGAAGAGGATGTTAGAGGGACGAGAAGAAAAGGGGCAGAAAAAGAGAGTAGAAGGTGAAGAAACCTGGAGGAAGGAGGCGATGTCGAGAGCAACATCGTCAGGTAGGGAGTTGTGGGTTAATTCCCATTGCTTCTGCTGCAGATTTGGGGATTTGGAATTCATTCCTTCTCCCTCTTCTCCTGCAGCTTTTACGAGATTTTCCGTTGAGCAAATTGGCTTGGTTTTAAGCTTATGTAAATTTTGTGGGCGGAGTGATTTGACCGTGAATCTACCAACGTTCTCCCGTGGTCATAGTTGTAGTACGGCTGCGTTCCGAAGCGCGCGTTCCAGGTCATATGAAATTATTTGATTTTTCTGTGTTATCATTTTCAATACGGTCTTTCAATTCTCGAAATAATTTTTTTAATTTTCAATACAGTTTTAACTATTTCTAATACAACATTACTTATTCTCAATATAAATTATTATATTTTCATCCTAAATATAAATTCAATGTAAGAATCTTATATGTTTTGGAAGAGTCCCTTACTATCGGAAAAAATGTTTTTGGCAAAAAAATAGCATTTTTTGACACAATTATCTCACTTTTCAATTATTTTAGTATATTTTATTATACAACTATTTTATTTTTTAATTATTTCTATACATTTTTCTATATAATTATCCTCTACTTTTAATCATTATGTTCATCTTTTCGAAATTTTTCTCCAACAACTTTCCAATTTCTTTTTCATAACTTTATCAAACATATCCATAATGTGCAATATAAATAGGATGTTTCTTGAATCGAAAATTACGATGTGTGTTTGGGAAGTAAAAAAACCTTTGGATGAAAATTTTTAATTAATATATTTAAATACATCTCAACATGTATTATATCGTAGCTGTAAGATATTCTTACAAATTTGGAAACACAATGTTGTCTAAGAAATTTGAAAACAAAGCTCCACCTAAGAACTAGAGAGACATAGCTTCCAAATAATAAATGGAGATAAAACCCCACTCATTTCCATTCGAAGCAGCGTCGCTCATATGCGAGGGGAGCAATTAACCACTAGGGTGGCAGGCCTGATGGTCAGATGAAAAATTTATGATGTAAAAGTTTTTAAAACTGGAGATATGATATGATATAATAAGGCTAGTAATGAAAAGTAAAGAAAATAAAGTTCAAATAAATAGATTAGTTATATGAGTAGTTGTATAAAGATAACTAAAAATATGACATTGCATAGGAAGCTGTAAAAAATAATTAAAAAAGAGTAGTTATGAAGAGTAAAAAGTCTTAAATTGAAAAATTTTATGTTAAATTTTTTTTTGGTGTAAACAATTGTATCCTTGATTTAAAACTTTTTACTTATAACAACTATTCTATTTTTTAATTATTTTTTATATTTTCCTATACAACCATCATATTTTTAAAATTATTTCTACACGACTACCTATATAACAAACCTATCTATTTTAACTTTATTTTCTTCATTTCTTACCTCTGTCATATCATATTATTTTCTATAATTTTTAAAAAATTGTACATAAAAGACTTTTTATTCAAAAGTTTTATTACTTCTCAAATATAACTTACTTAAAGAAATTTTTGTTTCTAAGTAAACGCGTGTTTGGAAAGTGATAAAACTTTTAAATAAAAATATTTTGTATAAAAGTTAAATTGATAGAAATTGATATGATACGATAGTCATAACGATGAAGAGTAAGGAGAACAAATGTAAAATAGATAGGTTAGTTGTATAGGTAATTGTGTAGAAATGATTGAAAAATATAATAATTTGTATAGAAAAAATGAAAAAAATAATTAAAAATTAGGAAATTATAGAGTAAAAAATTTTAAATTAAAAAGTTTTTTTTTTTTAGTGCCAAATAGCCCCTGAAGGCATTATCAGTACAGAGCTGTTCCACAACGAAAAGTAGTAGGCATTCCCACCACACGATATACAAGAAGCAGAGCGCGATGAGATATAGTCTACCAATCTATGAGCGATCCAATCACCATCGCGAAGGACATGATGGAAGGCGCCAAGATCCATAGCCTCAGTACGGGAGTGAATACCGTTCTATTGGAGTTCCCGGGGGCTGTCATTTGTTAAAAACAAACTTGTAAGAATAAGAGAGTCGTGCTCCGTAGATTTCTGTTTCAACACCATCTCCTTTCCCACATAAAGATCGAGGCGCATGGTCATTGCTTCCATCAAGAGAGAATCCATTCACCCCCGATAAATTCCAGCACTTCGCAGCCAAAAATCTGCCAAATGAGTCTCCTGTGACGGCTTCGAACCCCATGCGGTCCTTTCCCACATTGCTCCTACCGTCCACATGTATCTTGATGACGCTGCTACTGGGTCTTATCCATTTGGCCGCCAGAACACGGTCAAAAAGAAAGGAGCCATGCATGAAATTAGCAGAGGTGTAGTTATTCCAAAAATTCTGCACCACTCTACGGATTTCACGGAGTCTGTTTGGATCCCCTCCTCATGCAGCTGGTCTCTCATGTGCCAATGTCTCCAACATAAAAGAAGGAAAATTACCAGCCTATCCCTTCTGTTTACAGAATTACAGCAGCCAATTGCCTAAATATGCATTTAATAGCCTCTCTAGGGACCCATATGTTGTCATCCGCAATGAGTCTTCTTCCCACGTGAAGCACTCTTTCGCAATAGACCACATCTTTCCTACACAACATACAAGTTGTATCCAAAGCAATACCTCTCCTATTCAGGTTTTATTTCACTGACAATGCAATGTGAAAGAGCTTCCAACCAAAATAAGGATTGTTCTAGGTAAAAAGTAAAAAAACCCTTGCGAGAATCTGTGAAAAGAAAGTCATGGGATTTAAGGGGTTTATTTTGCTGATCGATCTATGAGTTACCATCAGTTTCAGGCTCCCAAAACTACTTATCTTTAGCCCATCTAGTTGAGATTGGAATTGAGCTGATGGCTCTCTATCTGGCCTCTCCAGCAGCTGCAAGAATTAGTTCCTTGTTCCGCGTTCTAGCCTTTGCTGTATCTGGATTTTTCCAGATTTGCACAAGCCGGAAATGTTGAAATTTTGAGCAATGGCTAGATCTAACCATCTTGACGTTGTGAAAAGTTTTTCGTTATCATCTAAGGGCATGTTTGGCATTCTATCTAAGTGGCAGGAGGTAGAAGAGAGTGGGAATCCATATCTCCAGGGCAAATGATTACTTCGTCGATAATAATATTTTTTTCTTTTTATATTCTAATATTTTTCCACCAACTACATCCATCAAAATATTTATTCAAATTTTACTTCTATAATTTTTTATCAATTATATAATTTTCAAAATATTTCATTTTTCACTTCTCACCCCACCCCACCCCACCCCACCCCACCCTACCCTACCCAACATGATAGATGTAATAATAAAGAGTAAAAAAAAATAAAGTTAAAATAGATATGTTACATGTATCAGTAGTTATGTAGAAACGATTAAAAAGTAGGGTACTTGTATAGAAATTAAAGAAGTAAAAAAATAATTAAAAAATATGGTAGTTGTAGGGAGTGAAAAGTTTTGGTTGTATTTCAATCTAGAACTATCATATTTTTAATCATTTCTGTACAACTACCTATAACACTAACATATCTATTTTAACTTTATTCGTTTTACTCACTTGGTTGAAAATTTTGCAAGAATTGCCTTAGAGCTTAATTGTAATATGAGTTGAAATGTGATACAAATATACATCAATCAAAAAAATATATTTTTATTTTTTTTGTTAATTTTTTAAAAATACCTTCGTTTAGAGGGAAGGTAGATAGGTGTGTATAGATAGTGTGTTTGAGACTTTGAGGTAAGGCAGGCACAGCAGGCTAGCAGCCGATAAATCAGTTTTATCATCTAATTTAGGTGGTAATAATCATCCGATTCCAGAATCAGATTAGAGAGCGTGGGAAAATTGGAAGATTTCAACACATTTTTTAAAGAAGTAGAAAAGTTTTGTTTCCCCAGGTAAATTAATTTCCTTCCCTGTTTTCAGGCGGCATTGCTTTGACAAATGAGATTGCTAATATTCATTTTGTGGAATGATATAAACAGGAAAACGTCATTTTCATATTAATCAGAAACTATTAATAGGTTGACCAGGTGTTGATATCAGCGGTTTGAAAAAATTATTAATAAAAGAAAAAAGAATATAAGCGAAAAAGCTTTTTTTTGGTTGTTCCGAGCAGAAGTAATTTTTTTTGAAATAAATAAAATAATGATTAAGAATAAGAAGAATAAAATTGGAATCAATAGTTACCGGATGGAAGTATAAAAATAAATAATTAGAAAGCAAGATAATTACGATACGTGAAAAGTAAGGATTTTTTTTTTTCACTTCCCAAACCAAGGCCTAAAATAATCTAAGATAGGTGATCCGGCCAGTAATAGTAAAGGGTAATAAATGAAAATGTAAATAATAATAATAAATAATATTTTTCGCTTTTTAAACGGTTGAATTCACGGCTACTGTTAGCTTGGATTAAGTAATGGTTTACTTAGCATACACCAATAAACTTATATTTTAATTATTTTTTGCTTTTTCTATAAACTTGCTAATGTAGATATATTTAATATATAAATTAGGTTTTACCATTTTTAAAGATATGTACATGAATTTTTAGATATTTAAACAACGAAGTATTTTAGCAAGTTTTACAATTAAAATTTACTAAAAAACACTATGTTTAAAAATCTTAAAAAATATATATACATCTTTAAAAATGAAAAAAATTGATTAATATATTAAATATATCTAAATTAACAAGTTTATGAGCAGAAGTTAATAAGATCATGCCTTTTAAAGGACGTAAAGTATTTTATATTTATTCATTTTGTTTTATTAATTCCTCCTTGCCGCATGCCATTTTCTTGAGGGGAAAAAATACATTTTTCTAGGGCACCTTCTTACAGACTAATGCAAAGACTCGTTTGGGTGCACCACCAGGGCTTGTGCCTAGCGGCGGCGGCGGCGCCGGCACTGACTTTGCCCGGTCGTGTGTTGGATCCTTGCTGGGGTGCGGGAGGATCGATTTTACTTTCCTCTCGATATGCATGGGTTTTATAAAGGGGTGTAAATCGGGTCGGGTTGACTCGGGTTGGCACAAATACAACCCTAACCCACCTTGTAAAATCACAACCCAACCCTACTTTTCACATCTTAACCCAACCCTATTTCAATCCACCTCAAATCGGTTCGGTTCGGGTTAGAAATCGGGCTAATAGATTACACATGTTATCAATGCTAGTTAAAGTTTTGTTCACCTGAATTTCTAAAATAATAAAAATAATGATAATTATAAAAACAATAAGTACCAATAAAAGTTCTACATAGCTCAAAAGTGGAGGATAAGTTTAGTAATTGATTCGTTTTTTTGTTTTTGTATTTTTGAGCAATCGATGTCTTCTGCAAGTCAAAAAGTGAAAGCTAAGTAAAATTATTACAGTAAATTATGCAAAATAGAAAAATGAATATTATAGTCTTACTTACCTTCTTAGTTGGCTTCCAATCAAAGCTACAAACATCTTAAGTTCTCAGTGACCTGTTATGTTATTCTAAATCACCAATGCGAGCAAATATCTAAACAACCTATTTACGATGCAATATAACCAAATAATCCAAACACAATTTCACAACTAATTAACCAAATATATTTCCAAACTAAATAAATTTAAACAACATTTGACAACCAAATAGTCAAACAAATTTCCAAACTCAACACAATTTTATTTAAATATCTAAGCAATATGAATGAAATACACTCTCATAAATATATGTAAATACATATCTTATGAAATCGGGTCGGGTCGGGTCGACCGACCCCTAACCCAACCCAATTTTAAAATCGGGTCGGGTTGAACTCATTTTTTTAAAACCAAATTTCCAAAACCTCAACTCAACCATGGTATAAATCGGTTCGGGTTGATGCGGGCTCGGGTCGAACCCAACCCTATTTACACCCCTAGTTTTATAGTTCCAAGACGTCAGTATTATATAAAAAAAGTTCCTTCGTTAGGGTGCGCGTAACGACTGCCGGCTGCTGACGGGAACCTACTGTGCCTGATGTAATGGCTTACGTCCGTTGCGTCGATGGTCCGACGACGGGGGCCGTGGAATTTCTAACTTTCTATGGATTCCAATTTCCTTCTAACTTTCTATGGATTCCAATTTCCGCATGCAGCCGGAGACTCGGCCCATGAAATTTGAGTTTATCTTGACTCCAATTATAATTTTATTTATAAAATATCAATTCCAATCCTAATTCTAATCCTATTTATAAAACCTAAACTCTAATCCTATTTTTGAAAATCGGGTCGGGTTGAGTTTCAAGTTAGAATATATGTTGATGAATTCATATTTTATTTAAAAGTGATAAGTTTAGAATTTTATATGAATAAATAATAATAACAAATCATGTAAGTAAACATAATAAAATATAATCGAACTACATATTTTTTAAAAAATAGCAATATAAAGAATATTTTTAGAAAAAATTTAACATCAAAATTAAGATAAAGAAAGAAAATTAATAAGTGTAAAAGTAAATGATAGAAATAAAAGATAAATATAAATGAAAACAATATACTTTATTTACAATAAAATTACGATATGACAAATATGTATTCAAATATAGATATAATATCATAAAATATGAAGAATATAGATAAATATTATTTAAATAATATGTATATAATATATTTTATAATAAATATAAAATGGCAAATCAGGCTCGACGGGCCAAGTTCGAGCTCAACCCGGCCGGAGTTGCACCCCTATTCGAAAAAGGAATGAGAAGTAATTATTATTATTATCCCGTACCTAGTTTTTGTTCACGTCATTTCTTACACCATTTACCTCAATTGACAATTTTTTTAAAAATATAGATCCTTTCTTATTTTACAGAAAAAAGGCAGAGGTGCCTAAAATAATTCTAATATTATTACATAAGTCCCATTTCAATTTGTTTAAAGGCGATTACATTAATCAAATTTGTAGATTATGCTGATCTTAAGCTTAATCTAAAGATGTTTTGGAAAGTAATAAAATTTTTGGATGAAATTTTTTTTGATGAACTTGAAATGAAAAAATTATGATATAAAAGTTTTTAAAATAGTATAAAATGAAAAGACATGAGGAAGGTAACGATGAAGAGTGAAAAGAATAAAATAGATAGGTTAGTTATTTTTTTGATAATTTAGATAGGTTAGTTGTATGAGTAGTTATGGAGAAATAATTGAAAAGTAAAATAGCTGTATGAAAGATATGAAGAAATAATTAAAAATTAGAATAGTTCTAGAGAGTAAAAAGTTTTAAATGAGAAACTTTTGGTATGAAAAATTTTAGCTTTCTCCAAGCACACCATAAACAATTAGAACTTCAATTTAATCTTAGGGCCTACATGGCCCTGTTTGAGGATCTCAAGATGAAGTATTTAACAATCGCATATAAAACCAATTATTGGTTATTTATTAGCTTAGAAAATCGAAAGCGAACCTTTTATAGATCCAAAATGGCATTTATTTTTTTGGCTTTTATCCTTAACCTGGCAAAAGAAGCCCTTTGTTGAGTTGAAGTTGACCATTCGGCTTATATATTTTTGGCAGATATGTTTTATCCATTTAATATATCAATAGTCAAAAGATTATGATTATAAAGTAGAGATATTTTTAAATGCACCCGGGTGCATTTAGCTTTAGTACGCTTGGGTGTATTTAACCTATTTTTAATATTTTTTATACAACTATTAATCTAGATGTATTTAATATATGTATCAATTTTTACTATTTTCGAATGTTTATTTTGGATTTTTTTAAAATCAGTAGCTGTTTCGTAATTCAAAAATTATGAAACTGCTATTGATTTTAAAAAAATTCAAAACAAATATCTACAAATATTGAAAAATGATAAAAATTAATACGCATGTTAAATACATGTAAATTAACAGTTATATAAAAAAAGTTTCAAAAAAAATTAAAAAATGGGTTTTTGCACCCGGGTGCATTGTATCATGCCTCTATACAGTATGGATTTCCATATAATAATATAAACATAAATGTGTAAAAATTAGAATTAAATAGCTGGGAAATAGTTGATGATGATGATCATGATGATGCTGGTGTCAACGGCTTTCTCCATCCAAGCTCGTTGGGAGTCGGATTCTAAGAGCGAGGCTAGTTGCAGGCCGCACCCTAGTTCGATATATTCAAGCAAATTTCTATTACAGACCGCCATCAAACAACTGGTTAGGTAGAATTGAAAAAAACATGATGACCCAACCTGTTAACGGTTGACATGGGATGTGGAATAGTATATGAGATGGCATGAAAAGGCGTTGTTGTTTATTGGAAATGATAAAAGTTGTATATAAAACAAGAAAAATAGGTTATTATTTTTCGGAACGAAAATTTCATCTTATCCTTTGTCTCATCTCATTTGTTAACGGGCCCTGAACAGAACCAAAACGAATTGTAACCCTGCCATTTTCAGCCAGGGCAATGATGTCAAAATGATTCAATGCAACCAACAATATTTATCTGCATTCTAATTTTACAATTTTAAGAAACATCCTGGTATGTGGAAAACTCACATACATTATAACAAACAAATTATTTCATGAAATCTTTAGCCATTTTCATTTAGCACAGGCCAGTCTCATGCTTGAGGAACAACTTGCGGTCTCAACTCTCAACAAAAAGCAAAAAAAGAAAAAAGAAAAAAGAAAAAATGACCTTGATAATTGTGTATCTGTGATTGAAACCACAGATTCTTTCATCACTGAGACCGAATCGTTCATGAATTATGGTACAACTAGTTCAAGTCACCAGGTAACTGCTGTTGCCATCATCTAATCCTCCCACAAATTGGTAGGCATACCAATCATAGAGATGGAACTGCTCCACATACAGAAATCACAGACTTTTACTCTGTAGTGATTGAACTGCTAGAAAAAAGGCAGTCCACCATCTCCCAAATGGTCCCTATTCATGCTCCATGTGTGACAAATAACTCCAAGTAGGTCCGAGCACATGGTCTGAATTTCTCATTCATTTGTCAATCTTATTCATTCTGATCCTTTGGATGAGAAAGCAATGTCGGTAATCCAGAAAATGACTAAAATAGATGGTTGATAATGATTAGCAACATCTGGTAATCAAGAAACTGAAGATTCAATCTTCCTTATCTTCACCTTTTCTTTCCACTCTAGTGAACAATTAACCCTCCATTGACTCAATTCTTTTCAACCATCCACTCTTAACCACCAAAAAGGTGAATTGGCCAATTCGAACCTCATGGGGTTGACTCCAAAAGAAAGATATTGGATGAAAAATCTTTCTACCAGTAATCACCACATGAGCAGTTCCCATCTGCAAAGTGATGGAAGCGGTTTGCATCTCTAACAATTATTTCTCTCTGAACAATTTTTGAGATATACTTGGTCACGGTATGGCAGTCCATGCAGACACGCAGATTCTTTGTGATCCGAATCAAGCTTCCTGCTGGGGTGCTTATTAGTCCAAATGCAATTGCCAACCTCTCACTGTGGCCCCAAAGCATTCTGACTTTGACATCATCTTCAACATTGCGAAGCACACAGCTAATGTCAGGTGTATAACCAGCTTTCTCCATTTGAAGTCTTAAGTTGTCTAGCGTCTGATGGATTTGGGCCCAACAAGGGTGAGTATCATCTCCAGCAAAAAATGCATGAACCTGGTTACCTACTTCTATCAAACTATAACCTGGAGTTTTCCTCAGCCTTCTCTTCCTCATGAGGCTCCTTACATTGTCAACATCAACCCATCTCCCTCCTTTGGCATAAATATTTGATAGCATGACATAAATTCCAGGGTTCTGGGTATCCAAACTGAGTAATCTATCAGCAATTCGAACACCCATATCAATGTTTTTGTAAGTTTTGCAACCACTGAGCAGTGCTTCAAGCACGTTGTTGCTGGGGTCAAATGGCATTTGGTCGATGACAGCCTCAGCCTCTTCCAGACGTCCAGCTCGGCCCCAAAAGATCTACCAAGCAAGCATAGTGCTTGTCGCTAGGCTTAATGCCATAATCTCTAGCCATGTCATGAAACAAGGACAATCCATCTTCCACCAAACCTGAATGGCTGCAGGCAGTCATAAGAGATACTAATGTTGTTTCATTTGGCTTGAGCCCTTTCTCCCTCATCCTAGCATAAACATCAACAGCTTGACGTCCATAACCATGTATGCCATAGCTAGTAATCATGGCATTCCATAGAATCACATCATTGGAGGTTGACCCGCCTTCAAATATCCTCTCAACAGAGACCATCTTTCCACACTTGGCATACATATCAATGAGTGCAGTCATGATGGTAGCATCAAATGCAAACTCATGGCGCATTAGATAAGCATGAATGCTCCTTCCCTTCTTCAAAGATCCCAAATGAGCACAAGCATGAATCAAGCCAACTAGTGTAACAGAATTAGCATCAACCCCTTCAAGTTGCATCTGACAAAATAGATTCAGCGCCTCCTGTGCACATCCATTCTGAGCCAATCCCACCATCAATGCTGTCCATGAAACAACATTCTTCTCTTTCATTCTATCAAAAACAAAAGCTGCCAGGTCCAAGGCACCACATTTAGCATACATATCAACAATAGCAGTTGAGACAACTAGATTCAATTCAAGCCCACCTCTGAAAGCAAAACCATGGAGAATCTTTCCATAATCCAAGCCTGCAAGCTGTGCACAACCTTGAAGGAGGGTAGCTAAAGTCACTGAATCAAAATTACCACAAGTTAATATTAACCAATGGAACATCTTTAATGCCTCTCTCACCAACCCATTCTGTACATACACTGAAATCATGGCATTCCATGAGACCAAATTCCTAGTGTGCATTCCATCAAAAACCAATCTAGAATTTTCCACATCACCTATCTTGCCATACATATCCACTAGTGAGGTAAGAACTAGAACATCAGTTCCCATTCCTAATCCATTCAACAGCCCATGAATGCATTTTCCGAGGTCTAATCTCTCAATCCCTGTGCATGCCTGAATAAGGCCTGCAAGTGTTACTGGACTAGGTCTAACTCCACAAACCTGCATCTTATAAAACAAATCAAATGCCAAATAGTAACTGCCCAACCGCACATAACCTCCTATCATTGAATTCCAACAGACAACATCTTTATTGGAAATTTCATCAAATACACTCCTTGCTTCGTCAATCTCCCCAAATTTCACCAAGAAATTAATCATTACACTTCCAAAAAAGCAGTCTTTAGACATTCCAATATAAACACCATCTTTCAGCACTTCCTTCCCCATCTCAACATCCGCCAAGCTTGTGCAAGCCTTTAGTGCATAGGTGCAAATGCAACTATCGGTTTCCAGACCATGATACCTCGTCATAAAATATAATTCGACGACCTCAGGGTAATGCTCATTACGTAGGTACCCACCCATCATGGCCTTGTACAGAGAGATTTCTCTCCTATGGGGAATCTCATCAAACACCCTACGGGCATCTTTCAGGTTCCCCAGATCGGCATACATTTTAATGAGCTTAGTGGCAAGGAATAGGTTCGTGGAAAGAGTATTCGTGATAATTTGGGCATGGACTGCCTTGATAGCAATTGGGTGTTGCGAGAATTCCTGTAAGAGTGACAGCAAGCGGTGAATGATTGGGGGGCTTCGCCTTAATTCCACATTTTGGATTGAAGACATGAAGGGTGCTCTGCGAATAAAAGCGGACGAATGTAGATGATAAGAAGGCATGAAGATGAGAAGGAGATGAAGGCAAATTAGGTGGAATTAGAAAGAATTTGAGATTACAACCAGCCATTTTTGTTATTGTTCTGTATGTTGGAAGACTGAAGCGTTTTCATTTGCTTGACACGCAGCGATCTTTTCGCGGGCCATTCAAAAATTTTCTCCACTGCTGTTCTGGGGTTCGCATGTTTCGCATCACGAGGGAAATATTTCCAGACAGCCACTTAAGAGTAGGGGCGTTAACGGATCAGGTTGAACGGGTTGGAGCATAATCCTAAACCTAATCCATTTAATATATCTCAATTCTAATCCGTTTATTAACCTATTAAAAAAACTTCAACCCTAACCCATTTACAACCCATTTAATAAATGGGTTAACGGATTATTGACGGGTTGTGTTTGTTACTAATTTTCATGCAAAAAATATTTAATAAAGTCTGTAAATTTAAATAAATTAAATAATTCGAAGCTAACATACCTGAATTTAAATTATTTTTGCTTGAAAACATCAGCTCCAATCTCAAGTCATCTCTTTAATGACAATTCTTGTTATAAATATTACATATATATTATAATATATTATATTAAATGAGTTATACGGGTTGAACGGGTTGGACGGGTTGATGGGTTGCGAAGCCTCAACCCTAATCCGTTTATTTAATTAAATGGTTGAATGGGTTGGCGGATCATAACCCATTTATTCAAAAATTCCAACCAAAACCCATTTATTAACGGGTTGAACGAGCGGGTTAACGGGTTGACCATGACCATTAACACCCCTACTTAAGAGTTGCACCTTTTCTACTCAACCTCATCATTTTAGCCTATGATTAAAATAAAACCATTCATTAAAAATCATTACAATACAAATAAAAAAAAGAAAGTTGATGGTCATGAAAAAAAAAATATTTCAAATGGAACACAAAACCGCACGATTAGATACTACTTTTATTGCACATAAAAATTTCTATTTGAAACGATTTTACATGCACAGTTAAGAATATGAAAATGATTAATATGGATAATTTTAATCTGATCAAAACTTCAGTGGGTTGTTCGATAAAAAATCTGGCATGATTGAGCCCGGCATGGGAAACCCAACAACTTCCCAGTTTGAGGTTGTTGCTTTAGCATTCAAACCCAAAGAACCTGATTGATTTAAAATAGGATTAAGGTGAGAGTTCCAATAAACACAAATTTAAGAAACTCAAGCCCGATTTGCATTTATGTACATAATATTTAAATAATATTCTTCATCTTTATATTTTTATATTATTTATGTTTATAGTCAAATACATATTTGTAGCATTACAACTTACAAGTATGTTATAGGGAAATTATATCAGTTTCTTTTACATCTATTTTTTTATTTATATTATTGAGAATATCTTTGACGCAATCAATTATAGTTTGCAATTGGTCGTATTTTTCATCTTTAATATTTCATATTAAATCCAATTCACTGTTAATATTTACATGCCATAAAAAATGATGTTATTTCAATTTAAATATAATTCAGAACAAATGTAAATGCATGAATTTTTTTTATAATAAATTCACTTAATTTTGTGTAAATGGGTGAAATAAATAGTTTTAAATATAATGAACCGATTGAATGTAAAAAGTAAACCAATTGTATTGAAGATATTCTCTAGATTATTTACTTTTAAGGGTATGTTTGGGAAGTGATAAAACTCTCAGATAAAAAATTTTTAATGTAAAAGTTTTAAAAATGAGAGAAAAATGATATAATATGATAGCGGTAATGATGAAAAATAAAATTAAAATAAATAAATTGTATAGAAATAATTGAAAAGTAAGTTATTTGTATAAAAAAATGTGAAGAAATGATTAAAAATAAAAGCGAAAAATTTTACATTGAAACAAACACACCTTTATTAATTTTTTAAAAAGTTAAATTTTATTCTAGTTATTTTATATTTAAAAAATATAGTTAACCTATATATTCATATCAAAGTTTGAACTTAACATTCTTAAATTAAATGAAAATTTGTTAGTTCAAAATTCAATCCAAAACTCATTCCAAATCTTATTTTTCATAAACAAGGTTAAGATTAAAGTTCTATAAATAAAATTAAAGTTGGAGTTTGAGTTTAAATTTTATAGATAAGAATTGAAGTTAAGATGAACTTAAGTTTTGTGAGCTTGAATTGCACCCGTAGCTGTAATTTGCTATACCAAATATTTTCCAAATTTAAATATCCAAAGTGGTACTTCATTTTGATTCAATCTTCGTTTGACCTAGGCAACTCATTTTAAGAAGAGCTTGGTTCAATTGGATGAACAGAGAAAGAATGTCCATGAAACGAAGTGATTAAATCATAAGAAGTCATTTTTCTTATGCTCAATAGTTACTGCATTGCTGAGTGAAATCCCATACGGCCGGATGTATTACAGGCATAATACAGGCTAGTGAAAAAATGTTTTTTTTTTTTTTTGAATTTTTTTTATCATGTGAGTCCTACCTAGATCTAGTTTTCAATTTTCAAAAATAGAAATATCGAAAATTCTGAAAAATTGCTAAATTTCATAAGGACTGAAGATCGAGATAGAGCTAATACATTTATCGAAATTTTAAGATGAAGAATGTCTTTTTACAGGTTTATAAGCGACCATATGGGATCGCTGGCGAACTATATTCTACATAAAGGCTCTTTCCATTGATTAAACAAGGTAGCTTGAGCTTGAATAACAAGAAAAAGAAAAATATTAGAATTTTATCTCCAGGGAGCCAACTACACTCAAACCCGCCATCCAAGAAGGCAGAATTCCTCTCTCTCTATTCTCTACACTATTCCTTACACTCCTCTCTTCTTGGTCTCTTCCCTGTTTTCACCACCCCTCCTGCAGCTACTTGCAGCTGCAAGGATCCCCTGTTAGAAAGGATTTTTCTCATGTGAAATCTCTCTGCAAGTCGGATCCCGATTCATATTGATTCTGTATGAGGTATTCAATGATTTTCGCTGTCTGACGGCCAATGCCACCTAAAACTTTGGATGGTGACTTCATGACTCTCCTCTTTTCTTTGGAAAGGAAGAAACCGCCAGCCCACTTGACTTCCGGAGAAAGGGTGATAAAACAAGATAAACAAGTCAATTGAATGGGATCTCAATCGTCCACTGGATATTATAGAACAGAGAAACACACCACAAATCAATGAATCAGTCCAACTAATTTGCATATGTTGTCATTGTAATAGTTTAATATCTTGGTTTTCATTAACAGGACCTAAAACCTGAAATATGTTTTCTGTTGGACAAAATGAGATGCTGATGTAACCTTATTTTGGACCGGTGATTAAACACATTTCTTCTGTCTGTGTGTGGAATGTTTTCTCACCTATAAGTTTCTATAAAAGTAGTATAAAGAGTATCTCACACAACCTCAAAACATGGCTAGAAAGAAATTAACACATGGAAACAAGACAATGAATTGCTATTTCAAGTTCAATGAACAAGTATATGTACACGCTAGTTCTTCTCCAAAAGCAGCCAATATGAACAGTTTGGGCATTAATTCAGCTACACAAGCTTCCATCCTTCACATGTCCAAGATCCCAAGCAAAAGCAGCATAAGGCCATCTAACAACAAGGCACAAAAGCAAATAAAAGAGAAATGTCAGCCAGCATAAAAGAGCAAAATGTTGGGTGGGCCCCAAAACAGAATAACAAAACATGCAACTGAAGAAGAGGAAGAAGCAATAAAAACAAGAAGGTTCTTGCAAGGCAGATTTTTAACGGTTATAATTAGAAGCTTTATGATGTCTGTTTTTGTGTTGTGGCTCCCACCATCCGAAGGAACCTGATTCTGTCTGCTACAATCACCAAGAGGGGCACCTTAGAAAATAGAAATTACACGAACAAGTCAAAGAAGCTTACATAGGTTATCAAACGACATTGATAGTTGCATACTTTAGCGGGCACATGTTATATTCCCTAAGGCAATCTTGGTTTATCGAGCTGCAATTAGCACTTGCTTGAACTGCAAGCCATTACCCAGATAAAAAAGTTCTACAAAAGCACTTAACATGGAACTATGATGCTCTAGTGCTGGTAAAATTCCACCCAAGTACTTAAATTGAAATCTGTCAAATTAGCAAACATTAATTGCCTTATATGTTACTTTTCTTATTTTGGAAGAGCAATGAAAAAAAAATAAAATTTAAGCCTCAACTTCCAGATAGTTGGTTTCTAGACCAAACATTAGTTGGGTAAGAGAATGGTCTGGAGACCAATTTGACGTGAGGTTGATTAATGGCTTGGTAGAGCGATATGAATGTCTTTTAGGCTAGAGGGCTGAGCTCAAACAGATAAAATCATGCTTTGGGTATTCGCAGAATTCAATGGACCAAAGTAGACAATATTTCACATTAGGCACGTCGAGGTGCTATAAGAATCCTTCACCTACAGGCGAGTATTTGCATATAATGCTGTGGTGTATGCATTAATTAGCTTTGTTGTTAATGTGAGCTCAGTGAAACTCAAAAAAGGAGATTTACAATTTTCAAGGCAGTCAGACTAGCAATGAGTTAGCTCAATGCAGTTAGCATCAAAATATATGTTTGGTTTCTCCATGTTATTTTTATTTCTCTTCTTATAAAGTGTCTAATAAAAATATGTGGCCTCTCGAATCCTAAAGTGGTCGGTTTTCATATTCTGCAATGTCGAAGTGGCTACTTCATTTTCACCAGGAATCGTGGGCTCATGGCTCCCTCCAATATTTTGGGCAAAGTGGGTCATGCCAAATTCAATTAATGACAACAAACCTGCTAATTTTTTGTTACAAAATAAGGAACTGTAGCCCACACAAACACACTAACAAATTTCCATGTCATGATTCTTGGCATTATCTATGCTTCTTCTTGGAGCTATGTATTTTCCCCCCGGAACCAAAATTGAGAATACGCCGAAATTACATCAAAATGCTTGTCCTTCCCAAAACTCCTTGGAATTTATGCTTTTGGCAATGCCAGAAGATTTCTGGAAGGACTATGGCTACAAGATACAGAATGACGTGAGTGTTGTCGGCTCTGCAGCACTAAGCCGATTGACTATTTGCCATTTCCCACTCCAGTTAGATGGCCACAGTGATGATTTAAATATGGCTTTCTCCCCCATTAATTTTCGGAATCCACGCTTTCTGTTTTGGGTCGTTCTCGCCATTCCACTTCAGCACAGCAGGGGTACTCTACTCTGGAGTCTGGGCTTTCTAAACGGGGATTTTTATATCTGCTTTTTTTTTTTTTTTTTTCTTTTTAAAGTGATAAAACTTGTGAATGAAAAGTTGTTGAAAGGAGAGAAAATGATGTGGTAGTGACGAGGAGTAAAGAGAATAAAGTTAAAATAAATAGGTTAGTTGTATGAGTTATTGTGTAGAATGATTGAGAAGTGAAGTAGTTGAATAAAAAATGTGAAGAAATAATTAAAAAAATAGTATAATTATGAAGAATGAAAAGTTTTAAATTGAAATTTTTTTAGGGATAAACAAACATTTACTCGAATGGTATATCTTTAAATCTATTTTGATTTATATTACAATCAAGCCTTGAGGGATAAACAAACATATACTCGAATGGTATATATTTAAATCTATTTTGATTTATATTACAATCAAGCCTTGAGACATTCATACAAACTCAATATGAAGACAACATGCTTTAGCAATCAATTTGGGAAAACTAGAAGACAAAACTCCCAGGGGGACACGGCCCCTACCACTCGAACTTGCGACATCAACTAAGGGGAGAAATGCTCCTGCCACTTGCGTTAGCCTCAGGTGGTTATTTGTTTTAAGTTTCTTAAAATTGTAATTTAAAGTGTGTTTGAGAATTGATAAAACTTTTAGTATAAAAAATTATGTAAGAGTTTTTGAAATTGTAAACCTAAAAAAGTAACCTTTGGACCTATGGACTTTGGGCTTTACTGTGTAATATTGTCCACTTTAGCCTAACAGCTTAGCCAAAAGGTTTTAAAATGAATTACATTATGTTTAACTTGAGACCCACTTATAAACTTCCAGAAACTCTTTCCTCTTTTCGATATGAGATTTGGTTTTTGACTGTTATAAGTCTACTAGTGTGAAACCCAGACCATATACACGTCATTTTGATATTGTAACCTTAGATTCTTTTGTAATTATTTTTATGATAAATGAAAATTCATGAATTATATTGATGAATATAATAATACAATTAAGAATTTGACCCACGTGAATAGTGCATGTGAATAGTACTGGGGATTAAGACACGTGATTAAGAGTTAATCACTTGGATTAACCTAATCACAAAAAAATAAAATAGAGATTTAATCACTACAGGACGAAATAACAATTCTTTTTGTTATTTTAATCCAATTTTGGATTTTCGTGGAAAATTAAAGAAAAATTCATAAGTTGCAATTCGGGCGTCGAATATCGATGAAATTTTTTATGGAAGGTTAAAAATTCATGATGAACATGATGAATGAGTTAAGATGTGATGAAAATCACAAATTAAGGGTCAATATGACACGTCAAATGAAGATAAAAAAGTAACTCAACTTTACATTAACTAACTTTTGACTTTTTATTTAAAATAAATAATTAAAAAATAAAAAAATTAAATAAACAGCAGCTATTGCAGGAGCATGGCAGGGGGTGGTTGGGAAAATTTGACCAAATCAATGGTCCATGATGATGATCATCATCAACCAACGGCTAGGATTTATTTAGCTTAAATTAATTAATTTCAAAAATAAAAAAATCAAGGAAAATAGGGCTGCATAGGGTGGCTGGAGCAGGCCTAGGGTGGAAGCTCTAGGCTCAATGCATTTTCAGAAATTATAAAAAATACATTTTTATAATTAAATACCTCAAGCTAGGGGGTAAATTCCAAATTCTTTAAAGATCAAGTCCTATAAATAAGGCAGCAGGGGGGACGTCCAAGGAATCATTTCTCCCAGCTCCACTTGAGAAATCTCAGCTTTCAAACCCTCCCACACGTCCAAGGAAGAAGATGAGAAAGTTAGAGAGAAAAAGTGTGAGAAAAAGTGGGAGAAAAAGTGGGATATTTCCACTTCGAGTAAGCGATTTCTATCCAAATTTCTTTTGGATGTTAAGTAGGGTAAAACCATGTTTAAATAATATCTAAGCATAAGAAAATAAGTATATTTATAATGTCTAATCGGAATTATGCCAAAACATCGAAAATTTAGAGCAAAGATAGAGCATTCGGGAAAATCATGTATGAAATGTGTAAATAATGCTCCAAAATTGATAAATGATGATTTGTGATGAATGAATGTGATAAATATGATGTTAGAATGATGATATATTAATTTCATGATTTTTGAAATTAAGGATTATGCTTAAGTGAAATTATGTTGATTTTTAGTATATGGAGAAAATGATTTATTTGGCCAAGTTAATGATGATAAATTCATAATTCATGAATTTTTCCATGATATACTAAACATAAGCTATGTCATGGTATTTTTTATTTTTGAAAAAAATGTCAATTTTTGGAACCCATGAACAGTAACCCACGTCGCTATGAACAATAACCTCGGGTGAACAGTAAACATGAACAATAACATGAACAGTGATCGTGAACAGTAATTTGCTACAGTAACTATGAACAGTGAACAGCGTGATTTTGGGAAAAATTGAGATTTATTTTTATATTTTATGAGGATATATGGATGAAAATTTTAAAGGATTTATGGATAAAAAAAATTCCATATAAGGAGATAATGACCAAGTATCTTTATAAAATTAACCTATATAGAAATGAGGTAATGAATGATTATAAAGCACTCATGGGAAGCAATCTAAGACATGGAATGATATAGACAAAATATTATTTTTTCTTGTATAGGAAAAGGAAAGGAAAAGGAGGAGGATACAGACTGAGGAGGTAAGCAAGCACAACTTTGAAAATGTGATTTTATTCTCAAGTATTTATGAAATGTGTTTAAGGGTGGTCATTCCTATAATGTTTTGAAATGATGAATGTTTATGAGTTTTTATGAAAAGTCATGTCGGCATATTGATATCATGTGCACATGTATGATGTCTAATGAAGAGGCTTTGGTGGAGGTAGAAAGCGGATCAGAGGGTCCCCCTTCACTATTGCCGAGTCGTATGGGCAGTGTGCCAACGACATCCTCCCCAGAGGTGGAGGCAAAGAAATGTTATGTGTGAATGAATGCATTGCATTTTCATACATGGATTGAAAAGAAAAATATGGATTTGAAATTATATTTTTAAGGGATGGTGCAAATAATTCTCTACATGAGAATGACAAGTCACCTAGTGTAAGAGGTATATAATGCCGGAAAAATCAAAAGTCATGCATGTAGGAGACCATGTAGGCGTCAAGAGGAAGAGAGATTCCCCTTGATGAGGCCAAGTCGGAGAAGCCGGCTTATTGGACCGTGCTATGTGAGATGTTCCCTGGGCTAGCGTACCCGCACACAAAGGTTTATGTCAGGAATGAAAAGGAAGCATCTGCACATCCAATGTTTATGAAATTATTTTTATGAAAAAAGTTTCTATTCCATTGATAGTTAATCACTTGCTAAGTGTCTCCTATTGAATGGAGAGAAATGCATTTATGAATGGTTTATGAAAAAGTTTCTATTCCGTTGGTAGTTGATCACTTGGTAAGTGTCTTCTATCAAATGGAAAGAAATGCATTTAAACGAAAGAAAAATGCTTGCTTATTGAGTTTCGATTCATATTTTGTTTTCCCAACCTCAGACAGATGCAAGGAAAGCCAAGTGATGAAAAAGATCAGGTTGATTTGCCTGTAAGTGATATGATGAATGAATGAAAGAAACATAGTTACAAAGGTATGTAATTCTTTGTATATTGAAGTATGAATGTATGCCCTAATGGGATATAATGAAAAAGGACATAGGTTGTATGAAATTATGAAGTTATGAATAATATGAGAAGTTGATGATTTATGATGATATGGATGAGTCCGTTATGAATAATGATGAGTATATGTTATGTGATGAAAGAAAAGAAAAAAAAATTGGACGAGATCCAATTAAGAACCCGCCGTGTGATCAGGGCAATAATCTTGAGTCACATTTACCAATCGACAAGATCTCGGAGTAAGGCTTGGAGGCCCCCCGGTTTGGGGCGCCACAACTAGTTTACACTTTGTTCAACTTGGGGCTTCCATCTATAACCCTGACTTTCATTAACTCAACTTTCAAATCACATCTACAGGAGGGGCTCTTGCTCCGATACCACTTGTAAGATAATAAAGTTAAAAGAGATAAGTTAGTTATAACGTACAATCGTATCAGAGCAGAAATTCTTTTAGTAGATGTGGTTCGAAGTTAAGCCAATGAAAGACACGACTGCATATAGAAGCCTAGAGTTGAACTGGGTGGAAGTTGGTGGGCTTATAACGGTCCAGAACTAAACTCCATATCGAAAAGAGAACAAGTTTTTAGGGGTTTATATGTGGGTCTCAAGGTAAATATAGTGTAACATATTTTAAAACTATACGACTGAGCTACTAAGTCAGGGCGGACAATATCACATGGCGAGGTCCAAAGCCCATAAGCCAAAATGTTACTTTTCTAGGTTTGTACATTACAAGTAAACTCCTAGGAACTCTCTCTCCTTTTCGATGTGGGATTTAATTCTGGGATACTACAAGCCCACCTGCTTTCACCTGGTTTATCCTCGAACCACAACTCAACTTTGGGGCTTCTGCCTATAACCCTAACTTTCACTGGCTCAACCTCTTATTTACTTATAAAATAGTATATATTAAGACCATATTCTCTTTTACACCATAATGGAAATCAATTTTGATGATCTGAATGCTTAAGCCGGTCACCAAGAGCAATATCTTAATAAAAAATAAAGAAAGAAGTAGGCTAAGGACTAATCATAAATTGAGCCTAGAAAGAGACACAATAGAAAGAAGGATAAGGCTTTAGTTAAAACTCTGACCAGGACTTCTATACTTTAGTAGCATTTGAACAAACAAGAACAGACCTTTTGGGTGTTTTTGGTAGAGGCATTTCGCCAGTGGGAACAGATGTAAGCACGACTAGAATAGATTATTTAACAGCAATCAGCAGCAGTGTAAAGAAACCATGAGCTCCATCACTAAGGACATGATGAACAACAGTCGATTGCTAATATGCATGAGAGTCAAAGAGAAGGGTAAGATTAGAATTCAGGTGCTCGAATTCTAGGAGAGAAGTCGGATTATGATAGGCAAGAAGAAAGGGAGGTCTCACGCCAATCAAACAAGAGGGCTAGTGATAGAGTTCAGGGAACGATCATCGAAAGCTTGAGCATAGCAACCATGGGTTGTCTCGATCCACAACGAGAAATAGATCAACGAGTGTGAAACCCCGATCTTAGACACGTGTATGAAACCCTAGGGTTGTAAACCCTAGGTAA
This sequence comes from Annona cherimola, assembly GCA_030490835.1. NCBI lineage: Eukaryota > Viridiplantae > Streptophyta > Magnoliopsida > Magnoliales > Annonaceae > Annona > Annona cherimola. The sequence goes on along the minus strand of CM059972.1, from coordinate 19,512,862 downwards.
TATATTAATAAAATATATATTCATGAAATATGAAAATATGTGGGAATAGATGTTAAAATAATTATTTATGAATTCGGATGAATAGTGCACATGAATAGTGAAACGTGAATAGTAACCATGTGGTTAAAGTAAAATGATGAGTTAATCACAAAAAGGCAAAAAAAGGAAGCTTCCTACAAAAGGACAAAATAACAACTTTTTGATTTATTTAGTATTTTCGGATTTTTATGGATTTTTGTGAAGAAAATGAAGAAAAATTCATATCTTGCAATCTGGACATCGGATTGAGATGAAATTTTTTATGGATGACCAAAATATGATGATGAACATGATGAGTGGTCCAAGATTGATCAAAAATCGTAAATCAAGGGTCAAGATTAAACGTTATTTGAAGATAAAAAAATAACTTTACTTTTTCATTAATTAGAATTTGACTTTGAGTTATTTTTAATTAATTAAATAATTAATGAAAAGCTGCAATGGATGCTGGGGTGGGTGAGATTTTGACCAAAATCAATGGTCCATGATCATCATCATCATAAATCAACGGCTAGGATTTAATTAGCTTAAAATAAATAAATTTTAATAAATTCAAAATCTAGAAAAAATAGGGCTGTCATAGGGGGGCTGGATCAAGCCTAGGGTGGGCTGCACAAGGCTCCATGCACCTTTTAAAATTAGAAAAAACACATTTGCAATTTAATACCTCAAGCAAGGGGGTAAATTCCAATTTGATGAAAAATCAAAAGTATAAATAGGGGGCAGGGGTTAACGTCCAAGGAACTTCATCCCAGCTCTATTTGAGCATTTTTCACCCCCACCACGTTTTAGCCTTGAGGAGAAAGAAGAAGAGAAAGTTAGAGAGAGAAAGTGTGAGAAAAAGAAGGATATCTTCACTTCGGGTAAGTAATTTCTTTCCAAATTTCTTTTGGATGTTAAGTAAGGTAAAACCATGCTTAGATAATGCCTAAGCATGAGAAAATAAGTAAAGTTATAATGCTTAATTGAAATTATGCAGAAACATCAAAAATTTGGAGCAAAGATAGAGCAATCGGGAAGATATCATCTGATATGTGTAAATAATGCTCCAAAATTGATAAATGATGATTTGGGATGAATGAATATGATAAATATGATGTTGGAATGATGATATATTAATTTCATGATTTTTGGAATTAAGGATTATGCTTAAGTGAATTTATGTTGATTTTTGGTATATGGAGAAAATGATTTATTTAGCCAAGTAAATGATGATAAATTCAAAATGTATAAAATTTTCCATGATATACTAAGTATAAGCTATGTCATGGTATTTTTTATTTTTGGAACCCATGAACAGTAACCCACGTTGCTGTGAACGGTAATCTCGGGTGAACAGTAAACGTGAACAGTGATTTGCTACATAATTTGCTACAGTAATTTGCTACAGTGACATGAACAGTAATTATGAACAGTGACGCATATTTTAGGGAAAAAATGAGATTTATTTTTATATATTTATGAGGATATATGGATGAAATTTTTAAAGGATTTATGGAAAAAATCCATCTAAGGAGGTAATGACCAAGTATATTTATAAGATTAACCTCTATAAAAATGAGGTAATGGATGATTATAAAGCATGCATGAGAAATAAATTAAGACATGAAATGATATAGATAAAATATCATTTTTCCTTGTATAGGAAAAAGAAAGGAAAAGGTGGAGGACACAGACTGAGGAGGTAAGCAAGTAAACTTTTTTAAAATGTGATTTTATTGCTTCATTGTAAGCAAGCACTACTTTGAAAATATGATTTTATTTCTTCATTGTAAGCAAGCGCAACTTTGAAAATATGATTTTATTGCTTCATTGTAAGCAAATACAACTTTGAAAATGTGATTTTATTCTCAAGTATTTATGAAATATGTTTAAGGGTGGTCATTCATATAATGTTTTGAAATGATGAATGTTTATGAGTTTTTATAAAAAGTCATGCCGGCATATTGATATCATGTGATGTTCATAGACATGTGCACATGTATGATGTATAATGAAGAGACTTTGGTGGAGGTAGAAAGCGGATCAGAGAGTCCCCCTTCACTATTGCCGAGTCGTATGGATTGTGTGCCGACGGCATCCTCCCCAGAGGTGGAGGCAAAGAAATGTTATGTGTGAATGAATGCATTGCATTTTCATATATGGATTGAAAAGAAAAGCATGGATTTGAAATTATATTTTTAAGGGATGGTGCAAATAATTCTCTACATGAGAATGACAAGTCACCTAGCGTAAGAGGTATATAATGCCGGAAAAATCAAAAGTCATGCATGTAAGAACCATGTAGGCATCAAGAGAAAGAGAGGTTCTCCTTGATGAGGCCAAGTCGGAGACAGCCGGCGTATTGGACTATGCTATGTGAGATGTTCCCTAGACTAGCGTAACCGCACACGAAGGTATAAGTCAGGAGTGGAAAGGAAGCATTTGCACATCCAATGTTTATGAAATGATTTTTATGAAAATATTTCTATTCCGTTGGTAGTTGATCACTTGGTAAGTGTCTTCTACCGAATGAAGAGGAATGCATTTAAAATGAAAAATACTTGCTTATTGAGTTTCGAATCATGTTTTGTTTTCCCAACCTCAGACAGGTGTAGGGAAAGCCAAGAGATGAAAGACATGTGTTGCTAAAGGAAAAGAGAAATCTACAAAGGTTAGTAGATTTTTGTATGAATAAATTCCCTAATGGGATATGATGAAAAAGGACAAAGGTTGTATGAAATTATGAAGTTATAAATAATATGAGAAGTTGATGATTTATGATGATATGGATAAGTCCGTTATGAATGATGATGAGTATATGTTTATGTGATGAAAGAAAAGAAAAAGAAAGAAATGAAAAGAAATTGGACGAGTTCCAATTTAAGAACCCGCCGCGTGATCAGGGCAACAATCCTGAGTCACGTTTACCAATTGACAAGATCTTGGAGTAAGGACAAATGTGACGCCGCGGTTCGGGGCGCCACAACGAAATACCCATGCATTTCATTGTCAGAAACCTTCTTCCTTTGTAGGTGGGGATTGTTTAGCCATCGAGCATCATATTGAGGTGATAGAAAAGATTTTTTGACTTCTTTGGTTTGCGATGACCGTCAAAAAGTTTTACTTGCACTATTCAAACTTAGTGGAGAGGTCTAACAATAGTGAACACAAACAACGTGTCTTCAATAATAGAAAAAAAGTTATAACTTGGGATAAGTTTAGAAAAGCATTATTTGCCAAGTTTTTTCCATCTTTAACTAAAATTGCTAAGGCTCAAGAGTTTGCATAATTAAAGCAAAACACTACGTTAACGATCGAGTATGAAACTAAATTCAATTTCTTACTTTGATTTGCTCTGAGCTCAAACTGAGACGAAGAAAGTCTTTGATGATGGTCTAGGTGAAGGTATTGATGGTCGAGTAATTGTTTAGCACAACAAAAATCTATGGTGATGCAGTTGACAATGCTCTCCTGGTTGAGACGATAGTGCTGAACTTGACAAACATTACTTGAAGAGAGAACAATCACCAATGGGAGATCGATTAGGGAAGAAGCAGACCATGGGGCAAGCTAAGGTTGAGGGAGGTGTAAAAATGGAGGGTTCCAAAAGAGGAAAAGAGCCACAAGTGCAATAGATGTGGGAAATTTCATACAGGCCTTATAAATACTTTAAGTGTGGGAAGATTGGTCATAGGCTATCAAATTGTGCTGTGGGCTTTATATGTTATAATTGTGGGCAACCAGGTCATATCGTCAAAGATTTTCTAACCGCGAGAAATGCTGGATAACCACAACAGAGATAAAATCATTCAATGTGCATATTAGTAGGACAATATCACACTGTGAGACTCATAGCCTACAGGCCCAAAGGTCACTTTTTTGAGTTTATATATTACAGAAACATGAGAAAATGATGTGATATAATAAGGATAGTGATGGAGAGTGAAGAAAATAAAGTTAAAAGGGATAGGTTTGTTATACGGATAATTGTATGGAAATAATTGAAAATTAAAGTAATTGTATAAAAAGATGCGAAAAAAATAAAAAAGATAGAATAGTTGTTGAGAGTAAAAAGTTTTAGATTAATGACATGTTTGGATACAAAGAAAAATTTTTAAACTAAAACTTTTTAATCTAAAATTTCTCACTCTATGCAACTATCATATTTTTTAATCATTTCTTCACATTTTCCTATACAACTACCTTATTTTTCCATTTTCTTTATACAACTACTTATATAACTATTCTATCTATTTTAGCTTTATTTTCTTTATTCTTTATCATTATCCCTATGATATCATTTTTTTTACCAATTCAAAACTTTTTACACAAAAACTTTTTTTTCCAACATATTATTACTTTCCAAATATATGTAAAAAGTCTTGATTTAAACAGTTTGTGGAGTAGCCAAACATGTCCTGTACTTTGCCGTTGAAAGAAAGTGTTCTTGAAATAATACAGTTTTCTTATTTTTTTAATTAAAAAGCTTAGTTTATCAATGTAATCTTTTGTTACACTTTCATGTTAGCTAACCATGCTGTAACCATGATATGATGATACTTCTTTGGCCGGCCCTGTAGAATTCTCTCTCTCTCCGATGCAACATTTCTCAGTTTTTCTCTGACTAGACAAATTCTCTTTCTTCTTCTGTTGCTTCCTTTTTTCACCTTAATTTCTTGTCCACACGTTGATATGGGCTTTGCTACCATGTTAAAATGCTAGTACTGTCCCAAAATGATGTAAGACTTAAATCACACTTGTTAACATTGTCAATTATAATCAAAAGTTTGATGATTGCTAATTTTAGTATTAGTTATTGGCAATATTGTACTGAATTATCGTGTTAGGTAATTATTTTAAATCTCTGAAGGAAATGCTAGGGTACAACTCGTTGCAAAACGGGCTTCACTCCGACGATAAAATTAAAATATAACTACGTATTTAAAATCATTTATTTCAGAAGTGCACCAAATTTCATCCAAATCAAATATATGTATACATACTATTTAAAAATAATGCAAAATTAACATAATAATATAGTTTGAGTTAAATATAAATTTTACATTTGTATTTTCAATATTTAAACCATTTAAAACATTATTCCTAAATGATAAGTAATTATGTGGGGTATTATTATATTTTAATATATTTGTGAATGAATGGTTTAGATATGAATATATATACATTTTTAAAGCATATTTAGCCCATCAATGACTTTAATTTGTGGTGCTGTATACAATAAATGATATCAATTATATAACTTTAATTGGATAATGATCTTGTTAGGCTGGCTTAAAATAAGCTTTTTTTACGCCAACCTAATACACTAATTTTTAATGGTTTTTAAAAATTTATGAAAATTTTAAAATTCATATACTAAGTTTCACAAATTTGGGATATTTGTATATATTTTATTTTAAAAATACCATTCAGAAGGGTATTTAAGTCATTTTTGCCTCAAAAATGATATTTTTAAAAATAAAAATTATATACAAATATCTAAAAATAATAAAACTTGGTATGTGATTAAATACACTTGAAAAAAAATTTCACGAGAAATTATTTTTTAAAAAAATAAATGTATTAGGCCAACAAAAATAATCTTATTTTCATTTTAATTCTATAACTGATGTGACATTAGTTGCAGCCAGCAATTCCCTAACTTAGGGTGCAACGTTTATCTACATCTAATTCCTTTAAAGATGTGGGTGGGTCCCAATCCCAATATCCATTAGTCCAACGCCGGATTTGGTGACTTTTGGTTGCCGATTTGCATAGAATTCAGGGGTAGATGGTGCATAAAGCTGCCAAATAAAAAGTGCGTAAAGCTACCAAATAAAATAGCTTAGGTCACATAAACTAATTAGGGCTCCCTTTATTATAGAAGCAGTTTTACGTAATCTTCTATATTTCTAATATATTAATAATTGAAGCAAAATTAAATTTATTTATTATTTTTAACATAATATACTTATATTTATTTACATATGTATTATAATGTAATAATATTTTATAAAATCATTTATCTATGTAGTAATGATATTTTACATGGTTTAGATGTTAAAAATGATACTTTAAAGTAGATATTTAGCAATAAATCATTTTATTTCGTTGATTTTATACGTTTATAGATAAGGCCTAAGGCCTATGCATAGTAATACTAAACAAATAAAAAAAATTTCATACAATATAAATAATACTAAATATAATAAACGGAATGAATTTCCATTAATAACGAATAAAAAGAGTTAAAAAGAAGTTTCACAAAAGCACTTTGTGCCGTGGAGCATTCCATGTGGCCATTAAATACTGGTTTTACGTGTTAATTATGTTAGTATTGTGTTCGTAAATTTGAGGTTACGAGATAGGCTATATCTGAAATACGAAGTCAGACTCAGACATACAGCTAATCTAGCACGCCACACGTCTCACTCAAGCTCAAATGGTAGTTGAATACTCAAATCCTCGAGTGTGTACTATTACAAAAATTTTCGTGAATTGCTGATCTAACCCACCAACCGGCCGCCAAGTTCTCGTTTTGGTGTTTGGGTACTTATAAGGTCAACTTCCGCATCACATCATAATTTTATAAATGATGTAGAATATTATGATAAAAGAGTGTGTAAGTGTAGAACAATTTTCACGTCATTTAAAGGCTGGAAGTAAATGTGAGTTGTATTAACTAGAAGAGTAATTTTGAGAGCAGCATAATTTTAAAATACATCATACTCTATTTAATCTAATTTTTTTTTACTGGTATTACATGTCATGATAATTAATATTACAATAAAGTATACTTACAACCCTCACATATAGAGGAAAATTTTCAAATATTCCCACATGGGCCGGTGGGGTGGTTGGTGTAGGCAATTGTGAAACTCGCATTGGGAAGATATTATTTATAAAACTACTCTCATGCAATGGGGGAGAATTGAACACTGATCACTAAAACAAACATTCAATCTAAGATCTATTTTTAAACCATCAGAAATTCTCTTTCTCTTTACTTTTGATATGAAATTCAGTTTTCTAACTACTATATTCAGGATCTGTCCCTTGGCCTCTATAGTTTTCAGAACCACCACATATAAGTATACCAAAAGTTCCCCTAAAATAGAAAATCATTTCGTATTAAAACCATATTAATCAGCAATAATTAATAAGAGTATGAAGTCTCATTTTGCTTTGGTGTTTAGGGTAATGGTCTTATATAGTGGATTATTGCTCAGCTAAATAATAATTTTAGTGTATTCTATATTTTCAAAATTTTTAGTATTCTCATGCGGGTCACGTACATTTAGTTAATTCATATACAAATTTGTGTGTGTAGGAATAGGTCTCTTAAGTCAAATAGTGATTTTCATTTGTGGTTGTAAAACACCCCATTTTAACATGTCATTAGAGTAAGAACCAAGCTATATATATATATATATATATATATTCTTTGTCATGTTTTCCTATTTGTATGATGTGTTTACATCTCAAGCTCCTTCAATAAGAAAATGAACCTTTGGCCATGCTGGAAAATTTCATCGAAGATGTAAATTTACGTTGTGTTATTGCTTAAATTAATTGTGAGTAGGATACGTCTGATTTAATTTGATGTAAAAGTAGAAAAAAATTATAAAAAGTAAGAAAGTGATGTAATATAATAGGCGTAATAATTGAGATTAAAAAATAAATTAATTGTATGAAAAAATATAAAAAATGATAGGAATGTAAGTATCGAGGCATTAAAATGTCCAATCATATCAAAAGGTTTATAGAAATGGGTGAAAAATGTTTCTTCACTTTTACCATTTACGTATCAAGCCACTAGTTGCAAAAAAAGTTCAGTGATGATTTTTAAAAATTGTGGCTAAAAGTTGTACTTTTAGGCTTTATTAATTTGGTAATGAGAAAATTGAGTAGAAAATTTTCACTCATTTCTATACCTTTTCAATGGCTTTTGATTAACTAAAATTTCTTATTTCTTTTTCTTATTATTTATATTTTTAATCATTCTTTTATATCTTTTTATATAATTATCATATCCATTTTATCATCATTTTCTTTATTTCTTATTATAATTCTTATCATCAAGTACAGCCTTAGGGTTTCTTCGAATAAAAAAAAAATTGAAAAAAATAAGTTGGGAAGTGAAAAAAGAAAGAATGTAATGTGATAAAAGTAACACTACAAAGAAATCATTTTATGCAACAATTTTTGAGCAACAATAATTTATAAGTTTGCATAAAATATTATAAGCAGTAAAATCATGTTGCATATGGTATCTACATGCACGCAGCAATAAGCTTGTGCTGGATAAAAGTACTATAATAGAACTCTACATTAGTTTTTAGTGGCATAAAAGACTGATTGCTGCTGCTGATTTTTTTTTTCTTTTGGTCATATGCCGCAGTGCATATGCAGCAATCTAGTAGCCAAATAGTTGCTGCATATATGCATATGTAACTATTTGTAATTAAATACAGTAATTTTTTTAGCTCTATATAATTGATCTTTTTATAGTGTAACAATTTGGAGTAAAGTGAAATTTATAAGGATTAAATAGATAGGGTAGTTGTAACTTCTGAAAGAATAATTGAACATATAAGTAACAATAAGAGAAAATACATAGTTAAGTAATCAAAATAACAAGTTATATAAAAAGATCTAACAAAAATGACAAAAAAATAAAAAATAAAAAATTTGTTATTGAAAGTTAAGTACCTCTTGTAACAAGCATCGGACATATTATTGTTGCTAAAAAGTAAAAATAATTAGATGAATGATCCTATTAATATGGGCTAAGCAAATGTCCTGCGTAGCCCACATCAAAAAATTCTTTTTTTCTTTTTTTTTATACACTTGTTTATCAAGTGTATTTAATGTATAAATCAAGTTTTACCATTTTTGGATTTGTGTATATATATATTTGAAAATTTTAAACATCTCTATGTATATATGTATTTAAGATACTTGCATCTTTAAAAATTTTAAAATATATATATACATATTCAAAAATGGTAAAATTTGGTTTAATGTTAATTACACTTATTACGCTTAGATAAATAAGTGCATTAAGAAAAAACAAAAAAATTACTATAAATAAGTTTCTTGAGATGGGCTAAAAAGGACATTTGCTTAGCCCAAACTAATAAAATCACTCCTCAAACAATTATTTACATTTATGACGATTAAAAAAATATTTACAAGGTGGTTAGGCATCCATTTACAACCGAACGCAATTAATTTACATGCAATCTCTTATCTTACCTGATATAATGAGTAATAACCGCGTTTCTTTTCTGTTGGAAAATGTAACAGTGCCCTTGTAATCTAACGAAACCTCTTTAATCATATTAATTTAAGTCATTGGTTTTTAAAATAAGGTTATAATGATTTAAAATAAATCAATATAAATAAATAAGTCAATATAAAATAAATAAATTTAAATAATTAAATCAACAATAAAATAAATAAATAACTTCGAATAAAAAATGGTTGGAAATATTATTAAAATTATTTTTTATTTATTTAAATTCATTTATCTATTTAAAATTTATTTATTTATTTTATTGAGAATTTGATGGCTTAATTTTTAAAGAGGTATCATCTCATAGAAGGGTACAGCTATAATTTTGTTATTCAGTAATTTACATGGATATTAACTTTTCATAGAGGTAGGGAAGTTTTCATCAGAAAAGATACACAGTTATGACTCCCGTATAACGAGCAAGACGCCCAGGCATGAACCCCATCCTTTACGACCGAAATGGTAAGTGCAAAATAAGTTCCAAAAGGTTAAGACATTAGTGACGAATAGTCCTAGCCTTGTGAACGGAAAATCCAAAGTTTATTGGGAGAGTGAGCACAAAATGAGATTTGAGGACTCTTTAGAGTGTATCCTCCTCTCCGTCTCCAATTACTCTTTATACAAACTTACCAGGTATTTGTTAACATTAAAAAGTTATCAAACTAAAATTTTTTAATTTAAAATTTTTTACTTTACACAGTTACTTTATTTTTTAATTATTTATTTACTTATTCCTATACAACTACAATACTATTATTTTTGCACAATTACACATACATCTAATCTATCTATTTTAACTTTATTCTCTTTACTCTTCATCATTGCCTCTATCAGATCATATTATTTTTTTCTATTTTAAAAATTTTTATATCATGAAAAAATTTATCACTTCCTAAACACACCTTTTAATTGTTTGATGGAACAACATCTTTTGGACGCACCATCACGGAATTTAGTGAATTGATAAATAAAAAAAAAACAGTAATTTTATGAAAAAAAAAATATCAAAGATTCATGGAAGCAATTTTCCAAGTACAACACTATAACAAATTGTAACACATAAGACAAAAGTGACAACCCTTTTTTACTCCATTTGCTACCTTTGAATTATTGCTTATAACCATTTAAGTACGCAACTTTGGTTAGGTTCAGCTCGAAGTTGGCCATTGAATTTGAAAATTTTTAGTGTTGAGGTATGTGTTTTTAAACTTGAAGAACCTGAATCTAAAAAACTTGATTTATAAATGGGGTAAGGGTTAGGGTTCAAATAATTAGAACTTGTCAAAGAGGATAGACTGAAATCCTTACGTCTTTTGTATAGATATATACAGCCCACCTAGCCCCCCACCCCCAACCCCAAACCTCTATACCAAGAAGATCAAAATTTGTCATTTTATTGCAAAAGCATATAAGCAACAACTCGTTTGCAACAAATAACACACTAAATTTTATTGCCATTAGGATGTTTTACTATAGCATCAAAGGCAATGTCAAAGGCCAACTAATTGTGGGAGCTAAATGACGCACGGACACAGGCATGAAGTTATGCATTAAATTTGCGTCATGCATAAACCTTACTAACGTGGTAACTACCTCAGGTGAGGCCTGTAAAGAGGAGAGGGCTTGCAATTTATTGGTGTATTTTTTACATTATATCTTAACGTATATTTATAATAAAATTCTAAAATAATTTTTACCATTTTTTCAAGAGTAAGACTGCACAAGCCCTTAAGGGTGTGTTTGTTTGGGGCCAAAATATGTCAACTAAAACTTTTCAACCCAAAACTTTTCATTCTCCATAACTAATCTATTTTTTTAATTATTTTTTCACATTTTTCTATACAAACTACCATACTTTTCAATCATTTCTACACAACTACCCATACAACTAACCTATCTATTTTAACTTTATTCTCTTTACTCCTCATCATTACCCCTATTATATCACATCATTTTCTATCAATTTGACAACTTTTACCCCAAAAACTTTTCATCAAAAGTTTTACCTCCAACCAAATACACCCTAAATATCAATGGGAAAGACCATAGGCTGCCAAATATCAACGGGAGACAAAGCTTGTGTTCCTGTATTCGAAATAGGGACGTTGGCTAAGAGGAGCACTACTGGTGGTCACCTATGCTAGTTGAAGGTGGCTCGTAAGACTACAATTCAATTAGTGTCTTTTGTAGAAAAAACTAATCTTCACTAAAACCATATTAAAAATAATTAAAAACTTAAAACTATGTTGAAAAACTTTGGTTTCTTGCGATAATATTTAAGCTTGTGTCTGTTACCATTTAGAGCTTTGATGACAGCGTGTTGCTGAATTGGGGTTTATTTAGCATTACGGTTCATTTGGAGGACACGATTTCAATGTTTTAAAAGCGATTTCAGGGAAGTTTGTTCGTTGGAGATGAATTTTTACTTTCGTGAGAAAGCATGCTTCTCATAAATTATCTATAAAACGACATTACTTTTGACCACCACATAATAGATCACACATATTCATTTAAGATGCATATCCGTCTGCAATATGGATGCGCAAATGACGTTGCAGACTGGCTAGCCGTCAAATTTGAATTAGGGTTGAGTTTCAGTGAAACTGGTTTTAACCGAGGTTTTTAGTAAAGCCAAGTTTATTTGGCCCACCTTGATGATAAATTACAATTCAACTCTCCCAATACATTTTAAATTATTCCGGGATGACGGCATGCACTCAGTGCACCGGGGTGCATTTCACCCATTTTTTAATCTTTGTTTTGGAAATTTTTTTCATACAATTGTTACCCTATGTGTATTTAATATGTGTATCAGTTTTTACCATTTTTCGAGACTGTTAGATATTTTTTTAATTTTTTAAAATCAGTGGAGCTCATTTTATGAATTATGAAAATGTCACTCATTTTAAAAAATCAAAAACAAATATCTAAAAGTCTCCAAAAATGGTAAAAAAAAAATTATACACATTTTTTTTTATTGGAGTATATTTACAACCTATCTTAACTCATATCACATTCAAAGTTCTGAGACAATTCTAACAATATTTTCAAAGAGAGACAACAAGCTCTCAAATATCAAATGAGGAGACCACCAGCTCCCAACCAAACAAGGAGGACCTACACATGCCTCCACGTGAATGTTTGGTTCGAAATCCCACGCGGGATTCGAACACGCGACGGGTGGGAACGAAATTCTCGTTCCTCGTCCGTCGACTAAACGAGCGCGGCTCGTTTGGCAAATTATACACATTTAAATACACATAGATTAACAATTATATAACAGAATTTTCAAAAAAATGTAAAAAAAAGTTTTTGTACCCAGATGCAACTGGGTGCACCGAAGCTAAGTACACCTCGGTGCACTGTACCATGACTCTAAATTATTTATTTAATTAAGATATCAAGTTCCACCGAAATTAATTAATGAGGTGCATGGCCTCATTTGAAAATATATGAAATTAATATAATAAAATTATTTGATTTATATATCAATTTTAGTATTATATTTTTTCCATATTTAAATGGTATAAAACATTTATGTTATATGAATTAATGATTTTACAGAATACTATTACATTAACGCATCTAGGAATTTGAATAGACCACAGTAATTTTTTATAGTTTTTAAAGGGTAATTTGCCGATATACTCATTTAGTTTTACACTAATTATTGGTATACTCATATTGTTTCACAAATTACATATTATCCCGCAAAATTTTACTAAAATTGCTTATATACTCATATTGACAGCTGTCATTTAACTGAAGTATATGAGTTATTCAATAAAACAAGTAATTTGCAGATATACCTACTTAGTTTGACGTTAATTGTTGGTAAATTCACATTGTTTCATAAATTGCATATTACCTTAATAAAGTTTTACCAAAATTGTTTGCATACTCATGATACATCTTTGTCATCAAAAACTGTTAATGCGTTAATGAAAATTTGAATAATGACAGAAATGACCCTATTTAAAACTTTATTAGAATTTCATGATTGATAAAATACTCAGTTATGTAGGTGAAAGAGGTTTACCTGAGCGGATAACTTGTCAATAGTTAATATGGGTACACAAGCAATTTTAGTAAAATTTTGTGGAATCATGCAATTTGTGAAATAATGTAGGTATATCTTCAATTAGTGTTAAAGTAAGTGGGTACATAAGCAAATTAGACTTTTTAACCGTCATTAAGATAGGCACGCAAGCAATTTCAATGAAACTTTATGAGAGTAATATGCAATACAAGAAATAATATGAGTATACTAACAATTTGTATCAAACTAAATAGGTACATAAACAAAATCATCCTTTTTTAATTAGTCTCATATTTATATCCTCATCTCAATTGATATTAAAATCAAGCTTAAGTTTTTTCTTACTCTGAAAAAAGTAGAGATCATAGCTCCCACAACAAATGAGGAGACTACAACTTTCCAGTGTTGTCAGAACCGGACTGGACCGGCCGGTCTGACCGGTCTAACCGGGAACCGATCACATGTCTGGTTCGTTTACCTACAGTTCGGTTTAATTGTATTAAACCGCTAGAACCGTAGAACCGGCGGTCGAACCGGACATTGCGGTTCGACCTTATGCGACCAGTCTGTCGGTTCTGCGGATGTTAAAAAAACAAAACGTCTGTCGTCAGTTCGTCGTCGACGACGACGAGAAGCCCCAAATCGCCCAAATCGAGAAGAGGAGCCCCAACGGCAACTTCCTACTGCAGTGCTGCCCCCGGCGTCTTCATTTCGTCCGATCGGCATTCGGCGACAGCAAAGCAGCGACCTATCCATTTCCAGCGACAAGCAGCGATGTCCAATCGGCGTTCGGCGACCAGTAGAGCCACGACTCTCCATTTCTGGCGACGAGTAGCGATCTCGTTTTCATTTCCGGCGACCAGCAGAGGAGGGACGTTCAATCAACCATGAGAAGCCCCAAATCGACAAGAGAAGCCCCAATCGGTGACCTCCTGCTGCGGTGCTGCCCTAGCTCACGACGTCTAGGCATCTTCATCTCGTCCGATTAGCATTCGGCGACAGCAAAGCAGCGGCCTCTCCATTTCCGGCGACGAGCAGCGACGTCCTTTCCATCTCCGGCAACCAGCAAAGCAGCGACGTCCGATCGGCGTTCAACGACCAGTAGAGCCACGATCTCTCCATTTTCCGGCGATGAGCAGCGACCTCCTTTATTTCCGGCAACAAGCAGAGCAGCGACGTCCATCAGAGCTGCGCCATCTTCATTATCGACGATTGCATTCTGGTCCAGGGGAATACGGAGGGGGATATCTATCTGAATGATCTTTAGTTCTTTACTGACCGGTCTAATTTTAAACCGGTCAAAAAATATTTTTTTTGTTTTTTTTGAAAAATATTTTTATAAACATGCCCATCTGCTTATATTTAATCTATAAACTAAGTTTTACCATTTTTGGATATATATATTTATTTATTTTGGATTTTTTAATACAAAAATGGTAAAATCCAAAATCCAAAATAAATAAATATATATATCCAAAAATGGTAAAACTTAGTTTATAGATTAAATATAACTAGATTAACATATTTATAAAAATATTTTTCAATAAAAATAAAAATATATATTTTTTGACCAATCGAAACGAATAAGTGCTCGATATCTATTGTCTACATTAAGTAAGGTCTACTACATGCCAAATACAACATACTAGCTAATATGTTAGATATACTAAGAAAAGTATGTTTAGAGATTTTTTAAATATTGCTATTAATGTTTTTCTACATATTTTGTACTTATATTGTGATTTTTAAAATTTAACATATATATTTAAGATTTATGAAATATAATTTTATCATTATATTTATTTAAAATTTAAAATTAATTTAATATTTATGACATCATAAATATGTCATGCTGACGTCACCGGTTCAAACCGGTTTATTTAACCGGTCGAACCGGTTCAAACCAGACCAGTTCCTTTTCCGGTTCAATCACCGGTTCGGTTCTGACAACACTGCAACTTTCACAACAAATGGGGATGAAATTCTGATATGTGGGATTCAAACCGCCAACACATAGGACCTTTGGTTGGTAGCAGCTTTTATAGTTTAATTATGCTTAAATATGATTTTTTGGGTAATTTGCAAATACACCCACTTAGTTTGACCATAATTGCAAATATACTCATATAGTTTTAAAAATTGCAAATTACCCCTTATAGTTTGACCATAATTGCAAATATACCTACAGAATACAACGTCATTACTGTATCATTATAGCATGAGTATATTTGCAAATGTTTGTAAACTATGTTGCTATATTTGCAATTTCTAAAACTAAGTGAGTATATTTAGTTGTTGCAAATGTACCCACATAGTTTGCAAACCTTTGCAAATATACCCACACTATGACGGTACACTAATGATGTCATACTAGCATAGGTATATTTATAATTATGGTCAAACTATATTGGGTAAATTGCAAAATTTGAAACAATATGGGTATGTTTGTTATTATGATTAAACTATGTGGACATATTTGCAAATTAGCATTTTTTCAAAGCAGGTACCGCCAACCAAAAGACCCCAATCAAAATGTTTTTTTTTTTTAACCATGGTGAAAACAAATATGTGAAACAGTACCATGGGTTGAATTTTATTCCATCATCCATGAAAAGGGCCTCATTAATTTATCAAGATTCACTTAAAACTTCGGTGAAACCTGCAGGTTTTAGAGATGTGGGAACCTCAATATTAATTTATTCATTTTATTGCATTTGGAGGCCTCAAACTTTATATAGTTATATTCGGAATTAAAATAAAATAAAACTCTTAGCATTCCTAGTTATCCTGAGGTGTGAATTACCCGGCATGTTAAAATTAATGTTTTAAAAATGGAACCAAAATGCCTGGCTGAAATGGTTGGACTCTGTGAATCATAGAAACGATGTTCGAGTTACCATGCGGTTTTAGAATTTTCTAGTTGGGCCGGTCTAAATCCCACGGTTGCACCGTGAAAACGGGTTCAACCTTCACCTAAGGAAATTAGCTGCGATTTTATGCAACCGGTGCATGAAATTTTATTATACGTGGGAGCAAAAAGCTATTTTTTATTTTTAAATTTTTTTATACAACTATTTACCTAAGTATATTTAACATATGTATTAAGTTTTATAATTTTTAGAGATTTGTATATTTTTTATTTTTTAAAAAAAGGGTATTTTATTTATTTTTAAATAACTAAAATACTCCTTTTTAAAAAATAAAAATATGTACAAATCTCTAAAAAGGATAAATATCAACTTATAAATTAAGTACACTTAGGTAAATATTTTTATAAAATAAGTTTTTATACACATGCGCACTAAAGTTCCATGCACTTGGGTACATAGAATTGAAGCTCAAAGAAAATACATTTTTAAAAACCTTTATCAGTCCAAAAAAAATCTTGCAAGAAAAATGTATATGTCAGTAACAATTTCAATTCTTAAGGCCAAATGATCTTTTCAACAAGTATGAATTCCGGCGATTTTCAGACGGGTCCAAAAATTTATTTTCTTTTTTTTCTGAAATTTTTTATAAATATATTAATCCAGTCGAATTTATTCTATAAAGTAAGTTTTACTATTTTAGATATGTATATATATTTATTTTGGATTTTAAAAAAACAAAGGTATTTAATTCATCCTAAATTACTTGTCAGCATTCCAAATGAGCAACAGATGTCAGGGATACACGTAGAGGTATTCTTTCTTCTCAGGGTTTGTCCAAAAGCGGAGCCGTTGTAATGTAACGGCTTCTATCTTGCCTTCTCCTCTCACGTGCAAATTCCCACCCCAATACAATCAATATATTGCATTGCTAACGTAAACATCTCTAGCCGTCCATTTGTTGCATGACTCTCCCATCGATCATTTCCCTCACGTCATCACCGCTCTTAATTCCCTGCAGCTTCTCCATCACCTCTCTCTCTCTCTCTCTCTCAGAGAAGAGGAGGGGAGTGAACTGTTTAAAAGCCAACCACACAAGCAATCTTCTTTAAATAGAACTGCAGAGGGAGAGTGTTCCGAACCACATTCTACATTTGTGGGGTGTCAGACAGCTAGCTAGCCACCTGCTGCTTCCCTGCAACCCCAAGCAATGGCATTGATTGCACCGCATCACCCCTGGGCTTTTGCACTTGGCATTTTAGGTTCTCGGACTGGTTCCATTGCTGTCTCTTTTATTCTACCTGTCTGTTAATTTCTTGCTAACTTTTATTTTTCTGGCTTTATGTGTTAGGTAATATTATATCATTTATGGTGTATTTGGCCCCGCTGTAAGTAAACTAATCATTTTATTTTTATTTATCATCTACAACATCTGCAGATAAAGCTTTATTAACAAGCAATCAAGCATAGTTAGCTAGTTTGCATGGGGAATTTTGTAACTATAGCAAAAACACCATTACTGTTAGACCATCAGTTCCATGGGCCTCTCTATGTTGTTCGTATGAATGCATGTACTTAGTATGTGCTTTGTTTTGCAGCCCTACATTTCACAGGATATACAAGAAGAAATCAACAGAAGGGTTCCAATCAATACCTTATGTGGTGGCACTCTTCAGTGCCATGCTATGGCTGTACTACGGATTTCTTATGAGCAATGGGATGATGCTGATTACAATCAATACCATTGGTTGCGCCATTGAAGGATCATACATAGTAATGTATTTTGTGTTTGCAACTAGGAAGGTCAAGGTAGGTGGGAGTATATATATTTTTTGCTCCTTCAATTCCTTTCTTTCCTTCTTTCTCTTACATGTCTATGAGCATACAAGGGATTACATCCTCTAAAACTTATAGTATAAAAGTTCATCATGCAATCCGGCACGGAAATGTACCATGAACACTAAAAACTGTCTGATTTCAAAGCGTCCTAACGATTCTTAATTCTGCTGAGAGGTGCGTGAGTGCAATGTAATCACCATTCAAGAGGTACTGTTGAAATTTCACAAGAACTGTACTGGATCAGAGGTTTACTTCGAAGAAATTAAAAACGGGACACTGAAAAATATAAATGAGAAGGGTAAGGAAAGGCACAAAAAGAAAAAAAGCTTTTCAACTAAAGGCAATCTACACTATTTCATATAGTAAAGTGGAGTTTTAGCTGTAAAAAAATAATAAATTTTTTTTGAAGAAGAAAAAATAATAAATTTGGTTTACTAGTAAGAACAAATTTCATCTAACAAACTTACGTACTTAATATTCTTTTCGATGATGTACGACAGATTGCCACGGCGAAACTATTGTTGTCCTTAAACGTGGCGGTATTTGGGTTGATATTTCTCCTAACATTCATGTTAGCAAAAGGCAGCAGGCGTCTTAAAATCTTGGGATGGATCTGCGCTTCACTCTCGGTTAGTGTGTTCGCTGCACCTCTCAGCATCATGGTAAGCATATTGCTAACTTATTTGTTTGCCTTCTTTTATTCCGAAGTTTCATTGCGTGTGTAATTCTCCTATATACATATATATGGTAATTTCTTGCAGAGGTTGGTGATAACAACAAAGAGCGTGGAATTCATGCCATTTTCACTATCATTCTTCCTTACTCTTTCTGCCATCGTCTGGTTCTCTTATGGGCTCCTTCTCAAGGATATGTTCGTTGCTGTAAGTATCTCGAGCCAGCTTGGGTTCCAAAATATCTTTCTTAAACACACTAAAGCAAAAATGCTACACAGAGATAGTTTTAGATTTATTTATTTGTTTATTTGTAAATCCGATTATTCTTATCGTCGACTTTTACTTTTTATGAATATTATCTGCCAAAAAATTACGTGAGAAATATAAACTCGTCAAAAATTTTATCCCCCAGCTATCCTTTATGCAATTTCTAACAACATTCGTGATTTTTGTGTCATGGGCTGATGATCAGTTGCCCAACGTACTCGGATTTGCTTTTGGGTTGGCTCAAATGATTCTATACGTAGTGTACAAGAACGCCGAGAAGACGGTGCCAGAAGAGAAATTGCCTGAACAAGCTGAGGGTGCTAGGCCAACTGCAGTGATTATCAATTTGGAGGAGGCAAATCAGCTGACCAATAAGCAACCGTTGAGGCCAATTGAACCGACCGAAATCCATGTGTGATGCGCGGTGTGTGTATGCACATGCATTTATACCACTGCTCAAGTTGGAATAGTTTGCCTCTTTCATATACGTTAAGAACTTCCGCTCTATGTATCATCCACGGCAGTGAATATATTGATGTAAGAATCGGAGAGAGTTGTAATATGGAATTCTATAAGCATCCTCATCGAGAATGATCCGAATAATTTGGTAATAGAAATTAAATGGCACTTTTCTATATCAATTCGACCATAGAGCTAGCCCAAAACAAATGCAATGGTTTAAGCTTCTTTCTCAGTCTTCACTCTTGAATAAATAAGGGCTATTTGCCTTAGCCGTCTTTATCTTTTTTTTTTTTTTTTTGTGAGTTGAGAATTTTATACCATGCATAACTTTTAATTTCTCATCTAGCTAAGCTAGATACTATGAGAAAAGTTCCTAGGTTCAGTTAGTTTATAAACTTAACTTAATTAATTTAGCCTGCACTTAATATATGTTGGAAGTCATTAGGCCATTGTGAAATGGTTTGATCTCACGACTTACAAGAGACTTCACAAAACAATCTTAGGGTTTTCTTTTAAAACATAAAATTTTTCACTTTCTACAACTATTATATTTTTAATTATTTCTTCGCTTGTTTCATACAACTATTCATACATTTAACACATCTATTTTAATTTATTTACTTTACTCCTCATCATTATCTTTATTCTATCATATTACTTTCTTACGTTTTAAAAATTTTTTTATCAAAAATTTTATCACTTTACGAGCGTACCCATAAATTAAACCGTGACCAACTAGAGACTCTCTAGTACTCATGATCGGCCACCGCTGGCTTTTACAAAATTAATAAAGAATCCGTTTGGTAACGTCATTGAGAATGTAAACGATGAGTGAAGAATGAAACGGATATGACGGGGAGTAGAATAAAGAGCAGGTAAAAGCTAAGCGGTTTTGGGGTACACAATACATCCGTTTCCTACTTGCAAGCCATAAACACTCATAAATACATAACATCTTATTTAGTATAATAATATTGCACAAAGCAAACATGAGCCTATCGTTTTCCTTATGAGTTCAACGACACAGGGGGAGAGAGAGAGAGAGAGAGGAGTGGGTGTAGACGTATAGTTGGAGGGATGGCAAGCATAGATGATTGAGGAGAAAAGATAAGACATGTAATTACTCTAGTTAATACAAATATTAATTAGACTGGTTGTGATCATCAGTTGGGAATGAGTCTGCCGTGGTACCTCTTCGCAGCTTCTTGGCTATCAATGGTTTGCGAGGCTTCTGGGGGCCTGTCTACCGCCACGCCGTTGTACCTGCGTGCTGCTTCCTTGCTGTCTATGATTTCTGCAACTGGAACAGAAGGCGATGATGGCTGTGCGAATCGCCCGGCTGCTGCTGGCCTTGCTGTGTCTTTCACGTAATCCGCAAGCGCCTCTATGTTGTTGGTTGGCTTGGTGATCGAGCCTTCGGGGTTGGGCGCACTAGTGCTATTCCAATTCCATCTGCCCTGCCTAATACCCCTGCCATCACTTGTCCCGCGGGTGGGAACGATTACTGGCTCGATTTTCTCATAATCAGGCGACGGGCGAACGACATTGGCGCTCGGCCTACTCCAACCGTCCGTCGAGATCTCCTCTCTCGGCTTGTTGGGCCCCGTGCTTGGTTTTGTCCATCCGCCAGAGGGCTTATCATAGCCATAGGCCGTCCCATTCCATCCACCGGTGGGGCGATCATCGTACGGGTAGCTATAGGTGCTCCCATTACTCGGCTTAGTCCGTCCACCCGACGCTTGCCCATACGTGGGACTAGTTGGCTTATCGTACCCACCGGTGTAGTCGTCATAGCCAGTCCCACTGCTAGGCTTAGTCCGCCTACCTATGTGATCTTCGTAAGTGGGATTAGCCCATCCACCACCGGCTGGGTGATCGCTGTTCTTGGTTCCGCGGGTTCCAGTGTTCGGCTTAGCCTGTTCACCAGAGCCGTCAGCGTAGGCAGGCTTACTCCATCCGCCGGAGCGATCGCCGTAGGTAGTTTCACCGTTTGTCTTAGGCCAGCTACCAGAGCGGTCTTCACGGGGGACATCATTGGTCGGCTTAGCCCAGCCAGTGAAAGGGTTGTCGGAGACGGTCCCAGTGGTGGGCTTTGCCCAACCGGCAAATGCGTTGCCGGAGCTGGTCCTGTTGCTCGGCTTAGCCCAACCAGTGGAGGGATTGTCATAGGTGGTGGTCCCACCCTTCCATACACCGGTGGGGCGATCCTGATCGTCGTAGGTGGTTGCACCACCACTACCAGGCTGACTCCACCCAATACGGCGGTATGGAGTCACAGCAGGGGCAGCAGCACTGTCTGTAGTGTTGCTCACTGGCCTGCTCCCGGTCCCAGTAGTATGGCCACCAACAGGAAACCTGCGGAAGGGAAAAAATGTTGCACCAGGCTCGGAGTTCACGGATGCGTGGACATGCTGAATGAAATCAGTGACCTCGTCCCCTTGCTTCTTCTCTGGCTTACCTTGCCATTGGTCTCTGATGATCACATTTTCCTTCGCTGGTTCCCCCCTGGCAGCAGCAGACCCTTTCAGAGCAGGCGCCTGCTGCAGATGTTCCACAACGCTGGTGGTCTCCACTTTTGTTATGATTTCATCCACCACATAGCCCGGCGCGTTGCTCCCGTAATTGTATTTGGCCATCGTTCTGGAGGGTTTTGAACCTGAGAGAGGAACTACAACTTCCTTCTTACTGCTACATAGCATGCATTTATGGTCTTTATAGATTGAGTCCTGATGAATCTTTCCTCACCCACCCACAAGCATCAGATTCTCTAGATAATTAAAATGTTAATGCGCCCGAATTTGGATTAGTTGATGCCATCGCACAAAAACTAGGCTGGCCAAATCAGCAGCAGTGGATAGCTTAAACACTCCAAGTTCCAACTGTTCGACGTGGCCCATGATAATTGATTTCAATTTCCAACTGCAACCTCGGGCCGAGGATCATCTGATCAGAAGGTTTGAGTAGACAATCTACGCTTGTAGTCCCAGCTGGTTCGATCCCGAGAACACCCACCGTGGGGAATAATGCCAAGAATCTTCTACCAGCTCCAGCTTTCGGTACAGTCTCCTCCTCTGTTCTTCCAAAGGAATATGTACCAAGTAAAGCCTATGTTGAATGAGATGTATGTGGCTGGCTTGATTAGAATAAAGCTAACAAGCATCTCTAATCACCATGTCACAGTCAAAGATTCCCAACCACCCACAAAACTTCTGGATGGCTAAATAAGCATCGATTGAAAGCGACGTTCCAAGTCCAAGAAGTCGGAAACTTGGCAAGTTCCGGACAGCTAAATCTTGGCTGGATGTGTCAGCATCCCCCTTTCATTCAGATCGAACCAGGCTTAGACACTCTGGCTTATGAAAGATCTGTTAAAGTTATATAATTTCTCCACGATCCTGGAGTTCT
Organism: Annona cherimola; assembly: GCA_030490835.1. NCBI lineage: Eukaryota > Viridiplantae > Streptophyta > Magnoliopsida > Magnoliales > Annonaceae > Annona > Annona cherimola. Next base: position 19,489,990 of record CM059972.1, on the reverse strand, counting down.
AATTCAAAAGAACTTCCATAGTCCTAGCCAGAATTGACGTAGGACCCAAAATCCCAAGAAGCTATAGAAATGTGAAGATGGCTTTCTATCCAGCTTATTGATTGGCTGGAATTAATGGTTAATAACATATGCTTGAATGGATATGTAATTTAAGGGAACAAGGGATTCTAAACCAACCAATTCTAGCTGAACAATTGGATTTCATAAATTAGTCCATTAGGCCATTAAACTAAGGTATTCCTTGGAAATTCCCAAGGAACTTATTCCCTTGGATCACTCGTGTTTCACAAATCTACGTACTTTGTTTCATCGATATCGCTTTGTTTGAAGAATTGTTAGTAAAACCTCATTATTTAGCAGATATAACTATGTTGTGTGATTGAACATTTAAACCCAATGGTTAAAGATCCTGACCTTATGCTCCCCCGGGCGCATGCACCTATTTTTTTTTATTTTTTTTAAAAAATATTTTCATAAACTTGTTAACCCAAGTGTATTTAATCTGTGTATAAATTTTTACTATTTTTGGAGTATTTTAGATATTTATTTTTTATTTTTGAAAATCAGTGGCATTTTAAGTAATTTTAAATTACTAAAACGCCACTGATTTTCAAAAATAAAAAATACATATCTAAAAATCTCCAAAAATAGTAAAAATTGATACATACGTTAAATATACTTGGGCTAACAATTTTATAAAAAAAAAAAAAAAAATAGGTGTATGCGCCCGGGAGCATGCAGCACTGCATGCTCTCGGTCGCATGCAACTGAAGTCCATGGTTAAAGGTCGAATGGGAAGGTCGGTTACAACAGTATCTATGCGAAGTTAGCTTTGTTTGCTTCAAGCCTGAAAGAATGAATGGATCAAGAGTGTACAGTACCCATTTATTGGAAGCGTCAGCTTGGACGTGACCCCCACAGCGGCCCTACAAAATAGAAAGGTGGGTGCACCATGCCTCTCTGGAAATTTCCTTGTATAAATGCTAGAGAAAAAATAAATGGAAAAGGAAGGACATTATCTGATTCCTTATAATACACTGCCTTATACTGTCTGATTTCTTACCGTTTCTATCTCATTTTCTGAAGTTCCTTTTGCCAATTTGGGCATTTACAAATAGATATGCTTTCAAAAATTTTTGATGCTAGTGTTTGGCTGCTAGGACATATACAGAGACAATAGCCTGCCAACTTAAAAATAATCCCAGTAAATTTTAAGTATGTGCCAAATTACTCTGGCAATCAAAAAGACTCATCCATTCAAATCATTTGTCATTCAATCTGCCATTGGTTAACTCCACAGTGTTCGGGATGATAGAATCTCACATGACCATTCATTTAACGAAAGTCACTTTTACCCATTATCTCACTCTACAACTTTTTTTGACAGATGGATATCTTACAGTTGAGTTAAACTAAGGGTATGTTTGGTATTTGATAAAAATTTTGAATGAAAAGTTTTTTGTGGAAAAGTTTTTAAGATGTAAGAAGTGAAGTGATGTGATATGATATGAGTAACAATGAATAGTAAAAGAATAACGTTAAAATATATATAGTAGTTGTATTACTAGTTGTGCAAAAAATGCTTGAAAAGTAAGGTAAATTATATAGGAAGATATTTTAAAAATGATTAGAAAACACGATAGTTGCGTAAAATGAAAATTTCTATAGCACGAATTTCCATGAAAAGTCAAACACACTAGAGAAGAATTCACCAAGACATTTCATTGTTGGCTATGGCTGGAGCCATTCATTCATTGACCCTAAAGTCAACTCCATCAAAAGCATATTTAAGCAACAGACATTCCCTGAATGATCCTAAAGATCTCATTCTATACATGCCTACTGCAAAGTCATAACCATTTTGGAAAAAGTCCTTTGCAAATAATACCCATGTAGCTAGAGGTGCAACTCGGGCTCATAAAACTCAAGTTTACCTCAATCATAACTCTAATCCTATTTATAAAACATCAATTCTAACCCTAACCCAGTTTCAGGTTGGATTTCGGGTTAGAATTTAGGTTGTTAAATTTATATTTTATTTAAGAATGATAGGTTTAAAATTTTATATGAATGTATAATAATAACAAATCATATAAGTAAATATAATAATATATAGTCAAATAACATAGTTTTAAAAAATATAACAATATAAATAAAAAGAGTGATCCTGTTAGTCTGGGCTAAGCAAATGTCCCGCTTAACCCACCTCGAAAAACTCATTTACAACAACTTTTTTATTTTTCTCTTCATACACTTGTTTAGCTATGTGTATTTAACATATAAACCAAGTTTTACCATTTTTGGATATGTGTATATATTTTTTTGAGATTTTTAAACATCTATGTATATATGTATTTAAAATTCATTTATCTTTAAAAATCTAAAAAAACATATATACATATCTAAAAATTGTAAAACTTGTTTTATACGTTAAATACACTTAAATAAACAAGTGTATGAAGAAAAAAATAAAAATATATGTTATAAATGAATTTTTTGAAATAGGCTAAGTGGGACATTTGATTAACCCGGGCTAATAAAAGCATTCATATATAAAGAATATCTTTAGAAAAAATTTAACATAAAAAACAAAATAAATGAAGAAGATTATAGAAATAAAAGATAAATATAAATGAAAATAATACAATTTATTTATAATATAATTACAATATGTCAAACATATATTTATAAATATAAATAACATAAAATACAAAAAATATAAAGAAGGGTTTTTCCCAAATATACCCATTACGTTTAACTATAATTCTAAATATACCCACTATGTTTCTAAGATCTCAAATATACCCATTATGTTTGCCTATAATATCATATATGCCCATTCCGTCACTAACGCACCGTAACGGCATCATAAAACAAGTAAATTTACAAATATGCCCATGAACGTCATGATTTGGGTTGGTGATGGTAGCCAGATAAGTTAGAGATCGGGCATCCAGATTGATCACGATGCTAAGAGGATCCTTCTCATTTGCGGCTCCCTCATCCATTATTCCCACTCGAAATCTTCCACGAACTCCACTGAGCTCCATCCCTCTCTCCACAATATGTCCGAAAAACGGTTTGCCTTCAAGAGGAGGATGTTTAAAGCCGCCTGGCTGTACACTAAGGGGATGTTTGGTAACATGTAAGTTGTGGGAATTGTGGGATGGAATGAGAAGTGAGAAATGTAATATTTTGACAATGGTGTGATTGATATGAAATGATAGGGATAAATTTGAAATAAATAGATTTGTTATGAGATATTTATAGAAAAAATGATTGAAATATAGAGGTAAAAGTGGAAAATATAATAATTGATTGTAAGACGATGGATCTCGAAAACCGCATTTACCATGATTTTCCATCCCATGTTTTCCATAAACATTACCAAACGTCCCCTAAAACCACTTCTTCCTCGAAGAATCCAGATGTCGAACGTGTACAATCTCTTCCACTTCCGAATCCTCCCACCCACCTTGCTTCAACACTGAACCAATACGCTCGAGATACCCTTCCACCCATTTCGAAAGTTTTGATCACATTAGTGACGTGCAAGCTCGAAAAGCTGCTTCGGAGGAGGCGAGGATGATTTTTGCCGCTTTCAGTCTCCCACTACATCGCTCTAGAATTCAATCCACTGTGGCATCTTCCTGCCATTATCAAATCCAAGCTCCTCCCAGAGACATTCGTGGTGCTTCCTACCAACTTCTCTGATGTGTACCCCTGCCGACAAAGAGAGTGACTAAGGGAGCTCCAAAAAACAAATTCCCTCTAAAAGAAATTAGGAAGATCAAGCCTACAGCAAAATATTCAATTTTCGTAAATGAAGAAGATTGGATTTCCAGCCAGGGATGGGTTGCAAGGAATGTAGCACCGGTTGAAGAGGGGAATTAAGAGCAAAGCCTTCCAGAAAGAGACGCGGGCGATTCGGAGAGCTCGTCTGGGTAGGACTATTTCGGGCCCCATGATTTGGGCCAAAAAACATTACGAGCGATCTAGAGGGAGATTGTAGTAATCGTGATTTTGAGCGATGCACAGAGATGGTGGTGTGAGCGCCGCCTTGGGAGGCCAACAGCGAGGATAGTGAGGAGATCGAGAGGCGAAGTTGAATTCGGCCTTAGCCAGCGCGAATTCGGCATCTGAGAGGCCAGAGTGACGGGGATGATGGAGTTTCTCACCCGCTCCATTGTAGCCATGCTCACCTAGATCTTCATGCGCTTAGGCCAATTTGATCAACTCCTTCTCATTCAAGAACCGTCGGCCCAGGATATGAGGACAAGCCTAGTTTGTATTCTGGATAATTTTCTGTCATTCTATTTTTTGTCTTTCAAGTTGTAAGAGTCAAAGAAGAAATGCCGGAATTCCTTGATGGAAAATAGCCTCTGATGGTTTTGGAGGTGTTGCGGGTGAATCCGGTGTAGTATTTGAGACCCGTGATAGCACCTAGGAAGCAATACATATGCTTTCCAGAGATGCATAGATGCGGTGGTAGGCTAAGACATGAGAGAGGAGTGGGTGATATTTCCTAATCCAGTTAGATTTGAAGTCATCGATGACAAACACAACGCGAGGGTGGAAGGCGCCAGAGGTGAGGAAGAGAGGGATGAGTCATTGACTACCAACATCGTCGTCTTCCTTGTTGCCAGAGACAGAGATTAGAATGGGAACTAGGGCAACCATCGCTTAGCTGGGTTTTGGATGATGGAGTACCGTACATTGGTATTCAGTGCTCTGATGTGCATCCTTATTTATCTACTAAGGGTATTTTAGGTATTTTCAAAAAATAAACCCCGAATATAACAAACGTTCTGTGAGCTAACTAACAGACATTGACAGACTGGGCTTATTTGGAATTATGTGCAAACATAGTGGGTATATCTAGGATTTTGAAAACATAGTAGGTATATTTGGAATTATGGTTAAACGTAATGGGTATATATGGGAAAAACCCTTTATTTTATTTTCCCCTTTTCATGCCAATGTAAACGGCTTCGGGCGACTCTATTCCAAAGACCGGGATCCCAGATCTGCAAGATCGGTGCCTTTATTCATGGAAAACAGGGACTGATCTCCCTTTTAAGATTAGTGGCGACTCTATTTTCTTTATTTTGCGTAAATATTAATGCGCTTGTTTGAGTTAACGCTCCGGCAATGCGGGCGCACGCGGGTCCACAGATTCCAGCATAATACGCTGCCGTTATGCTGCCGAATTCGTGACTTGATCCGTGTATAAAAAGTCTCGTCTTAGCCGTTATGCTGCCGAATCCACGGGAGGACGCTCATATGCCAAGTTATCTGAATATCGTCAATACTAACACATTTTACTCCGTGTGAATGCAGAAAGACCAAGCCCATGCCGCTATCCAGAGGCGTTGAAGGACCGGCTCAAACCCATCAAACACGATCCGTATTTTCAAGGCGAGGAAAAACGATCTGAGCCCATCGTAGCACTCGCGGCGGGTGCTACAGCTTGGCGACTCCACTGAGGACGGCTCTGCAAGTCTACATCGGGCGCAAGGGAGACAGAAATATGAAGATCGGAGCTTCTTCCTCGCTGAACAGCGAGTTCCAAAAGCTTTCCCGTCTTCCAGCAGCGAGTTTCTGGCATTTCTGAAATGAAGACGCCCAAATCATGCCGGAACCTGATAAGTTTTGGTCCAGAGGCGTCCAGGTCATGAACTGGAGAGAGCTCGTAAAGGGGGTAAACCATTGCATATTAACTCGTAACTGTTCAGGCACATAAAACGAACCTAAAGGAAGGACCTCCAACAAATATGAAATCTATTAACGCTAAGTAAAAATTTGGCATAAAAATCACGCCTTTTCCGCAACCTGGGAAGTTTTCTAGTCACTTTCTTCCAGAAACGCCTCAAGCGAACTGGTCACTTTTTCAGAAACGCTTCAAGCGAACTGGTCATTATCCAGAAATATTTCAGGCGAACTGGTCACTTTTTCCAGAAACGCTTCAGGCGGACATAACCCGTGAATCCCGAATATTTTTACGCGTAAAACTTAAAACATACAGAGTCTGCACGGACGTAGAGAGGACCCCGATTTACAACATTCATCCAAAGGCTAATCTTTCCATTATTTATTTACGGTTACTAACCATTTTTTCGGGGTTGTTCAGGTTTTTCCACTATAGCTTGAAAACAAAGCAAGTCAGTCACTGACGTGACAAGTGTTAAAAAGGCACTGAAAAGACACATCAAAAGCTGAAGGAGTCAAAAAGGCGTTGACAAGACCACTGACGTGACAGGTGCTGAAAAGGTACTGACAATACCTGAAAAGTTTCCTGGTCCAGCAAGTCAACCACTGACATGACCGGTGCTGCACTAACAAGACCACTGAAGTGACAGGTGCTGAAAAGGTGCTGACCAGACTACTGACGTGACAGGTGCTTAAAAGAGCACTGTGACTAGACCTTAGAAGTTTCCTGGTCAAGTGACGTCCAGAAGCATTCCAGCGATGCAGCAGCAAGCTAGCGATGGATTTTCAAGCTCAAAGATGATTAATCAACTTTCCCACTCTTGGTTCTGAAACGGGAGGGCATCATATCATATTTTCTATAATTTTGCTTTGGCTTCTTACAAAAAAAGAGCAAAAAAAAGGTGAAAAAAAAGGAAAGCAAAAAAAAAAGAAAAAAGAAAAAGAAAAAAATATATCTCAAAGTTCTAATTGCCTTCAAGCCAAAGCTACACACATGGAGCCGACAAATCATTTTTCAAAGAAAAATACTGCATTCTCATTTGAAAAATGGGATCAAACAATGCAACGAATGTAATGGATGGAGGACATGCTCTACAAAATGCTAGAGCAACGTCAATCAACGGCAAAGCAGCAACATCAAGCGTCATCCTCTTCATCACAACATTAGCAAACAATGAGTTCAAGCTCACAATCTATTCCAGCTCAAAGATCACATAGCCTGATGAATGTGCAAGGCCAAATAGAAGAGGTCAAGAAACAGTTTCAAAGCCAGCTCCAAGAGCTACAAAGAAAAATTGAGCGACAGCCAGGGGAGGACCTTCATTTAGTAAAAATTGAAGACTTATGTCAATTTCCAAATACATAACTACCTGAAAATTTCAAAATGCCAACCCTCCCTATCTATGAAGGAAACTCATGCCCGCATGCCCATATCAAGGCCTTTTGCAGTATTTTATACCCTCTGGTAAAAAAGGAGAAAATTTTGGTCGTGCTATTCCAACATAGCTTGAGAGGAGACACCCTTGAATGGTATACATCGCTCGACTGCAAACAAATCAAAACATGGGAGCATTTATCTCTCACTTTCATGGATCGATTTTCCTACATGCTAAATATTGCACCCAAAAGGGCTGACTTAGAGGCCTTATGGAAAAAAAATGGCGAGGCCTTCTCGGAATATGTGGCTAGATGGCGAGCATTGGTGGCGAAAATGAATAGTCTTTTGCCTTTAAACGAGCAGATCTCCATCATCATTAATTCGGCTCACCCTAGCATCTCAGGCTTCCTCATCTCACATCTCTTTGCCAGCTTTACACAACTATTGCAAGTTGCGGAGCAAGTTGAAGACGGCCTAAGGAAGAAAATGATTTCCTCACGGCCACAACAAGGGAATGTTATTCATCTTGAACAGGCAAGCCAGACACCTCAAGTGGCGGACATCGATGCGGAAGTCAATTTCGTCAAGGGTAATACCAAAAATTTTAACCCTTCTACTTTCATAACAAAAGTCCAACCCTATAATGCTCTTGTCATTTTACAAGGTCGAAATTCCAACCCTATCACCCTTCAAAGAAAATGCGTTAAGTCTATCATTTTATTAGGAAAACATGTCGAGCCTATGCAAGAAAATCCTATTTTATATAGACCACTCGTCAAGGAAAGAAAATCCTCCGATATTTTTCCTACAAACCCGGGAACTCCACTCGAGATAGCAAGCCAACCAATTTTGCCTCATTTGTCCCCAGAAAATGTCTTTATTCCAGTCAACCAACCAACATGCCCACAATCTAAAAATGCAGAAGAAAATTTCAAAGCTCCTTACACCTCTAATGCTAGCATCCATCTAAAGCAGTCATTGTCATCATCATCTACACAATCATGCCCGGTCACAGAAGATGAAATATTAGCCTTGTCGACAAAGCAGACAAATGCCTCAGAAAAGGAAGTGCTAGCCAAAGAGCACAAATTTCAAGAAATTCTTGTACCAGAAAAATCAAACGGAAAAGACCATCTGCAAGTCACAAATGAATTTATCCCTCACACAGACAATCAAGTAGAGGCATCTAAAAAGCCTCAACAAACCATCATCAACACAGGCAATGTCGACAAAGTCGAACAACCAACAAGGTTAGCCCCGAAAGCCGCAAAATGCGCAGGGCATGCGACCATCATCAATCAACCCATCGCCACAGATATATCTTTGTCAACACATCCATAAGGGATATTTCAAAATGGCTACCAGACAGTCTTTCCATCAAGCTTGACAGGAAAAATGCCAATAACAAGTGAAAATAATATTTCACCGGGGGCAACATCAATCTCAAAATTATTCAAGACAATGCTCAACAAAAGTGGGGTGGCCAAAACAGATAGCACACACAAGAAGCAGATTACCAGAACCGCATGCCAGGGAAGCATTAAATTCAAGCGACAAAGGAAAAAATTACAAACAAAGGCTGAAGGGCAAAAGGTGGAGGAAAATACATTTATATCATCTAAAAGCATGGGGACAAACAATTCTGGAGAAAAAGGAAAGAAATTATATCATGTCACATCCGACATCAAACAAAGTTTGGGACCCGGGGGGCAAAGCTGCATGAAGAAAGGTATTTATATATGCATACGTTTCTAAAAAAAGAAAAAAATAGAAAATAGAAAAAAAAAAAAAAAAAAAAAAAGAAACAACACTCAGTCCACTCTCCGAGTGCTCCCTACATCATCAGAAGCAATCCCCAGCCGCCCAACCGATGCTGCTCGCGGTATGTTTCAAAGACCTGGAAAGTTTTTAGGTCTAGAGGCGACATTCACAAATGAATTTTCAGATGTCCGTCAGAAGCTCCCGAAATAGTGCCGGCAATCCTCCTTCCAAGACGCCTGAATAGTTGCCAACGGACCTTTAAGTCACCTGAGCCAAGATGCTTAGTCACCCAGCTTCGATCACACAGCTGTCTTGCACCGATGAACACCCGAGAATTGTCACCATCAAAGCCCATAGCAAGGAGCGAGGTGAGATAAAGGAAGAGAAGAGAAGGATACCTACTGTTCTACGCGCTCCTCCGAGGACTTCTACAACAGTGACATTTTCCGCAAATTCGACAAACGCCGGGAATCACCTCCTAGCTCACTAGCGCCGGTAGACGCCTAAACCACCACCATTGAACTCCAATAACAAGAGAGAAGGAGAACGAAAGCAAAAGGGATTGTCTTCCCCAAATCAATCGGAACCAGGTGGTCCCTAATAGCATCGCTAAGACGCAAGCACGACTAAGAAAACGCCAAACCGCCAGTGCATCAGGAGCAGTGACGGCATCAACATCAGATTGACCACCAACATCCAGCATGCTTCATCCCTGTTAGGCAAAATCCTCCTTATGCTTTGCCTCCTCGATACCCTTCCAGCCTAACCAAATGCTCACCAACTGATACTCCAGCCGACGAACAACTGCACCGAGTAACCCCGCATCAATCCCCAAGGGAAATGCCCAACTCGTTTGACACCGTTAGCAGCTGAGAACGCCCTTGATGAATCCATTCGGCATCAGCAACCACCTTAAATACTGCCGACAAACAGCGGTAGCAAAAGGAAGTTGTGTAGGAAGAAGGAAAAAGTAAAAGGGGGAAATAGAAGGGTACCTCTTTGCCTAACCGTCTCAACGATACCGCAGCAAAGGAAGAAGAGCATCAACGCCGCCACGACAAAGGGAGCATCTGTCGAGCAGCGGCCCATCAGCCCCAAACACCGGAGACGAAAATGGAGGAAGTAACGCCGGCAGCGGCGGCGCACCTCGTGCGGATTCTCGATGACAGCAACAACGTCGGCGAACGAAGGAGGGACAGACCAAGCGAACAGCGTCGGCAGTTGCGGCAGACGAAGAGACGACAGCAATGCAACCTGAACAAACAGCAACAACCGGCAACAGCAGCGATGACAGCAACGACGAGGCTGACCAGCGGCGGTAACCGGTAACAGCAATGGCGGCCGCAAGCCCACGGCGATGACAATAGCGCCCATTTACGACCCCAACAATGGCGACAGCAGCGGGAACGGCGGGGAAGAAGACCAACAGCCGTGAACCAAGCAAACCCCCAACAGGAAAAACAGAGATGGCCAGAAATTAAGAAGTCGTCCAACATTGGCGACGGCGACGGCGACGACTGTGGCAGACGAAGTGGCAGCAGCGAGCAACACCCCCAGCGGCAGCAATGGCAGTGGCCGGAGGAAGAAGTGGAAACGACGAAAGCGGCCACGGCAAACGGACAGCGGCAGCAGCGAGCGGGCGACGGCGGCGGCGATAAAAGAGAGGGGAGACCAAAAGCCTGCGAACCCTAAAGAGGGGAGATTTGCAAACGAACCCCCAAGAGATCCTGAAATCACAAAAATGAACCGGGCTTAAGAGATATATCGAACGGCCCAGCAAGTTCCCCCGGTTTTACAAAAAAGGATCAGCAGGAATTTCGTAAAAAGCCATCCCAGATTCACATTTGCAGAAAAATCGCCGCAAGTTCGCGAAAATTGCAGAATGACCCCAATAACCTGAAAACTACTTAGGTCAGTGCCAAAAGGGGTGTCCGACACTTTGTCATTCATCGTCAAGACGCCTCTGGCAAAGGGGGGCAGCTGTAGACACCCCTCCTTAAGCTCAAAAATAAAAGAAACATGTATATGGGCTAAGATCCAAGCCCAACAACAACCCAAAAGAGAACAAACCCAAAGAAATTGCAAATGGGCTCTAAAAAATCAAAAGCCAATTCGAAGCAAGTCCAAAACAAAAGATGTCAAGCCAAACCCACCACTAAATGAGTCTGTCCAGTCTCAGCCCACAGGAGCAAAGCTCCACTAAGCCTCAAAAGCAGACTCTTCAACAACAAGTCCGTCACGCCTTAACAACCACCCACTTGGAGCAAAAGGCTCCAACCAGATCCAGCTCACCAAATCCGACCCACAGCAGCAAAGCTCCAACCAACCACCAACCGGGCTCTACAATGCAACCTAACAGATCCAGCTCACCAGATCCGGCCCAAAGGAGCAAAGCTCCAACAAGCCACCAAATGGGCTCTACAACGCAGCCCGCCAGATCCAGCCTTGGCCCACAAAAGCGGGCTCTTCAAACAACAGTCCATCAGGCCTCAGCAACGGCCCACTTGGAGCAACGGACTCCAACCAGATCCAGGTCCAACTACAACGGGCTCCCATCCACGGCCCAAAGCCTACAAGGCTCACTCCACATCCATAAAAGGGGAACCAAGCTCTCACTTCCAACACACATGAGGAGGCATCCCCAAGGGGGAGGATGAGAGTCCGCAGCTAAACTCCGACACCCCGGCTTCTCCTCTCCTCTCCAGCTCTCTCTCTCTCTCTCTCCCTCTTCTTCAGATTTTTTATTTTATTTTCCCCTTTTCATGTCGATGAAAATGGCTTCGGGTTAATGGATTTCTGCCATATCCGTTTTAATCTGAAGACCGGGATCCCAGATCTGCAAGACTGGTGCCTTTATTCATGGAAAACAGGGACTGATCTCCCTTTTAAGATCAGTGACGACTCCATTTTCTTTATTTTGCGTAAATATTAACGCGCTTGTTTGAGTTAACGCTCCGGCAAGGCGGGCGTACGCGGGTCCACAGATTCCAGCATAATACACTGTCGTTATGTTGCCGATTTCGTAACTTGATCCGTGTATAAGAAGTCTCGTCTTAGCAGTTATGCCGCCGAATCCACGGGAGGACTATCATATGTCAAGTTATCTGAAGATCATCAATACTAACACATTTTACTCCGTGTGAATGCAGAAAGACCAAGTCCATGCCGCTGTCCAGAGGCGTTGAAGGACCGGCTCAAACCCATCAAACACGATCCATATTTTCAGGGCGAGGAAAAATGATCTGAGCCCATCGTAGCACTCGCGGCGGGTGCTACAATAGTGTTATAGGCGCTCTCACCGTTTGGCCTAGTCCATCGATTCCATTGGACCGACCATCATAAACGGGAGTGTTAATGGTTGTATTCAATACGTCAACCCACTTAGTACAATCCATTAATAAATGAATTTTAGTTAGGATGTTTGAATAATAGGTTATGATCCACCAAGTTCAACCCATTTAACCTATTAAAGTTTTAAATATATATAAATGTAATCTCCTAGATTATTTTCCTCCGCTAAGTCTTCCCCTGCCACCTAATTTTCATTTTTTTCACTATTGTTCTAATTTTACTTTTCTGTTACTGTCATATTTCTTTGTCTCCTGCACCAAAAATACTTTCTTATCTCTCATTACGAGATCATCGTCTACCAGAGTTTAGGCATTCAAGTTGTTTATTATACAACTCATGAATAACCCGTCAACCCATTTATTAAATAGGTTATAAATGGGTTAGGGTTGAGATTTTTTAAATGGGTTAATAAACAGATTAAAGTTAGAATATTTTAAATGGATTAGGATTAGAATTAGACTCCAACCCATCCAACTCGATTTGTTTTTTTTTTTGGAAGGTATCCAACTCCATCTGTTAACACCCGTGTAATCATAAACAGCCCCGACTAGCTGTAGTTGGCTTATCTGTCCATCCACCCAAGCTTTCATCATATACTGGCAACCCTCAAAGGCAGTCCCACTGCTTGGCTTAAGCCATCCACCATTACTTTGCTCCACCCACTGGGGGCTGGTATTGGTGGCATGCAGCAGCATAGCTATAGCCATTAGCCAGCAGGAACTAGCTTGTGGGATGTAATGAAGTCAGTCATCTCATCCAGTTGGTTGGTTCTTGTCAGCCTTCACACCTTGTTGTTGTTCTTTCACCACCACGGAGCCCTTTGCTGCTTCCACCTTGGCATGCAGGCCACGCCGACACCTCTTGTGCTACTAATCCTTTGCTAGTTCCATCTTGGGTGTGGCCAGGGCACATGGCACAACCGCGCTGGTCTCCACCTCGGTTAGAAATAGAATGCCCTCCCACTACAATGCTTGTTGGCTTCTGGTATGCATCTTCAGCCTTGCTCTGCCCCTGTCGGCCATATATGGCTACTGTTTTGATTGTCGTAAACCATTAATCTGCTAGGCTTGGAATTCAATTCATGATGATGGCATAGTGCTGATGAATCCAGTGTTCAATCATATATATTAGGTTCAGGTCCAAATGGTTAGTATTAATAGAGTATTTGTTTATGGGGCCCAACCCATGGGAAGCCTTCCCTACGAGAAAAAAAAGAAGTAGGGGCATTGTGGTAATTTTACCGTATGAGTATATTTGTTTAAAAACGTGAGTATGTTTAGTTTTTTGATAAAATTTGTATTATATATACAAAATCTCAATCTATTTCATTCATTTGCTGGATCAACCACTGAAACATATGTAGACATAATTTTCATTATTTGACATTTTTTAAAAATATTTGTGTACAAAAAATTATTTTTTAATAAGATTTTATTATAATTGGTAAAGTTGAAAAATATATTTTATATGAGGAGTTATGTTATATTATTTAAAGTTCATGTAATTAAGGTACTATCAAAAATAACAATTTCAATATTTATTTCTGAATTTTTAAAAATTTATTAATTTTTTTAATTTTTCAAATATAATAGAATCTAACAGCATCTAACAAAATATAATAGCATTTAATGACATCTAACGAAATCTAACTTTTGATATTAATAAGTTAATCCTAATTTAACACCCTTAATATGATCCTAAGCATATTATAAGGTCAATTATTTCTTAATTACAGAATTTAAAATCCAGATAATAGGATTTAATAAAATATACTTAATCTAATAGTATCTAATAGCATCTAATCGCATCTAACCGAATCTAACTTTTGATATTAATAAGTTAATCCTAATTTAACACTCATAATATGATGCTAAGCCCCTTATAAGGTCATTTATACCTTAATTACAGAATTTGAAACTCAGATAATAGAATTTAATAAAATTCGCCTTAATCTAATGGCATCTAACCACATCTAATCGCATCTAATAGCATCTAACGACGCTTAATAGCATTTAACAAAATCTAACTGAATCTAAGTTTTGATATTAATAAGTTAATCCTAATTTAACACCCGTAATATGATCTTAAGCCCCTTATAAAGTCATTTATACCTTAGCTACAGAATTTGAAATCCAGATAATATGATTTAATGAATTCACCTTAATCTAATAACATCTAACAACATCTAATTGCATCTAACAGCATCTAATTGGATCTAATGACCTCTAACTGCATCTAACGACATCTAACGACATCTAACCGAATCTAACTTTTGATATTAATAAGTTAATCCGAATTTAACACTCGTAATATGATCTCAAGCCTCTTATAAGGTCATATATACCTTAATTATAGAATTTAAAATCCAAATAATAGTATTTAATGAAATTCACCTTAATCTAATGACATCTAACAGCATCTAATCGCATCTAACAGCATCTAACGACATCTAACAGCATCTAACCGGATCTAACGACATCTAACCGAATCTAACTTTTAATATTAATAAGTTAATCCTAATTTAACACCCGTAATATGATCTTAAGTTCCTTACAAGGTCATTTATACCTTAATTACAGAATTTGAAATTCAGATAATAGGATTTAATGAAATTCACCTTAATCTAATGACATCTAACAATATCTAATTGCATCTAACAGCATCTAACGGCATTTAATCAAATTTAACTTTTGATATTGATAAGTTAATCCTAATTTAATACTCATAATATGATCCTAAGCCCCTTATAAGATCATTTATACCTTCGTTACAGAATTTAAAATCCATATAATAAGATTTAATGAAATTCACCTTAATCTAATAGCATCTAACAGTATCTAATCGCATCTAACAGCATATAACGACATCTAAGAGCATCTAACCAATGTTGTCAGAACCGAACCGGTGATTGAACCGGTAAAGGTACTGGTCTGGTTCGAACCGGTCCGACCGGTTAATCAAACCGGTTCGAACCGGTGACGTCAGCATGACATATATATATGATGTCATAATTATTAAAAAAATTTAAATTTTAAATAAATATATTGAAAAAATATATTTTTATAAATCTTAAATATATATGTTAGATTTTAAGGACCATAATATAAGTACAAAACATGCAGGAAAAAATTAATAGCAAGTTTTAAAAAATCTTTGAGCATGAATTTTAAAAAAATTAACTACATTAACTGAGAGTGCATAAAGCATATCGTTAATTGAAATAGTGGCTGTATATTTAATTATTTACGCAAGATGCGGTATCATTTAATTAAGTATAATATTTTATTAGCTATATTATAATTTTTTTGCTATACAATTAATTATGAGAGTAATATTAATTACATGAGTTGCACACACAAAATTAGGCAAAAAAATTATGTATTAATACGCTATTTTAATTTCGTTCTTTTTATTCCTCATTATTACCCATATCTTATCACAATATTATATCTTATTTTAAAAACTTTTACTTCAAAAATTTTTCTTCTAAATATTTTATCACTTTCCAAATACACTTTTATCTTACTATTACATGCAACATTTTTTACCCCAAAAGATTCCATCCAACACGTCATTGCATCTATCATTTTTTAAAAAAAAATTCCAACACGTCATTGTAGCATCTAGCATTGTTTTTTTAAAAAAAATAAAAATAAAAAATCCAGCACGTTGTTGCACTTAGCCTTGTTTTCATTTTAAAAAAATTTCATTTATATTACATCCAACACATCATGGCATCACGTCCAGCATTGTTTTTTTTTTAAAAAAAATTCATTTGCATTATATCAAACTCGTTATTATTACATCAATCCTTGCTTCCTTTTTTTTCAAATCTGTTGACAAATTTTTTTTTTCAAACTATTTATACAGCAAGAATATGTTGTTCGATTAATTTTTCGTAAAAAAACACCTATTTAAACTATGAATCAGCTGATGTATTTTGTTTTATTAAAAAACTAACTTATCGAAATCACCTTATTTGTTTTTAGTCGCTGATTTTAAAAAAAATTTATTTTAAATCATGTTATCTACATAACAGGTATTTGCTAATGTATCTTTAAAAAAAATATCTCAAATCACGTTATTTGCATATTAGGTATGAGCTGCCGCATTCTTATAATCCATATTAAAAACATCACGCGTCATTTTTTGCATTCGTTTTTTCGTCCGACCGGTCGAACCGGGTTGGACCGGATATTCCGGTTCGACCGTCGGTTCGCCGGTTCGAACAGTTTTCCACATTCGAACCGAACCGCACCGAACCGAACCGGGATCTGGACCGGTTCCCGGTCCGACCGGTCCAACCGGCCGGTCCGGTCCGGTTCTGACAACACTGCATCTAACCAAATCTAACATCATTTAACAGTATCTAACGACATCTAACTGAATCTAACTTTTGATATTAATAACTATATATAGAAAATAAATTATATCTTTAAAAATAAATTATCTAAAATAATATTCTTGTAATTTATATAAATAAATTAAAACTTATTAATTTTTAAATTTAAGTTTAATAATAAATTATAAATGATTATTTCAATTAAATGCATATTAGACATTTCTAATTTGTACAAATGTGACATTTATATATTAATGAATAATATTTTAAATTTTTATTATTAGGTTTTAATATTTAATAGATTTATAATTTTATATATTTGCTTTTTTACACATAATTATTTTGAAAATAAACAACATAAGTTCATTTATTTTGCAAAAAATATGAACTTATTGATTCATTTGAAAACATGCCAACCGTGATTTTTGAAATGGATTATATTTTAAATTTAGTAATATAATATTATAATAATACAATATCAATTCAAATAAATATTAAAGTGATCAATTTAGTAGATGATCCTATTTAATAGAAATTTTATAAGAAAATTTATAAAAGCTACAAAATAATATTTTACTAATAAATGTATAAAACTATAATTATTATATTGACTTTTAAAAATAAATTTGTATAAATTATATTCATTTAAATTATACATAAGTGTAATTAACATTTAATAATATAAATATATAAAACTATAAAATAAATATATAAAATAAAAATCTACAAAATAAATATATAAAACTATAATTATTATATTGTCTTTTAAAAATAAAATTGTATAACTTATATCTATTTAAATTATATATAACTATAATTAATATTTAATAATATAAATATATATATGACTTTTTGGGACTGATTTAATAATTAAGTATTTTTAAATGTTCAATTAAGAAAATAAATATATATATGACCTTTTAGGAATGATTAAATTATATGTCCCAAATTGTAATTTAAATTATCATAGAACTTAGATTGGTAGAAAATACTTAATTTAAATGATTATTTAATTTTATGTCCTAAATTTAATAATTAAGTATAATAAAGGTTTAATTATATGTCCCAAAATTATAATTTATATTTAAATCATCTAAATAAATATATATACCTTTTTGGGATAGATTTAATAAATAATTATTATCATTACATTATTTTTATTTACATTTAAATAAAAATATCTGTACTATTTTAACCGTCCACATAATTATTTCTATTTATAATTTAATTAGATGAGTTTTTTCAATCTAAACCGTCTACATGATCCAAAGTATCTCAAAACATAGAAATGACTCTTGAATTTCCTAAATCGTACACCGGGAGTATTAAATCTAAATAAAACAAAATCTGCCAAAATGTAATTCGAATTTCTGTCCATCGTGACAGATACTCACGGTGCGTCACCCTCTACAGCTTCCCTGAACCCTAGCCACTGCCGTCACCACGGCTGCTTCCTACCCACTTGTCGTCAGCAGTTGGATCTCCGATCAAAACCAGCCGATGGCTCACCGTCGGCATCCTAACTTCAATTCCCAACTCATCGGACCAAATCTATTCTCCAATTGCATGAATCTGAAAAAAAATTGTTGTTGCAGGTGTTCTTCGTTGGCGGTCGGTGCCACCAGTCGCCTCTCAAACCCCCCAGCAGCCATCATAATTTCTTATATCTAGCAATGACAAGTGTCCCTTAGTAGATCTAATCCATCCAAATGATGAGAGACGAAAATCCCTTCAAATCGGCGGTAATGTTTTATTCTCTGATGGGCATTACGGACAGAGAAAACCCATATCAACAAAAACAGGATAGCCTTGATTCTTCAATTTTCTAACCACAATCCTATAAATCTAGCCACCATTTTATCTTGACGAACCGATTTGCATGAGACTAAGATGTGAGAGCATGTCGAAATTGATAATGGAGAAGAATGGAGGAGGTAACCCGAGAGCAATGGCAAGGTAGAGGAGGCGGAGTTGCGAGGGGACAACGGTAAGATCTAAAACACGGCAACACTAAAGCAAGGAAGTGCGGCTAGGGCAACCAAAATGAGGAGAAAGGGGAAGGATCGTTTGTGCAGGTGCGGAGTGCGAGTGAGAGAGAACACAATATCCTGCCCCCTTCTGAAAATTTTAGATACCAAAAATGCCCTTTGCAATCTAAGCCGCTGATTGAAAATGAACGGTGGATAGCTACTTTCCCTTGAGAAAATCGTAGGAATCGCTTCCCTTGGGTTGGCTCCCTTTGTTTATTAATTCTAGTGACCGGCAATTTATGCTCACGTTGGCAAACTTGTTCGATCCCAGCAAGCCAGCACTCCCACAGTGGAGCATATATGCATCCAAGAATCTTGGGTCAACTTCAGCTTATTCCTTTCTTTTTTTTCTTTTCTTTGATGAAATATTGTTGTGGTGCAACTTAGGTCAGGTAGGTCCAGTTTAAGGACAATCCTATCTTCATACTATTCTCAAAAAATTATATCCTACCCTATTTTAGGTTGAATTGATTCTAGACTTACCTACCCTATTCCTTAAGGTAAACTCAATTCAAATTTTCAATTCCAATAAAGTCTTTTAAAATAGTCTTTGTATTATATTTGAAAATTATAATTTTATTACAAATCTTGCTTAATTTTCACATAAATATATCTATTTTTGAGCAAATGTAGCCAGACTTAGTCACCTAATTAAATGAATAATGTTAAATATAATAAATAAATTGGATTTTACATCAATCATCACCATCTCAAAAATAGAGAGGGTTTCATGAAGTCACTTTTGTGAAACCCGATGTCATAGAAATATTCCCCATTTTATAAAATCAATCTAATCGATATGATAATCTGCAACAAGATCGATTTTAATGGGAAACTTATAAAATCGTTTTACTTCTTATCCTTTTATCTCTTGTTCCCAAAACCTATAGCGAAAGGATAATTTGTGACTTTTTTTATAATTTGTTTTCACGGTCTCTCTTTTGTTCCCAATTAAACTTACAGCATAAGTTGACAAAGGAGGAGGTTAACACTCCTCAAATGGAAGATACAAAGCTAACACAAGACTTTACCAATCAAGTTATGCCTTTATAAATTTTTACAATTATATTTTTGTTTTTTTATATTAGTGTAGATTGGTGCCATATCCAAAGCACCGAGTTCGCTACACCATTTTTTTTATTTTTAGTAATTTAGATATTTGCATGGGCAAGCATGGTATACATATTATTTAATGGAAAATATTCTAATGCATACAATTACACCATGCAGTCTATATACTATGGGGCTCACTTGATCATAGATAGTAAATATACAAACCTATTGTATTTTAAATTATTCACTTTATTATTGTACCAATTTTTATCCAAATTAAACGTATGTAAGTGTCCCATCTTAAAATACTACAAAATCAACATAACAAAATAATTTGACGTAAATATCAATTTTAAAGTGATATTTTTAATATCCAAACTATCACAAGTATGATTATTATATGGATAAATCATCATATAAAGTATCATAATATTCTAATATATGTGAGACTCATTTTTCAGCAGACTGCGCTGTAATTATGGAGTAGTCTGTCTGCACTAGATTGCTTCTCTTATTTAATATTTGTAAATATTTTATTTTCAATTTTGAAAATTAAAAAAATAAACTAAACATATGATTAAGGCATATTAAATCTGCAGAACTTTCAAAAATATCAAATACGCTCAAAATCAAACCTAAAATTGTTTAAAAGTTTTCGCTAATGATTCTTAAATTTAATAAATGGAATAGTATCATAATATGTTGTATTTTAAGTGACTAAATCAAAATAAAATTAAAAATAAATATACATTTAAATCTGCGGGCCCACATCCCATTAAGTCTGTTATAAGCAATTATAACCTCAAAATTAAAATTTGAGGTTGAAATTGAAGTTGATAACTCCCACTCCAATAGTATTCCTCCCTAAACTCTTCACTAGAGAGTAGTTAATTATCTGATAGAGCCTAAAGAACTTGCATGATTTTTATGATTAATTAATCAACACTTGTCCAATTAATGTACCAATAATATTAGTTAACTTTATGCTCGAGTTGTTAATGAGCCTCTGCATGTATGCATGCATATGTTCTATATGCTAGCTCTACTAAGCTAGTTGGTAAATTAATTAGTAACTAAAAATTTACAGTTAATTAAGAAGGCAGGAGTGTGCATTCAATAAATAGAGAGATTATTATTAATTTACTATCATTCACATGTCAATTGTAGACTCAACATCTATTGTATTAACACCTGCAAATTACTACTCGGGCTAGCATAGGTGGCAGAGGTTGTTGCCTCTTAGGTAAGAGGTTTCGGCTTCAACCCACCTCTCCTTCTTAAAGTGGAGGTTTTATAAAATAGTCTCTTTAAAGTAGGGGTGAGAATCGGAGCAAGTTGACCCATGACCCGACCTGACCTTTTTTATATCAGAGTTGGTCGGGAATTTAATATATTTTTTTTAAATTTCTAGTCAAGGAGGACCAACTGAACCTCAGACTTTCTCATACCATTTCTAACTCACCTGACTTGGTTCTTCAAGTTATGAATAAAATTTTGAATGAAGTATGTTTCATTAATTCGTTCTAATATTCATGTTTTATTTAAATAATGATATTTTATTTTGACTAATTATTAATAGATCGATACATATAACATTTAAATTTAGAATCTATATGTTTTTATACTTAATATATTCATAAATTCTTAAAATTATCCTGTTAGACCCATATTTTTACCTAACATGCTATCTCGATATCGACCCAAAATTTATCCCAAGACCTATTGAAAAAAAAAGTATGAACCAAATTGATATATATATATATATGAGCATACCAATTTTCATCCAAGTCAAATATGTATATGAGCCCCATCTTTAAATAGTACAAAATCAATTGAATAAAATAATTTAATATAAATATTAAGTTTAAAGTGATATTTTCAATATACAAACTGTCTAAAATGTGTTATTTACATAATAAATTATTACATAATGTATTATTGTATTTTAGGAGCGCTTCTATGAAATCTCTTTTTTATGTAACTCTTTCCATTTTTAACATCTAGATTGTTAATGGAAAATCCATTTTATCTATTATAATAGTATCATTTATATTGTCGTAAAAACACTTTCATTTAGGATGAAAATGTATTGAAAATGGGTAAAGAAATATTAGAAACGAGTAAGGATGAACGAGGAATGAGTGATGAGGTACTGAGAACGGGTAAAGGTACACTGGTAAATGTGACCATCCATCATTGAACTACTCGCTCGTAAGGGCCTTTCTCTTGATTTTTTATAATACATATGCGGACCAATCTTAAATTTTCCAAATGAGTAACTTCTACATTTTTGCAGTTTGTTTAATATGCACACGTGAATATGTAGACCACTATATGTATTCCAAAAAAAAATTAAATTTTTTAAAAAGGGCTCTCGGAAGGGAAGCATTGGATTGGAATTTTTTTTTTTTTTAGAAGGAAATGATAGAGTACATCACCACATTAGGACTATATTGTCACACCAAGCACCCTCATGATTTAATTCATCGCGGCAGACCTTAGTTGGCCTCAATATGCAAATAAGAGGAGCTGAAATTTTTTTATATATATAAATGTGTAGTTCTCATCTAAATTTTTCTACTTGTGAATTTTGACAATTTTATTTATATGGTATTTTATTTTAATTTTCAAATCAATAAAATGTTCATTTTAAAAATCAAAATAAAATATCAAAGGAATTTAAAATTACAAAATTTTATTGAAAGAAATATCCAAGTGAAGTATACACATTTATAAATAAAAAATATTTTTTCAACCACCCATATTTTCAGTTGCCACCGTTACTTCATTATGCAGGCGATATTGAAAGGATATTTTGAACCCTGGACATCATTACCTTAGGTCTTTAACACATTACATTCAGCAACTTAGTTATCAAAGTGACGTGAGACTTAGATAAGAGTGAATGAGATAGGAAGCAAGGTGGTTTGTATTGAATTAGATGACAATTCGGATTCTGTAAACCCTCGAGCGTTGAGCTTAATGCCTTTTTATTTTAAAATTTTAAAAAATATATTAAAAATTCAAAAACGTAAAATTGCAAATATAAACAGTTTATGACTGGACTCGCATATTAGTGCAAAAATTTCAAAAAATAAAAGAGGCTCCCATGACTAGTAGCATGGAAACTCAATGCTAGCTGGTTCACTCAT
Organism: Annona cherimola; assembly: GCA_030490835.1. Lineage (NCBI taxonomy): Eukaryota > Viridiplantae > Streptophyta > Magnoliopsida > Magnoliales > Annonaceae > Annona > Annona cherimola. Next base: position 19,467,214 of record CM059972.1, on the reverse strand, counting down.
TGTAATAATGTTTAAAGTATAGTGAATAAAAATTATGTATATTCATTAGGAAAAATCCATTTTTGTGATGAAGAATATAAGTTACGAATGAGAAAATTAAAATGTCAGCACCGCACTAATAAAATAAATAGAGAACTTTGGGAGTAGTTTTCAACACCCCTATATCCAAATAAACCTTAAGCAACAGCCAGCCACCATTTAATTGTATATTTTTCACCAATGATTTCTTGCTACCGATTTGTCCAAATTGTCCTAAAAAGACAAAGGGCCAAAAGTCGCAGCCGCTGCTTCTCCCAGATCAAAAGAAGCTGGTAGAGGTCCCCAACTACATCTACATGGCCTTCTGTGATTGATTGATCGCCACATCTAAATTTTAGAAATCATCCGCTATTTTGAAACAATTATTCTTGATTTCGTGATAATAGATTCCCACTTCACATTATGCACCATGGTATTTCATTCTTTTCTACTTCATTCAAGGGTTGTCTTTTTAGTTAGAACGTTCTACTAAAGCTTGTGACTGCCTGACTGGTGAACCAATGCTAACATTATGATAAGTTATTTTAAGTTTCCATTATATGAACTTGGACATCAGATGTTGGATTTAAAATGCGGAACATGCCAACGCCTGCTGTGAAACTGGGGCCCAGCTGATGGATAACATGTCCACTTGTTTAAGATAAGATTGAAATGGCTTAAACTTGGTATGCTCTGTATGGAGCAGAGCCAACGGTAGCTCGGGGACCAGGAGTGCAATCCCGAGAACGGCTTCGGCTGTTACTCAGGTTGAGAAGCAACGAACGAGTCCCCAAAGAAGGGAAAAAAAAAAAAAAAGTTATTTTGTTGTTTTCAAAACTCAATGTCTCTCATCAAAAAAATGTGGTTGACACTGATGTGCATGTGTGTAAGATAGATCCGGTGTTTAAATCCGGACTGAGGCATTAAGCAATGACTTTCATTGAATGAAGAAAAGCAGTCAAAATGTCAAATATACCAGATGGACAAACTCAGTCAGCCCACGGCAAACATTCTAATTTGCCTGTGGTGGCTTCGGACCTGGGGTTGGTTTCTCAATTTGGCATATTTCCGGCTTCCAAGAAAAATGCACAATGCACTCCCGTGAGCTAGGATTTGTTACCTGCGATGCGATGAAATAGACTACGGGATCTCCGGGATGGGGAAAAATAGGAGCAATATTTACAACAAAGAATCAGCACCTTGATGTAAATTTCATGGGTCAAAAGATGGAACTTGATGAGCAGAACCCCCTGTGGCTTGATAAATAGTCCGCTGTAAGATCCCTCTGTAAGGGTCTTCTTCTCTCTTCCTTTTCAAGTAAGACATTATATTTTCAACCTCCAACTTGATCTGCAAATACAACTCATTTGCATTTTTTTTATCTTTCAATATCTCTTCTCTTCCTTTCGTTTCGATAGGTTTCCCAAATAAATAATAGAATCGACCAGGCACTTTTGGCAACAAACCAGGGAGGAACATTTCTTGATTTGCAATCTCTCCAGACATATCAGTCCTACAAACAGAGTATACCAAATGTTTGTAATACGTTATTCATTTTTCCCCCCGTTCAGCCTTTCATTGAAATTCATAAATAACAGTGCCATTAATTTTCATCTTGGTTAACTCTGGCTTCTCTGTTCATCAATGCATAGAATAAAGTGGCATAAAAAAAGTAGAAGTTTTAAATGCGGAGATTATACCTGAGTCTTGTGGAACCTTCATTTATATCCTTTATCCACTCTCTCAAAAGGGGGATGTTCATTTGATCATTGTAATCTAAAATCAACTGCCAAGAAATTCAACAAATAAATAAAAGATATTATAATTTAACATACACAGTCACTGATAGAAACTATAGAAAAATATATTTTAATATTCCCACTTCTTGATGGAAACTGTACATTGACTTGGAGAAAATACAGCATTGCCTGATTATCATCGAAATCTATGAAATAACCTATGAAAACCATACTACATTGGCAAACAGAACAAAAACTAGTTCATGAATAGCTTGTGCAGGGAAGGGAACACATGGATCAACCTTTAAAAGTTGACAAAAAAGGCTTGTAAGCTGTAGTAAATGGAACGTTAATGAACTCCTATACATGGATATGCAAACCACATTGCAAAAATAATTCCATATATTGGCAGAAACCTGTGTGATAGTTAATCAAAAACTTTTGCTGTTTGTTGTAGAATACATACAAGAGAAAATTTTATACAGATGTTATCTTACACTGTTTGCAATCATGTTTCTGGGAGGTGTTTGGTTGGGATAGAAAAGGAGTGGAAAGGATTTGAAATGATGGCAAAAGCATAGGGGTTAATATTAATCACAAATTGAAAAAAGTTAAAATCGATGAATAATTATTGGACATATACGTAGCGATGAGGAAAAGTGCAGTTGTTAAGGTTTAAGAAATGAAAATTTACTTGAATTGCTACCCTTTTTCAAAGGAATCATCCGATGTTCCATACACCCTAATGTCTCCAGAACATGTACTAGAAAAGTACCAACAGTTTTGCCATTTTTCTTTTTTTATTCCCTCAAATAAATCAGGTATGAAACATTGCAAATGCTTTCATGTTCCTATAATCCAATCATCTGATACCGCAAATCGTCTGAAAGACATCCCCTGAATTAAAATTTGAAACATAAGGTTGAATGATTGGTCCGTGGTTCTACTTCTAACAAGTTCTGCAGCGATCTGTCTTTGGTATTCAACAATAAAAATATGAAGGACAATTTAGGATAAACAATTGCACATCCATAGTTAAACTTCTAACAAGTGTGAATTAAAACATAAGGTTGAGCAATTGGTCCATGGTTCTACTACTAACAGGCTCTGCAGAGATCTTTTTCTTTGGCTTTGAAAAATATAAATACGAAGGAAATGTTGATAAACAAGTGTGTATCCTTAATGGAAGATGCCAGAAGGCGTAACTACAAAGTTAGAATATCAAATATGCAAAAACCATGTGTTAAAGTCACTATCCTGTGAACTTCTTGCACTATATCATTTAAGGACAACAAACTGCCAAAATTTGTAGGATGGTTCTTCGAATGTGGGACAGGCACAGAAATGTCCTCAAAAGAAGTTATGGCAAAGAAAACAAGATGAAGGTTAATTTATTTGGCTCAAGGGAGTATAGCCTCATGGAATGGAGCTCAACGGTTGGCTTAAATTTTTGTAAGGTTTTCCAATAAGGCATGGAAAGTAATTTCCCTTGGACACGACTCACCTCTATATTATTTTCTGATTTTAGTGATCCCATTACAAAAAATGGGGGCACAAAATTTCGAAAAAGAAGGGGTAAAATGGCTTCATTTCTCATCTCCTCTGCTACCTTCAAACACTTACTTCAGATCTCTAACAACAGCAAAGATCTCTAACAACAACAAATTCAGCAAACAAGAAAACATACATTCTTTTAATGGGAGTAACTCCAGAAAAAAATTGGCAATCTCCACCAATTTAAAAAGAGCTATGGAATTTTCTATCAAAAAATTTAAAAAAGAACTATGGCATTAAAAAAAAAAAGAGAGATAAATTTTAGGAAGCAAAAAGGATGCGAAGCAACACAATAGAACAAAATGACAAAGGGAAGACTAAAACCCAAACTAGGAGAAGTGTATGATAGAATTATCTGTCATCAGAACTCACAGAGTAAAGCCATTACAAGGTTAAAAGCTTACTTCTGCTATATCATCCTCTCCAACACTTCCAAATGGCACAATTTTGGCACCAAATCTTGCTGCCATCCTCACAAATTCAGGCTGATCTGGCCAGAACAGCTTGTATTCTTCTCCCTGAAAGACATTCAGCCACCTTGATTAAAGAAACACATCTGTAGAATCATGAGGATCCTATCTTACAATTAGCCACAGCAGATTGCACTAAGAAGATGACAGACAAAGACAACCTCCTGTCACATAGTCTAAAGGTCCCAAGGCTATTGGTTTATTCCCAATTCCACAGAAATGGAGAAAGGATAAGCTTTCTAGTTGGAAATCAAACTTTACACCAACAGTAAAGGAACGCATCAATAATCAAGTGAAGCTTTTCGCAACATTGCCCAGATGATAGGCAGCATTGTTTGTACATCAATTAAGAACTATTGTCAATATACATTATCGATCTGTTTGTCTTTTCCTTTCCCCTCTTGTGGGCATGTGACATTGTAATTTTATAGAACTGAAAATTTATTTTCAAATTATAAACAATAGAAATCCCATGCACCATGTTATTCAAAAACCTAATAAGTAGACATTGTAAACTGCGCACAGAAAATTGCACTTAGGGACAATTCTGTTGCATAATGCATAGCATGAGAGGGGGAGGCATATTGGTAAAATCCAAAATGGAATAGCGAGAAAAAATTATAAATAACTTTAACCTTCCAAATAATTAAACTGCAAGGCAAAACCATAAGTTGCAACTTCAAAGTTGACCAAAAGCCTTCCTACTTTCCTATATCTGCAGTGCATGCATTTGCCCATGAGATTCAATTGTGTTACTTGATTCATTTCACTGTTAGGTATCCGACACTTTTTTTCCCGCTTTTCAAATTTCCTAAATGAAATCATCTAATTGTCAAGAATGGCATATGGTAGTCAAGACAGGTTTCTTAAAAGCACCAGTAACAGGAACGACAGAAAGGGGGGTTTGGCTCCTCAGCCAAAAATAAATAAAATTCTTGTCATGCAATGCTATGCAAAAAATGTTGTTGTTGCTGACACACCTTTCGGTGAAGTGCCTCGCGTGCACCACCAGGATATAGAAGAACAAATGAGTTTGATGAAAACAACTTATACATGTTAGTTGCTGAGACAGGAACAGCACCAAATACTTTGATATGATCAATCCGTGAGACCTCTTGCAATGAACTTTCAAACTTCCTAGAAAAAAGCATAGGGTGTGCCACCCCACGAATCATAACATTCTTTTCTTTCAAGAATGCCCCAGCAATTGGGGCCAGTTCAAGTCCCAACAGCATGTGATAACCAACCAGTAGAACAGGACCGTCATCAGGTACCCCTGCAAGCCCTCTTACTACCTGCCCATTTTCCAGAGTTGAAAACACCACCGGACTGGTAGCTAGGTTAAACCATCTGCCACAGAGAGGCATATTGTTCAGATTTCTTGCAATAAAAAGATAAAATGAAATACAAGGCTACACTAACAGTTAAGGCCCTCAAATTTGCTCCCCCAACAAATTCAATCAGGGTTCATCATCCCCTTTATGAGTCACATTGCCAGCATGCTAGACAGGGAATGCCGTTTGATATATATATATATATTTTTAGCTCTGCTTCTATTTAACCAGGTTATATAGAAGCGGCAGGTTATATAGAAGCGGGACCCATATAACCTCCTTAATTTTTAAGATATTGATGATTGATTTAAAATCTAATTCGTTTATCGTATTTAACATCACTTGTTTATTTAAGAGACCAAGTTTCATCAAAATCAAGTATGTGCATGGGCCGATTTGCTCAAAAATATATATTAATGTGTAAACTATGAAAAATGCTTAGATCCATTCACACATGTATTAGAATGTAAAAGTACTTTATAAAATCATTTATCCACATAATACTGATACTTTAGATGGTTTAAATGCTGAAAAAACTACTTTAAAACTGATATTTTAGCATTGAGTCATTTTGTTACGTTGATTTTAAACATTTATAGATGGGACCCCTACATGGTGAAATTAGAAAAAAAAAAAAAAAAAAAAAAGGAAAGGAGTTTCTAAGATACTATAAATGATATTAAATACAATTGATGGAGTGAATTTTCTACCAATCATCAAGATTTTAAAAATGGAGAGGGTTACATATGAGTGTGTGTGTGTGTGTGTGTATAGAGAGAGAGAGAGAGAGAGAGAGAGAGAGAGAGAGAGCACTTTAGAGAATCTGGACTTCAACTGCACTAGTGAATTATTGAAATCTAACAAGTACATCTAATATGCATCTTACATCATATGGATTTGATTATACAATAAGGGAGGTATGAGGCAAGACCATCCAGTGCTGGGGGAGAACTGGACCGAGAATAGTTTTTATCAGAAATTGGTCTATTAACAAGAGAATTATGCTTTTAATAAGGAATCAAATAGAACCTCAATGCCAAAACATGGTTTTCAAAGGCAATATCTATCAACATTTCTACCAGCAAGGAAGGCCAACCTATCTTCCCCTTCATCACCAAAAATTGCCTGAAATTCTGTCACGCTGGGTGGAAGATAATCCAAAATGAAGTCATGTTGTCTTGAACGCCTATACATATTTGTAGCTTTAAGAAGACTCAACAAACTGATACCATCTTCCTACACCAATCAAAATAAGCATTGAAAGTATAAGCAAGTTAACAAATCAGCTTGATAGAAAATAGTTCAATTGGAGTAAAGGTTCCACTACAAAGGTTGAGGGAAATAAAATGATGCTATCAAAGGTTAAAGAACATGCAATCTTTCTAGTGAGTCCACAAAAGAATATACATTTGGACTGGAATAGTATGGCCTTGTTATGAGAAGGCCTTGTAAAAGCTACACCCTTGGCACAAGTTTTGAGGGTGAAGTGACAACCCTACCTTTTCTCATCATTACCAAAAAAAATCAATCAATTATTTCTCAAAACCTTTTCCAATCAAAAGCTTACATTGCTAACATCATCACCTGCTACACTTTCTATTAGACACCCTCCCTATGTATCCAACACCTGACTGAGATAATATTGCCACTATTAACCATTCACTAGATATTTTCAGGGCACTTATTTAAGCTGAGCAGCATTTTCAAAATCTTGGTCAGCTTTAATTTGGTCCTTACTGCTGTAATAATGTTTGTTTTGGGAGTATCAACTTATTAAAAAGTAAATTAAATTGAAAATCACTCTGACTTGGACGACTTTTCTGCATTATGTGGATCCCTCTATTGATGGTAACACCCTCTTCAACTCCAAAATAGAAAAAATTGCATGTCTGCCTGTCATTTTCCTGCGACCAGTTAACTGATTGCCTTTTTAAACAAGTCTTTCAATTTTTCTGCATGTATATATATACATAACAAAAGCTCATTTTATACTCATGATCAGACATGAGAATCTAGCATTTTCACCAACTGAAATACAATCTTTAAGCCAATAAAAAGAAAAAAAATCAAAGATCAAATAAATGAGTCACCAATAGCTAGATCATAATTAAAAAATTACAAACTTGCTAGCCCTTACCAATAAAAGAGTGTGACCATTGTCTTTGAAGTAGCGAACCTTACAACTTGGTAGAGTATTATAAAGACGTTCAGCTTCATCTTTACTAGGCAATAGATTATCCTTACCACTGAAATATGAAGACATCATTAACTGATCAGTACAAGGTATCTATAAAATGGTTAGGATTTAATGGAGCAGGCCATTAGAGAAGATTGAATCGAGGGAGCGTTTGGGAACAAAGGGGGAAAAGAAGATTTTCCGCCAACAGTTTTTCTCCTCGACTTGTACCCTATTTTGCTATCACTTCTTCACATCTTTCCATACAAAGACCATATTTTTGAGTTATTTCTTCACATCTTTCCATACAACTATCCTATCAATTTTAATTTTATTCTCTTTATTCCTCATCACTACCCCTATCATATCACATTAGTCTCTCTCATTTTCAAGAACTTCTCCACCAAAACTTTTTCCCTCATTTTCTCCGAAGTGCCAAACATGCCTAAAATTGACTGTTTAGTTAGAAATATATGTTATACTGATTTAAAAAAAAATTGAGCAGGCCAAATTTTGAGAGCAAATATTCACCTTTAAAATGTTCTCCACTTTTCGGACCTCAAACCTATAACTAGACATCTACGCCTTTGAAAAATCCTCATTCAAAATGGACGTATAATGTTACAAAATTTTGTGGTCTTGACAAACCTATCTTAGAATTTTTTATATCTGGAAAATGTTTGTCAATTGACCATAGAAGCTAGAAGTGCAAATTGGGTCGGGTTACCGAACCTGCCTAACCTAATCCAAAAATCTTGTTTCAACGAGAACCTTAAATAAAATAAGGTTGGATTAGAATTCATATGAACCTAACCTAGAAAAAACCCAAACTTAGCACCAATCTAACAAGATGTTATTTCACGTATAATATTCTCTCATAAAATCATATACATGCCCTATTATATGTTTAATATATACTTTTAGTCTGTATTTTTACTTGATAAGTGCATTGAACATTGCTAAAATAATTATTTTTAATAATCTTAAGTAACTAATGCATTAATTTTCTCTTATCTTTTCAATTTTCTAAATATTATTCATTAAAGATAAATTCAAAAGTATATGTAATGTTATCTATATTTTCAAAAGTGTTGTGCATATGCTAAATCATTCACTTCCACAAAACTTCTAAACTAAAATCTTCTTTTAATTCCATTTATTGAAATATGGCAGCATTACCAATATGGGAAAAAAAATTTCCTCCACTTTCTAGACCATTCTCTATATGACGTGACATCTTAACTATTTACTATCCTACTTTTCCATACGACTGCCCAATCTATTTCAACTTTCCCTCCTTCACTCATAATAATTACCTCTAGCATATCGCATCACTCTCTCTTTTTTCAAAAATTTACTTACCAAAATTTTTCACCCATTTTTACCTGAATACCGAATGCACCCTCATAATACAATAAAACAAATTTTATTTTTCATTTTTTGACAAATGATTATTATTTTTACATTGTTTTATAAATTGAAGTTGTAATATAAAGATAATTTTTTAACGATTAAGGACGTTTGAGAGGAAGGAATGAACAAAATTAGCTTCAAGTAAGAATTCATAATAAAAAATGATAAATCTCTGATATTATTGTGAAGGATAATATCAATAACGCCTTCAATAATATTAGCAGGTTAGGATAATGTCTGTGATATTGATAACATTTTCGACCAAATCTGGAATAGATAAAAATATGGTTTCCTACAAGATAACTTATCAGCTATCTCCTAAAAAGATAATATCAGAAATAACATTAACAAAGTGAATACTGTATCCAGTCACACTTGATGGACCTAAAACAAAGAGGCTAGGTAGAAACTTCCATGGAATCATCCCTAATATCATACTACCTTTATAATACTAGATGTCAAACTACATCTTTAACTTCTCCAAAAAAAAAAAAAGACCTACATCTTCAACAGTTGAAAAAATGCTGTTAGTTATGAAAGAGAACTACCAAATGGAAATTTTTTCCAATATTAGATATCTATGAAACCAGTTTTCACCACTGTTATGCACGCGTAGTTAAGGTATAACCTCAAAAGTCAGTGCCATTCAAAGTTTAAGCAGGTGTTTCACAGAAGAAATTGGTTATGGATGCTTTTCCATTGTAATTCATATATAGTTTGGTCTGATCGAAAGATTTTATGAATTGGTTAGAAGTCAAACCATCCACCCAACGGTTTCCGAGTTCAGCTGGAATGCTGATGGTCTTACCTTATTTAATAAATATGCATTTCTTTTTTAAAAAAAGAATACCTCTCTGAAACTGTAAATTATCCTTAAAGATGCCTTTCATAATGAAAGAAAACTATCAAATGAAAATTTTTTTTCTAAGAAAACTATAAAACATCTAAAAAATAAGTCGGATTCAATTTCAAGAAAACATGTTAAAGCAATTGATGTACATTTAGGTTATCTAGTAGGGATGAAGGCAATCAACTAACCAGAAAGTTGCCAAAGATGAGATTCAAGTGTATAGAATGAAATCTCATTGAAAGGTAGATAGTAAAAGAATAAAATAAATTATATCAGAGAATATGGATTGTTAAGGGACTGATGTTAAGTGTAAAACCACCGTAGCACTTTTGTAAGAGCCCAATTTGGAATAAATGAAAGAAATAAAATGGACTACAAATAATAATAGAAATGAAGAATTATGGGATTCAGAATTCGATAGATCGCATTAGAATCACTTGGGTATTTATACACATGAGATACAGTATTACCCCTAGGGTAGTTTCTTCCAAAAATGCCCTCTGGGTATTTTGGCTACATCTTAACCACTAAACTGTGTACCCGTTCTTAGCACAGACAGTCCTCCATGCAGCCATGTTTCTGAACACATGGCATTATCTTATAGCTCCACGTATTAGCTTCAAGCACCCCATTACAACTTTAGTGAAATAATTGTGTTCACTTAAGCATGTAATGAAGCTATCGAGGAACTAAGAATAAGGACTGTAGTAGACCTGACCAAAGGAGTGAAAAATCCAAGAACTTGGTGAAATAATTGCATTCACTTGAACAGATAATGAAGTGGTCAAGGAAATACCGATATTTGTAAAGCAGAAACTATAACTCATTTCACTCACACCAAGAAGGTCATATGCCACAAGAATTATTCACAAACATGGCAAAACAAAGATAAAGAAATTGGCACGTCCAGTAAGTCAGCAAACATCACCTGGCTAAAACTAGTACTTCGGCTTTGACTGCATGGAGACGTGAGTTAGCATACAAGGAAGCAGATTTAAGCAACCTGAGTTTCCACAGAAGAGTCTCCTTTGGTATAATCTCTGCCAAAACCTGCAACCAAGAGGTGATAATTCAATAAATGTAGCGGGTTCATGTAACTCTCATATAAAAGCCAATTCTGAAAATTAATGAGAAACACCATTGTGTATATGTTTGGAAGAAACACTAGCATGGTGAAAATTGAGAACACAGCAAGTCTTGAACAATGAAACTATGTATAACAGGACTTTTGATATAGTTAAAATCAAATTCAAATGCAAACAAGTTTTTGCATTACACTATGTGATGATGAAGTTCCAATGCACTAATAAGACAATGATTCTCAAAGCCAAGTGCAGTGCTTCAATGGCCCTCAACATCAACCCACACAGAAGGAACTATGGTACTGGCAAACCCGGCACACTTGACTCCTGCCAGTGTCAGGCTTCAAACAGCAAGACATACAAAGATTCAGTTTAACGAAATCAGTTTCACAGGAAAAAGTTTCATAGGAAAAACAGGTGCAGAAAAAGTTAAAACATAGTCCACATCAAAAAACACAAAGTAGAAGGACTTCTTACTGAAAGGCGTGGTAACATGGAAGTAAGTCTTTTCGACAAATGATCGAGTGTTTCTTGAGGAGAAAGTCCACTATCAATATTGGCCATCGCCATTTTCACAGGATCACCTGGAGTTGTTAAAGGGGAAAGAATAAGTGTACAATGGCATATCACAAACTCCAAAAACCTTGTTGCACTGAATCATTTTATATCAAGTGTCAACGAGAAATAAACAGAAAAATATCTTCTCTAATGCTCTGTTCTTAATGTGATATGTTTCAATATATATTATACAATGGGTTGTTACTTAACTAAGTACCAACCACATGTATATTTTTTAGTATTTTTTCTTCACTTTTATATTTCATGTGAGAAGTTTTTATTTTTGAAATTTTGTAAAAAAAATATCTAGAAGGATCCAAAAATGGTAAATTTTGGTACATGAACTAAATACACTTGGGCCCACATCAAAGTGAAGGAAAAACAAAACAAAACAAAAAAGTATATTAAAAAATACAAAATGCATGAGGTTGTTACTTAGTTAAGTAAGAAATCCTTGTATAGCATCATAATATGGACTTATATCTTGAAATTGATTGACAACAACTAGAAGCTTGATGCATGACCTATAGAGCTTCATACAAACATTTAGGACCACACTATCTTCCTTCATGCTCCTCACAAACTGATTGGTTTAAAGATATTTGGACCAGTGAACTGCTTTAGTTCATTTTGGTATGAAAAACAAAAAATTAACCAAGATTTTTGTGGTTGAACTTGAACCTTCAGGAGGATGCCTCTCAGTCCTCCAAGAATAGCTTAAAAACAACGCTTTAAAAAAAAGGGGCCAAAATCAGGGAATAATCGGTCATTAGAAGAATCTCACAATAAACCATTCCCAGATGCAATATTTATGAGTTCAGCAGCACTGGCAAAGATGATCAAGCACCAATACCAGATAAAACTGCAGTTGTATTTTGCATTTATCCATCAGTCACAGAAGATATATTTTAATGTACTTTTCTCTTTCCATAATCAGTAAGCTTTATGGGTGGGTGTTGCATATTTAAGATTCCCACATATTTATCTTCTTCTTCATACTAATACCTCTCATCAAATATCTAATCAGAAAGAAATCCATCATGCTAGAGCAGTGGATCTGATAATGTATTTCTAACTTGTTCTGCGTGCCATTCCTTTAGCATAAAACCCTTGTTATTCTCTTAGAGAGTTTGTTTCCTAAAAATTTACATGCAAAAATTCCATTTGCATATCAATTAGTTTGCCTTTATTGAGATAAGTATTTTATCACCAGCTATTTAAATACCAATGCTCTTAAGCAAATATTTTTCATATAACTCACACCCCTCAAACCGATCACCTCCAGATGAGCCATACACCTTCCAAGCAACCCATTAGATGAAGCTTCAATCTGATCACAATGATATTTACAAGGGAAGTTAAAGGTGGACCACATTGATATTTGGCTTTAATGTTCAATCCAGTCATCAATTTGCCCAACCATTAACACATTCATGATGATCTTATTATCAAAATGTTTTAAAAAGATGGGCAATTGGCCAGGTGTTGCCTCTTCTTTGTTTCTTGTTTCTTCTTTTCTTTTCTTTCTTTCTTTTTCTTTCCTTCTTTTTTTCTTCAAATCTTCATCCCTTAAGATCCAAACTATACGATGGTATCAAAGCATGTAATTTTTGGTTGTCTCCAATCTTTTCTTCTTATTCAAATATTTTCTTTGCACTCATAGAAACATATCATAGGAATGCAAGTGAACCCAAGCATATTATAAATACCGTAAATGACAGGATTCACTCATGAATAATCCAACAGAGGTCTACCAGCATATTATTTCCATCTAAAAATTCCATGGAATTAAGCAGACAAGACAAAAAAAAATGAAGAAAATCTCATACCCATAATAAAGCTGAGAAGATAAGGGACAGTGGCATGAAGTTCATTTGACAGTGCCTCCAATGCAGGAAACCATGGCTGCAGCAGTGATTTACCAAATGATGTCGCTAAGGAAAAAGGAAACCACATCAGTGATAACATAGGAGAATTGGTCGATGGTGGTTTAGATTCTGAGAAAAAATAACCAAAACAACTTCATTGAAAAAGAAGAAGACCAGGATGAAACATCATCTGAAGCTAACCTGGATTGGATAGCACTAGTACTAAATCAATGCTAGGGTTACGAGCAGCAACAGCAAGTGCCAGGCATCCTCCAAAGGAATCCCCAACAATATAAATTGGCTTGTTTGGAGTTGCAGCATGCTCAAGCCTCACCATGCTTTCAACAAATTCAACCAGTCCTTCACAGGAGCACGTTTATCGGCACAATCAGTTTCTTAGAGATGATGATGAAGCAGCTATCGGTTTCCTACTTTCCTTCCCACATTTATGCATCAGTAAGCCAAACTAAATTGCAAAGGAAATATTTAAAAGGACTTCCCAATTTAGGATGTGATTGGGAAGACGGAAAAGTAAAGTGGGAAAGTGGGAAGGGGAAAAATTTTGAAAAATAAGAAAGTAATATGATATGATAGGGGTAAATGATTAAGAGTAAAAGAAATAAAGTCAAAACAGATAAGATAGTCGTAAGGAAAAATGTGAAAAATGATTGAAATATAGAGATAGTAATAAAAAAATAGATACTTTGATAGTTAAGTGGTCAAATCATATCAAAAGGTGTGTAGGGAGAAGTAGGGAAAAAATTTTCCCTTTTACATAAACGAAGGGTGTCTTTGGGAATGGATAAAACTTTTGGTGAAAAGTTTTGGAAAGTAAAAGTTGTCAAATGATATGATATGATAGGGGTAATGATGAGGAGTAAAGAGGATAAAGTTAAAATAGATAGATTAGTTGTACAGGTAATTGTGTAGAAATGATTGAAAAGTAGGGTAGTTGTATAGGAAAATGTGAAAAAATAATTAAAAAATATAGTAATTATAAAAAGTGGAAAGTTTTAGATTGAAAAGTTTTAACTTGACATTTTATACTCATTGCCAAATACACCTAAAGTCTTAAAGGAAAACTTTGGCGTCATGAACATTTAATTTGATCCAAAGATGCAAGATGGCAAATGGAACACATATAAAGTTAGGAAGGCAAACATTGAGAAAGATAAATATTCAAGACCTTCAAATGGAGTGCGGTCATTAACAGGAATGTGCAAGCACCTAACTTCAAAAACTCTGCACAGGTCAACAATCAAAAATGACTTGTAGTTAAGACTTGATTCAAGTATTCCTGGCAAAGATAATCCAACGGAAACAGTACGAGCCTAACTTTAAAAACTCTGCACAGATCAACAATCAAAATGACTAGTAGTTAAGACTTGATTCAAGTATTCCTAGCAAAGATAACCCAAAGAAAATAGTTCAAGGCCAATTAATAAGGATACAATTATCGCCATTCTTTTCATGTGCAGAAGGGACAGCATCAGCACAATACAGAACATAGACTAGTTGAAAACTAAAAGATGACAGACCCACGACATGTTATCAAGCTAAGGGCCAGTTCAAGTCCAAGTCAGCTATCTAAGTTGACAGAAGAAACACGTCAGCAGCCATGTGAGTAATCAAAAGGACAGCAAGCACAGCTTTTGTGCTGTTTTGGGATGTACGGCAAGGATTCAGTTTAGTAAGTGGTGGATTAAATAGTTTTTGGTTAGTTAGAGCATAAGATAGGATTCTGTTAGTTTACCAGTTTCTCTTTCAATTAGTTAGAGAATCATCTGTAACAAATCAAGATTAGTAACTCTTTTTGTATAAACGCCTTCATTAACCAGCAATGAAGGCTTGTTGATTGCTTTTCCAGCTAAATACTAAAGCAACAAGCTGTGTTCAGCTAGTCAGTAGTTGGGGTGTTAATGGATCTGGGTTGACCCGTTTTGATCTGACAACCCATTTATTTAAATAAATGGATCAAAAGTTGAGGGTTTCAGTCCATTCAGCATGTTTGTGTAAATGTAATCATTTTTAAATGTATGGTTTTTGTTTTATTTCTGGTGTTCTTTTTTCTCACTTATTGTTATATTAGTACAAGCACTATCACATTATTTAAAAGCCTCATTTGTACATATATGTAGATTATATTAAAAATGGAAAAAGGAAAACAAAAGTAGCCCACTTCCCACCAAGAAAGTAAGAGAACCAAAATACTCAAATAATTAGGAGAGTAAATGACACCAAATGGAAGATCAAAATTTTCTTATATATTTTATTTCTTGTGCTTTTCCATCAAAATATATAATTTTTGGTAGAGATGCAGATTATCGATGATAAATAGCTCAGGTTACTTTTAACTCGTTTACACCTTGCATAGACAACCTGTTAACAACCCGCAACTTAGTAAGATAAATTGGTTCTAAACAGATTAACGTTGAAGTTTTGTAAATGCATTTTAAATTTAGGGTTGAGAATTTATAAATAAATTAGAATTATGATTAAGGTTAGGATCCAACCTGCTCAACCCAATCCGTTAACACCCCTAGTCAGAAGTCCACCTTGGACTAAAGTCAAGAGCCCTCTCTCTTTCCTCTGTTTCTCCCATTCTCCTCCACCCTTTGATCTACCAAACCATTCATGTTTACCACTCCAAACATCCCATTGACGTCTGTCAAATGGACATAACAGATAAGCAACAGTGCCACTTCAAATGGAAAACTAAAAATACTGCACCTTTCAAACCTATCTTCTACCCTCTACGAGAATTGGACAGCAGTGATGATCAATCTGGAGCATTCATGGAATCCCAGTATTAGGAAAACCATTTTGACCAACTTTATACCTTCCAGCTCAATTTTTTCAAGGCAAAACTATTTGAGCAACTATTTTTGTCTGTCCAAAACACTGACTCCTCTAAATGGAACAAATCCATTGTCAAACTCTAATACTATTGATACAAAAGCTCAAGGAGATCGCATTATACACCAAAAATCCCTTTAATGTTTCCTTTTATCCTTAAGGTCTTATGGCTACGCCAACCCATAGCATGAGTTCTCCATTCCTATTCTGGATTTTGCACAGCTTGATGCTCATACAAAAGGAACGATCCTAACCGTTGAATTCTTTCATAATTTAAACCCGCATCTAGAAGAGAAATTGCCAGCAATACAGAATAGTTGAGCAGTCGAGACGAATAAGACAGATGCACATTTTAAAATAAAATAAACAAGGAAAAAAAACAGGCGACATGTGATCTGTAGTCTGTACTAAGCACATATTCCGTCTGAAAAACAGACCAATCTGACAACAGGCATGCGCAACATGTGCGGTGTGCCTAGTGGATGTGGACCATTTCTTCGTTGGCTCTCCCACATACATCTCTCCTCGGCACACGCTCCACACTCCATAATGAAGAAAAAAGCAGAACTTACAGCCCAAGTGCCTTTTGATGCAAAATAAGCCCCAATCCAACACCATCAGTTCCTGCGTACCTCACAAACATCCAGGAATTAGACAGTAATCCATGCACAATGAAAAAACAGGACAGTAGACACTTCAATGAAACAGAATTTCTCCATTTACAAACGAACCAAACAACATCACAGTAAGAAGCAGCCTTCTTCTGATCAAGGATAAATGCCTAACCTCGGTCCAACCAAAAGAAATCCCAAAAAATAACTAACAGAAGGTAAGAGAATTCAACTAAAATAGCCAAACTCCTTCACAGATATCCGTCAACTTTCGGCAATTACCTGGCAAGAAAAGAAGCACCGGCGCGTCCTTGATAGGCTGCCGGCACTCGACAGGACAGAACCAGCGAGGCGGTCCGCCGTCCGGCTTGATTAACTCCTGCGACGCGTCCAAGTAATCAATCACGCTCCCGCTGCCGTATCCATCGTCGTAAAACAGCTCAAGAGTCTTGGGAGCTCGAAGATTCGACGTAGCCGGACCGCCGCTGGAGGACTTCTTAACAGCTCCATTTCCGCCTGCAACGGCTTCCGCCTCCACTCGATCGAGAGAGGCCACTTCCGACCTCCCGTGGAGCTGGCTCCGGACGCGGACTGGTCGCCGGCTGCGAATCCGAAATTCGGACTTTGGAAGCGAGGACGGGATTCCTATCGCAGAAGACATGGTGGCTGCCATGCCTTCCTGCTCGCAGCGTATCGGGCGGAGCGAGGAAGAAGAATGCCAGACGCTCGGTTTATAAAGGCCCAACTAATCATGATTATAGGAAATTGATCGTGCTAATTAAATAAAATAATGAATTTTTTTTCTTTGCGCTTTTCCGGAATAATAAGGCAATGATGAGGGATAAAAAGCAGAAACCAAGATCCGAGTATCTAGCACTCTGTGACACTCGTTGCTGATAGAATCAGCCACTGTTTTAACTTTTGGCAGTGGTGGTTTGTCATTTCCCAAAACGGAGTAAATCCGTAAATGATGATTTCCCGACGGGATTTTGTAAAAGACCATACAACGTACGGGCGTCTGTAAAACATCTCCCAATGCATCGCTTCAAGTCCGTCGCTATTATGCTTGAAATGTAGATCGAAACCATTGCAAAGATTAAAATAGTAATTCTAACTATACGTGGTGGCGATCAAAAAAAATTCTAACTACACATAGGGAAAACTAACTCAACCGTTGGCTGCAAATGATACGCTTTGGATGTATGAATGGTGACTTTCTTTTTTATCGAAATGAATGGTGACTTTTTTGGGAGGCTTTCGTGGCGCTTGTTTCTTTATTGCCAGCAGCTTTGTCGGCCTGCTCATGATAATGGGATTTAAATAAGGTGAGTGGATATTGAAAAATCTAAAATCATATTGAAAATTTAAAATGGCATTTAAAATTTTAAAAATAATATTGTCGTATATCAAAAAACCAAAGATTGTATTAAAAAAAATTTAAGAGTTTTTTCCAAGGTGATTACATGGACAAATGGCCTGAAAAGGCTCATCCGCATGGCAAACGTGTCTCGTGTCGGGCCCCTGGATTCGTGCGCATCGTGGAGGGCTACAGGACGGTCACTCTCTTCCAAAAATAATAATATTATTTTTTATTTTTAAAAAAAATCAAAGCAACATTAATTTTAAAATATTAATTATGACTTTGACAATGAAAAATCACAAGAAGTAGATTATATTAGTTAATAAAATGTAATTGAAAATTTTCAACCGTAATTGCGGTCTTAGGTATAAATAACGGGTATGATGTAATTTATACACTCTGAAATGTTATATATATGCAATATAACAAGTGAACACAATAATATTGTGCTAAAAAGTATAAAATAAATATATAGATACATATTCGAATTTGTTAAAACTTGATTAGGGATAATATCTACTTAAATTAAAGATATTATTAAAACATTTTCAGAAAAAATTTAAAACATGAATTTTTAAACCGGTGAGAAGAGGATTTTGCTTTCAAGTTTGGCACAACTGGGAAAGGAAGCCTAGAGACCAGGAATTAGTAGCGTCTTTTCGTACGCCTTTTCCTCGATCCAGACAAGTGCTATCCAAACAAGCAGCCAAATCTTACACGGGAGATTGAGTCAAAAAAAAAAAAAAAAAAAAAAAACACTTTACGCATAAGATCTGCCAGGAAATTTTATCTTCGTTACTTTTTAAAATTATTATTTCACGCATTTCATTCGAAAAGTCTATTAGTTTTCGTCATTTTTTATAATTACCTTACACTATTTTCTCTGTTTTATTTATCTATTCATAGCATCAAATTATTTTTTTCTTGATATTTCTTTTTTTCTGTTACTTCCAAGTGAAAACGATGACTCTTTGGAATGCCCGCGAAATTGCATGTCATAATCATGAACTTCCGTCAGAATTGACCTTTCGGAAGGAGAAAAATCCTTCTAAAAGGGAAGAGTGAAGAAATATGAGATTTATATAATTTGAGATTTTATATATGTATTTTATCTAAGAATAATGATCTTTAAGTACCCGGGTACATTTAAGTACATTTAGCTTTGGTGTAGTCAAGTACAAAAACTCCTTTTTTAAAATTTATTATATTTGAACTAAAATACCACTGTTTCTAAAAAATTAAAAAAAAATCTATAAATCTTCAAAAATAGTAAAACCCAATATATTTGTTAAATATACTTAAATTAATAATTGTATAAAAAATTTTCAAAAAATGGGTCGAATACACCCGTGTGCATCAAAGCTAAGGTACTCGAGTGCATTTAGGCAATCACCTTTATCTAAATAAGTTTACCAAATGTTTTTATGTCACTAAGAATATGGGGCTCATTTTTATATATGAAACACATGATTTGTATAAATTTCTATTGAAAATCTTACCTAATATCTAATTTGTTTAATTTTCATTATAAATTGTTCAAATTATAGTTTAAGTAATATATGGGATGGAATTTTTAACGTGAAACTAGGATACTAATTGATTGTCACCTGCGGCTAGCGTAGGTGGCAGGGGCGTTGGCTCCTTTAGCGTAGGTCGTGGGTTCGAATCCCACGTTGGGATTTCGACCCGGAAAAATGGTGTGGGAGCTGTGGTCTCCCTTTGAGGTGAGGTGGGAGCTGTTGTCTCCCTTGGGCTGGATGGAAGTTGTTCTTCCTAATTCGTTAGTGGAGCTGTGTCTCCAGATTTCTTTGGAGGAGTTATGTATCTCCTTGTTTGTAAGAATGTCTCAGAACTATAATGTAATCTGTGTTGAGATGTATGTAAATATAAACCATCAAAAAAAAAAAAAGGATACTAATTGATTCCCATGCATTGTTGCGGAACCAATTATTGCCTAAGTCAATCTCTAGTTTCCAAATTAATTATCAAGAGATATTTCCAACCATTTCAAGATTAAGAGCTGTTGTATTAAAGGTATATTTCGTTACACATAAAACTTAATCTATATAGTCTTACTATGTGATATTATCTGCTTTTGCTTAGTAGCTCACTCGCATGGTTTTAAAACGTATCGCATCATGTTTCAAGTTTTCGCCAACTTATAAACTCCTCAGAACTTTATACCCCTTTTTTATGCGGGATTCAGTTATGGGCTATTACACTTCTCAAATACACCCTAAGTCAATTTACAAATAAAGATAAAATTATATTTAATTTGAGAATGATGTCCTTAGATTTTATTTCCACATGTGAGCACTCTTATGAGTTTGATCGAGTTTGATGGATTTGATTTGACCAAATTAGGGCTCAATAGACTTCAGCTCATTTGAATATATAATTATAAATATAAACTAGTCTTGTTGTTAATTAAATGGGTATATTTATAGACTTTATCAAAATAAAAACATTGCAAGTTCTTGTTTTAGACCTAATTCATTAAGTTAATCAATAGTATATATGAGAACTACATCCAAGAAATCTTGGAGCGAGAGATATGTTGGAATTTTGGACACACATATATGTTAATTATATATATGCTATCATAAATAGCGGCCCAATTTTTAAAAGTGATCCTATAAGGTTTTATGGGCATAAATCATCTAATAAAATATGAATCTCTTATGCGTAAAAACCCTACAGCCTAATTTTTAATTTCTATTTTTATAATGAGCTAAATTAGAAATACGAAAGATAGGTATCCTATATAAACGGTTGTGGTCCCCAAGTTATGCACCAATTAAACCAACTACGCTAAGCTCCTCGTCATGCCCACCGCAGTAAATTTGTTGTGTAGTCATCATTCTCAAGATGTCTCATATTCCACTCTAATGAAGGTTTATTGTATTGTTTGTATCCTAATCGAGGTTTATTATATTGTATTTTAGTCAAGGTTTACCATGATAAAATAGAGCTCATTTTAATGATAAAATCAAAATCCACCAGTCCAAATTATTTTCTTTTCTCAATACCATTATGAAATTGAGGTCGTTTCGATGATGAAATTAAAATCCTCCCCACTCAAATTTATTTTCTTTTCTTAGCTCTTCCTCCCTTATCCTATCTCAGATAATTTTTTTCTCAATTCTTCCTCCCTCGTTTTCTCAATTATTCCTCTCTTGTTGTCACTCTGTTAATTTACAAAGATAATTTTTTCTCAATTCTCCCTCCCTCATCCTCTCTTGTTGTCACTCTATTAATTTACAAACCAACCATATGTTGTATTTTAAAAAATAAAATGTTAGGGTGCATCATATTGTACTCTACTTACAATTCATATTATACCTTAGTTAAGGTTTGTCATGATAAAATGAGTCACATCTTGATAATGAATTCAAAGTACACATAGCAAGTAGATTTTCCTTTCCCAATTCTCCCTCCCTCTTCTCAGTTAGCTGTCACCACAAACCAACAATAGCAATGGGTTTTGATCACCTCTAGCAAGTGGAAAGAAGAATCAATTTTCGTTTAGGCTAATCACATGAATGAAGAAAGACAGATGGAGAAATAAAAGGAAATTGTCTCACGGATTGTTGTTGACTTAGTGCATCACTGTATCCCATGTACGTGCACAGAGCTCGGTTACAAAATAAAATCAAACCGGCCAGTCATGTTATTGCTGTCAAAAACACCTGTCATGTTATTTAAAATAATTTATTTTATCGATAAAATCTTAGGTGGGTAATAGAACCATGGGTCAATTATGAAAAATTAATTCATTCACATACGCATTATAATGTTTTAATACTCCATAAGATATTCATCCGCATATATAAGAATGATGTTTTAAACGGATGAGATGTTGAAAATACAGTTTTCTGATGGATCTACACGTGATGGAGAGCCATTCCAAAAGTCCAATGGATGAAGCGACGTGATTCCTTACACGCAGGTGCATTCAATCCATTTTTTATTTTTTTTGAAAATTTTTCTATAAAATTGAAAATTACTAAAAATATCACTGATTTTTTAAAATCAAAAAAATTATCTAAAAATCTCAAAAAATAGTAAAATTTGATACGCATGTTAAATACACTTAGATTAACAATTTTATTAAAAAAAATCAAAAAAAAAGTTAAAACACACAGGTGCACTGAGCTTAAGTGTACTTGGGTGCACTGTATTGAGGTCCATTGAAGGATGAAATGCATGTATTTTGGTTTCATAGATAATGTGACCAGATGGGACTTAAATCTTAACTGGCGTTGACTTCGGGTAATTTGACATATCCATTGGATGGATTTTTTTGAAGGATCATACATAATCTCTTGATCTAATCATGGTAGAAAACTTTTGACAGTTGACAGGGTGAGCTACAATCAAGGACAGTATGGTGATGACTCCTTGCGGATGCAACATGACAAAGATAGGATGTGCAATTGGTATCCTGAGTATCCTGCAGAATTTTGGCATGGGCATAAGTTAGGAAACGACGCATGGGCATAAGTTAGGAAACGACTCCAGTCGTTCTGTCAGGTAACTCTGAGGTATAGACCTCCAGAATACCCTCCCACCTTCTTAATTTTTTCAAGATTTTATCTTTTTAACTATGCTTATCTTGTTTGCTTTTTAATCTATACATTTCACATATTTACTTTTTAAATCTTATAAATTTACTCTCTCCGCACGTTTGAACCCTACGATCAAAATACCTAACAAATGATTGTTATTTATAAATGAAAAATTAAAAATACATTTATCTTTTAGTTGAGTTGACTCACGTTTATGAATCGACTTATAAACATGAGAACATAGCATTGTGAACATCAGAACATGAGTCGACTCAACTCACGTTTATGAATCGACTTGTGAACATGAGAACATTAACTTGCAAACATGAGAATATAAGTCGACTCATATGTGCGTACAAGACAATTTTATATGGACTAGTTGAGTTGACCTGTAAACATGAGCTAACTCATAAATAAGAGTTGACTCATGATCATAAGTCGAATTAAATTTACAAACAGTGCAATTTTTGTTGCAACTAACTTGAATCGACTTATTTCATAAGTTGACTACTTTCATAGGCAATATTGTTATTAAAAGTTTTATATGATAGCTATTGACAAATTTTTCATCCATTTGATGACTTGTATCAACGGCTTTAAAACGTAAAGAAGGTAAACTTATAGAGTTTAAAAAGCAAATACGCAAAACCCATGAGTACTCATCTTTTCACATTTCTTCCTAAATTACTCATGTCGATTCGCAACTATGCTTTTTAAGCTAACGGTGGATTGAGACATTTATACTTTCTATCGTACTGAAAAAGGTGTGTGTGTGTTGTAAGAGCGCTGCCCTAGAAGTAAACAGCAGTGGCATGTGTTGTGGGGAGGCAAGATTGAATCCCATCCCCTGGTGAGAAGTGTATGGTCTCCTTCTTTGTATTGAGGGGGTGTAGTTTATCTCTTGGTCTAGAGAATATGTGGTCTCCTTCTTGATAATTTTAAGATTTTTTTTTAGCTTAATTATGAAATGATGTAAATATACCAATAAAAAAATCTATGTTTAGAGGAGAATGAGAAGAGAAATGGGAAATACTAAATAATTACCTAATCAATTACCTAAATTTTTCATTTGTATTCTTATATTTTAATCATTTTCTCACATTCTAAATAGCCAATAGAGTACTATATTTAAACTACCAAATAATCATAACTAAATATATAAAACACAAATAATGCATAAAATAAATAGAAATACTTCAGCGATTTCATTTGATTATTTATATTAAAAACAACAACAAACAACTGAGTCTCATAATTAGTCTCGTTCTAAGTTTTATGCATAGGTTACTCAAAAATTGACCTTAATGATTACTTTCTTGAGCACCCAAATTGCTAATATTGGTTATCACCTTTGATGGAAGCCTAAGATTCAGCTGCAACAAAATTCCTTGAGCACATGTTCCTAATTTATAAAATTTTCATCACATTTTCTATCATATTACCTCCATTGGATGACTAGACAGCTATGAAGGTGTGCTTTAAGAGAAAGGTAAACAAGGCCAATGCTTCAACCCAACTTTAAACTATAATATTAACCCATATGCACCCTACACATATTCATATCAACCAATTGATTATCCATACATGACAAATTATCATCACCAAAACTATTAGGCATCCAAAAATTGAAGGATATTTTGGTAATGGGATAAAGAGAGAATGATTATAAAATAAATGAAGTGATATGATGAAGTAAAAAGGATAGGATAGTTATATAAGAAAATAATTAAAATATAGAGAGACAAATGTATGATTATATGTTGTTGATGAAGGTATTGGAGGAATCAATTTGAAACTGGAACGGAACCAACTTGAGTTGTACGCCTACGAAAAAAAATAAAAACAAAATTAGAAAACATGTATTATGAAGAAAGAGATTGTGAATAGAAAAAGCACAGCATTTTATACTGGTTGAGAGAAACAGACACACTGTATCAGTTAGAAAGAATACGCCTTGCCTTGTGATGTCAGAGATAAAGACTGGAGTATGATAGACAATAAGACAGTGTCACTTTGCTGCTCTAATGCATTTGCAACGAAACTTTTCATTCTAATGTCATTGCTAATGCTCGGCGGCTCCTTCCCTACGGCAACCAAATCCCCATTTGAAAGTTGAAACCAATCCAATCAGCTGCAAAATCACCATTAGCAACTGGAGATTAATGGACTATTCAGAGATGAATCTCTTGTGGCATGCAGATAGCTCATTCCGAAAGTTAGTCAGGATTAGATAGCTCATGCCAAAAAGCTGTGGAGCGTTGGATGAATCGTGAGTGAAATGTTCCACCGATGTTTCGTACCTTTTAATTACGTGCACAGACCTTATAGGTTATATATGCCCTGATATTATCACGTATTTCATATGCCTTTTAATTGACCAAAGCAGACCCAAAAGTCGGGCGTAAGTAAAATATTTAATGCAGGATGTCATTTTCCATGGAAGTAATCCCATCAATTTTTCTATTGGATTGACGTGTTGCGGTCGTTGGACTTCTTTAATGAATTTATCTGACAGCTGTGTAACGTGTATAACTCATTCAAGACGTAAATATGTGCCAACACCTAAACACTAATGCGTGATGTGGGAGCATTTATGAGTGTGTTTACTTAAGAAAAAAAAATGTTAAGCAAAAATTTTTCACTCTAAATAATTATCATATTTTTAATTATTTTTTTACATTTTTCTGTATAACTACCCTACTTGTAATCATTTCTACACAACTATTCATACAAATAACTTATCTATTTTAATTTCATTCTTTTTATTTTTCATCATTGCTCCTGCCATATCATATCATTCTCTTCAAATTTAAAAAATTTTATACTAAAAATTTTTCTTCCAAAAGTTTTATTACTTCCATATAATCAAAAAAGTGTAATAAAAAATTTATTGCTTCCCAAACACATCCAAAGTTTGATCAATATTGGTAAAACTCACTAGTGATGATTGGCAAACTGTGGGTTCAAATCACCAATGGGTGATTTTATAACAGAATTTTATAATAGTGCTCTCAAGTTGTAGGGGTTTTACGATTTTCCTCCAAGTTGTGCGGGTTTTACAATTCCCCCTGTGAGGGGTTTGTAGGAAAATTTTCTCTATATTGTGAGGGTTGTGTATATATTTATTTGTAATATCAGTTGTCGAATTATATAAATCTCAATCGAAAAAAATTTGGTCAATATTATATGAGTAATTTGCAAATACACCCCTTAGTTTGGTCAAAATTACAAATTTACTCATATAATTTCAAAAATTACAAATATCCCCATAGTTTAACTATAGTTGCAAATGACCCATGTCGTTATGACATCATTATGTATCGTTATGGCATGGGGTTATTTGTAATTATGGTTAAACTATGTGGGAGTTATTTGTAAAAATTAAATATACCATTTAATTTCTAAAATTATAAATACACTCACGTAGTTAGCATATTTTTACAAATATACTCACACAGTGACTATATTATAACGACATGGGATTATTTGTAATTATGGTTAAATTATGTGGGGATTATTTATAATTTCTGAAACTATGTGGATATATTTACAATTTTCATCAAACTAAGTGGGTGTATTTGCAATTTACCCATATTATATCTCTGTTTATAAGTTTGCTGAAATAGCAAAGATGTTCACAAATTTTACATAAAATTGCAAGCACGTTTCTTCTGCTAGGACGCTGTTAGATTTTCTATAAAATGATAAATAATATATTTTAAGCCAAGTAATACCTTTGTAATTTTTGCAAATATTATAAACATGTCTGCAAAAAAACTAAAATACTAATATATATAAGATAATGAAATAGCAAATGTTCTATATTCTTTAAAAAATGCAAGTTTATTACTTAGCTAAAAGGACATTATTGTTATTTTTTAAAAAAATTCCAACGATGTACAAAAGGAAGGAACACGCTTGTAATTTCATGCAAAGTCATATTTGCAATTTTGATAAACTTATAAATACAAATGCAATATTAATTAAACTTTTTGACATATTTACAGAATTTTCCTATATAACGTTGGAACGGAGAAGCGGTGACAAACCACCAACAGATTGAAGAAGCGTTGTTGATGCTTTTGGGGGCTTTTGGGGTTGCACCAGGCTATGGAGTCAAAACAGGTCTTGATGGTGATCCAGTGTGATTTTCTTGTCTTTATCAATTTTTGAATAACGACCACGACATTTTATCTCCAGTGGTTAACCTGCTTCGACAAATTAAGAGTATGTTCCAAATTATATAAAATTCTTAGATGAAATATATATCTGAGATGAGAATGTAATAATGTGTATTAAGAGTGAGTAAAGTTGTATTGAAAATAGATAAAACTGTGTTAAAAATTGAAAAAGTTGTCTTGAAAACTGATCAATTACCTTCAAAATGATGATACAAATTTGATTTAAGAACCTTTAATGGTTTAGAATTCAGGTTTCTAAGTTGGTAAATTACAGCTTTCATCATGTTTTGCATGGAGGAAATCAATTGCCTTATAAATTAGCCCATTTTGCTGCATCAAATGTTGATTTCGGGTTGCAGTTGTGTGCATACAAGCATTTTTTTATTTTTTTTCAAAAATCTTTTTACATAGCGGTTAATTTAAGTGTATTTAACATACGTATCAATTCTTACCAATTTTGGAGATTTTTATATATTTTTTAAATTTTTAAAAATAGCAGCATTTTAGTAATTTTACCAAAAATGCCACTTATTTTTAAAAATCTTACAAAAATCTAAAAGTCTCCAAAAATGGTAAAAATTGATACATATGTTAAATACACCTAGATTAATAACTTCATGAAAAAAAATTTAAATTTTTTTTAAAAAAAGTGTAGTATGCCCGAGTGCATAGGATTGAACCCCGTTGATTTTGATACGATGGGGTAGGGTATCCTCCCAAACTTTATTGCGGAAATTCTCTGTACAGATTTTGCTGTTTTTCGAAATACAACGTCATTCAAACAGGCAAAAAAGACAGAGAAAGTGAAAAATGGACTTGAAATGCTACGCGCAGATATGATGTGGTAGGGTACCCTCCCAAATTTTATTGCGGAAATTCTCTGTACAGATTTTGCTATTTTTCGAAATACAACGTCATTCATACAGGCAAAAAAGACAAAGAAAGTGAAAAATGGACTTAGGGTGTGTTTGTTTAGTATATAAACATATCAACCAAAACTTTTCAATTTAAAACTTTTCGCTCTCCATAACTACTCTATTTTTTAATTATTTTTTCACATTTTCCTATACAAACTACCCTACTTTTTAATCATTTCTACATAACTATCTATACAACTAACCTATCTATTTTAACTTTATTCTCTTTACTTCTCATCATTACTCCTATTATATCACATCATTTTCTATCAATGTGACAACTTCTATCTCGAAAACTTTTCATCAAAAATTTTACCCCCAAACATACACACTCTTAAAATGCTACGCGCCCGGAAAGCGCAAAAGGGTCGAGACTCGAGAGGCATCCCGCTGCTGATTCCAATAGCGGATGTCGTGCTAACGTGGTAAAAATTCAACTTCAGCATACTCGTCGACGCGTGGCCTGTTGATTGTTGAACTACGAGCACAACTACGTGCCAAAAAACGAAAGATGGGGAGGTCTTAGATCGTTATGCATCATAATACATCTTTTTTTTTTTTTGGTTGACTTTTATACATCACTTTTGAACTGGTTTAATAGGAAAGAAAATGTTACAGATTTCCCTCCGATATAATCGTTGGGGCAAACGGATAAATACACGAGTTTCTAAGTATAAATTTACATTAAAAAATAGTATAAATACAATTCTCAACATCTGCAGAGTCATCAATGTAATTCGCTGTTCGTACACACATTTGAGGAACTCAATCGTATGCACCCGGGTGCATTCAGCCTCAGTGCACCCGGGTGCACAGTACCTATTTTTTTTTATTTTTTTTTGAAAATTTTTTCATGAAGCTGTTAATATAAGTTTATTTAACATATATATCAATTTTTACTATTTTTGGAGACTTTTAGATATTTTTTTTAGATTTTTAAAAATCAGTGGCATTTTCCATAATTTTAAATTACGAAAAATGCCACTGATTTTTAAAAATCTAAAAAAAATATCTAAAAATATCTAAAAATCTCCGAAAATAGTAAAAATTGATACATATGTTAAATAAACCTAGATTAACCATTGTATGAAAAATTTTTCAAAAAAAATAGGTGCAGTGCACCCGGGTGCACTGAGGCTGAATGCACCCGAGTGCATACGATTGGGTTCCCACATTGGAGGGCACATCTAATTTTGAAGAGAAATGCGGAAGCGGTGATAATATTCATTGACCCGGCGCATGAAAAAGAGGTTTTTCATTTTGGAAATTCAAAAAAATATTTTAAAAATTCGAAGAATGTAGAACTTCATAGGTATAAAATTTTCATTCAATTCTTCTTTTTTTTAGGCATATATACTAAGGGCGTTTTTTGGGAATTAATAAAATTTTTGGGTGAAAGGTTTTTGTGTTCAAGTTTTCGAATTGAAAAAAAAATTATGTGATATGATATGTGCAATGATAATGAGTAGATAGAATAAAGTTAAAATAGATATATTAGTTATATATAAATAATTAAAAAAGCAGAGTAGTTATATATGAATATATAAATAAATGATTAAAAATAAAGATAGTTGTCAAAAGTGAAAAGTTTTAGCTTAGTTTTTTTCTTATTGTCAAACACTAGGGTGTGTTTGCCTTAAGTAAATTTTTCATTTAACATTTTTTAATCTAAAACTTTTCGCATTCCATATTATCTAATTTTTAAATTATTTTTTCACATTTTTCTGTACAAACTATCATACTTTTCAATCATTTCTACACAATTACTCACGTAACTAACTTATGTATTTTAACTTTATTATCTTTATTTCTCATCATTACTACTACCTGTAGACACCATTCCCTTAAGCCCAAATAAATACACAAAAAAAATAATAAAGAAAATATGTATATAAAATCCAAGCCCAACAACCACAAAGAAAATCAACCCAAAACGATTGTCAATGGGCTCTAGAACCAGCAGCCCACATGGAGCAAGTCCAAACAAACAAGGTCTACTAACCACCAGACATGTCTGTCCAGCCTTGACCCACAGGAGCAAAGAAACTTCAGCCCACAAAAACTGGGCTCTACTACAGCAGCTCACCATATTCCAGTAACCCATCAGCAAAATGGGCTCAGCCAAGCTTCAGCTCACAGCAACTGGGCTCTATAGCAGTAGCCAACCAAACACCAAACTTCTGCCCACCTGGAGCAAAATGCTCCAATAAGACAACAACCCAACAAGAGATGGGCTCCATAGCTGCGGCCCAAGGCCCACGCGCCCAACTCCCCTCTATAAATAGAGGGGCAAGTTCCAAGCTCAAGACACGAGAAGAGGCATCCTAAAGGGGGAGAACGGGAGTCTGCAGCAGTTCCTTGGCGCCCCGGCTTCTCCTCTTCTCTAGTTCTCCCCTTCCTCTTTTTCCCTCTCCTTCTTCTTCAGGTTTTTGTTTTTATTTTTCCCCTTTCATGCTCATATAAACAGTTTCGGGTTAACATATTTTTATCATATCTTTTTTAATCCAAAAATCAAAATCTCTGTACGACTAGTGTTCTTATTCAATGAAAACGGGAATTAATCCCCCCTTTAAGATCAGTGGCGACTCCATCTAACGGTGTAAATCTCTTGGCTATTGAGGTTATTCCTATATGTTTTATTTGATCTAAATACTAATGTTTTTCGTCGAGTTGAAGCCGCATCAAGGTAGACGCACGTCGTCCAGCAACTCCCGGCGACGTATCTGCCCCGTCACGCTGCTGAATCCTCAGGAATCCCATGCATATGCCACTGCTCCAAAGCTTGAGGACCAGATCCAAAACCAAGGCCTATTATATGCAAATATTCACTCTCTGAAACATACTAACAGTCTTTCTATTCAATGAGAAACGCAGGTTCCGGCCCTTCCAATTCGGCTCAAATTTCACGAGGCGAGAAATGCATCCGAGCCCATCGTTAGCGTCCACGTCGGGTGCTACACTACCATATTATTTTATCTCATTCAATCATTTTTATACCAACTTTTCATTCAAAAGCACGTGCATTGGGCTCCTAAAGTTTGCTTAAAATCTTAAATTGAACATGAGTTTGCCTGCAATCGGGCCTCGCAACTCAAGCCCATTGGTTGGAGAAGACACGAGAGAGCACAGACGATGAGAATAATGACCGGTATGGAGGCAAGTGGAAAGAAATTACAAAAAATGTTATTGTATTTAAAAATAAAAAATACTTAAAAGTATACAAAAATGAGAAAATTTGATTTATATATTAAATACATCTAGCTCTACACATTAATGAAAAAATCAAAAAAAGTATTCATAGAGGGGTCCGCGGCTGAACACATAGAGGGTCCCGCTTCGAGATTCTTTTTCTATATAACTTCCTCCATTTTTAAAATCTTGATAATTAATGGAAAATTCATTACATCTATTATATTTAACTTCATTTATAGTATATTGGAAACTCCTTTATTTTTTTAAATTTCACTGTATATAAGTTTCATCTATAAAGGTATAAAATCAAAGTAATAAAATAGTTAAATTCTAAAATATCAACTTTAAACTAATTTTTTCAACATCTAAATCATTTAAAATATCACTACTGTGTGGATAAATAATTGTATAATATATTATTACATTCTAATATATGTGAATGGATTTAAACATTTTTCATAATTTACATATAAATTATATATATTGAGCAAATGCGGCCCATGTACATGCTTAATTTCGATGAAAATTAGTCTCTTAGATAAATAAGTGATGTTAAATACAATGTATGAATTAAATTTTAAATCAATCATCAGTAATTTAAAATTTAAAGGGTTATATTAGGCCGTTTCTATGTAAAACGGAGCCCAATTTCAAATATACTCATGATATTTTAACACTTCTAAATATATCTGAGTAATTTGGCCAAAATATCATTTATATCCATGCTGCTCTATGAAATAACGAATGTGTCTAATCTTAATTATGATTCTATAAATAAAAATTCACATTCAAATAATATATAATCTTATTTTAATCCTATTGTAAAAATAAGATTTTGTAGCTATAAAAATGCTAAAAAATTTATTCGGATGTGAATTTTTTGCTTAGAATTATGATTAGGCTTTTCAACATATTCATTATTTTGTTGAAAGCATGGGTATGAATAGAATTTTAGACAAACTATATGAGAATATTTAAATTATTGAAACATTATGGTATATTTATAATTAGAGGCGAAACTTATGAGTATATTTTTGAGGAAATCCGTTCCTTGGATGGTTTCATGGTTTAATTGATTAATTAATGAGATCTAGAAACTCATTCTTTTTTAAAAAATGCGTGTTTAAAAATTGCAATTATTCCATTAATTGTTTTGGTAGGCCACAATATAAATCACCAAAGATATATATTTTTTAGAACAATGAAACCTCTCCATTTGAGGCCTAACTTGATGGTTATATATCACCGTATGTATGCCCAAGCAATTGATATAGATGTGTGTAGACTGTAGAGTGGGTGGAAAATCCAAGGTTCAAATACTGATTAAAAACTATAACCTTGTCAGATACATATACCTCCTGGTCATCCAAGGCAGATGAGATGATCGTGATAGTTATATGAAAATTATTTTATTCATTACATTTTAAATTAGTTTTTAATTGGGAGACCATGTTTCATCCATATAAAAAATGCAAATGAGCCCCATCTAATAAAAATATAAAATCAATATAGTTAAGTTGTTTGATTTATATGCAAATTTGAAAGTTACTAATACTAATTTCAACATCCGAGTATTTAAAACGTTCCTCTTATGTAAATAAATAATTTATAAATTATATAAACATTGTAGGGAGAATTATATAAATATTATAGGGATAATGATGAGTAGTAAAAAATAGTTAAAATAAATAAGTTGATTGTATAGATAGTTATTTATAAACGATTAAAAAGTATGGTAATTGAACAGTAAGATGTAAAAAATAATTGTAAAATAGGATAATTATAAAAGGTAAAAAATTTTAAATTGAAAAGTTTACCGTTAAAACGATTTTTGGTTCAATGATGAGCCGGATGATTTTAAACCGTGTAAGCGTTGGATTTTATTTCCCAATTAAAGTAGACCGTAAATTGACATCAAAAAAAGAAAAATCGACTATATTTGCGATGGGATTGGTGTCATGCATTAACATCCGGCTTTGCTTTTATGGAACTTGTCTTCTCTATAACTTATTAGAATATGTTTCGGAAATAATAAACCTTTTGCATGAAAAATTTTGTATAGAGTAGTTTTTGAAATAGTAATAAATGATGTGATGAGATATAAGTAATAATCTCATCAGTAATAATGAGCAATAGTAAAATGAACGGAGTTAAAATAAATAAGTTAGCTAGGTAAATAGTTTTGTAAAAATAATTAAAAAGTATGAAAGTTATATAGAAGATGTGAAAAATAACTAAAAATATGATAGTGGTGGAAAAATAAAAAAATTTAAATTGAAAATTTTTGGTTGTAACTAAACACTTGTCTATTGTATTTAGTAATTTTTCATATTATCATGAAAACTATTTTTTTTCTCTAGTATCATTTTGCATAGGCCCCAATTATAAATATGTAAAGTGTACTTTAATAAAATGGTTTAATGTTGGATATTAATTTTAAATTTTATTTTCAGCATCTAAACTACGTAAAATGTAATTAATATGTGGATAAATGATTATATAAAATATTATATACTCTAGTATATAAATAAATCTAAGCATTTTTCAAAATGTACACATAACTAATGTATTGTGCAAGCACGCGTTTTTTTTTTAATTTAATTTTACAATCATCTCGATGTGTATTACAATCAAATCCCTTAAAACATTCTTACAATATTTCTACATCATCCCATCAACTATCTAACAAGATATCCATTTTTCACTCTTCCTATTTTTCAACAAAATTTGTGGGTGAATACCCCGGAGCGCAATTCAGTGCACCCGGGTGCATTCAGCCTCAACGCATCCGGGTGCACTGCACCTATTTTTTTTATTTTTTTTTTATTTTTTTCATGAAGCTGTTAATATAGGTTTATTTAACATATGTATCAATTTTTACTATTTTTGGATATTTTTAGATATTTTTTTTAGATTTTTAAAAATCAGTGGCATTTTTCGTAATTTTAAATTACCGAAAATGCCACTGATTTTTAAAAATCTAAAAAAAATATCTAAAAGTCTCCAAAAATAGTAAAAATTGATACATATGTTAAATAAACCTAGATTAACCATTGTATATAAAAATTTTCAAAAAAAAATAAAAAAAATAGGTGCAGTGCACCCGGGTGCACTGAATTGCGCTCCGAATACCCCCATGCATTATTAAGTATTTTTACATTTGCCACCATTGTTCAGTACAGCGATATGCTGTCACCACTCCATTTTTACATTTGCCACCATTCGAACCAATGGTCACCCAACCAAAGGGGAACATCATGATCTTAAAAACTAGAAGAGGCGTGACCTGATTACCTAGATCCATCGAAGCAAGGCCCTTTAACATCATTTAAAAGTAGATATTAACCGTTGAAATTTGGAAATAAGGGTCTGTTTTGTAACGGGTAAAAAAACTTTATCCATGCATACACACTTTTTATAGATGATTTGATATTTAACCACCTAAAGAATCATACTTTTTAACATGCCAATATTTTTATATTTTTCATACATCTGCTTATCTATTTTATTTTATTTTATTTTATTTACTTCCAATCATCATCGTTATCATATCACATTAACCTTTCATTTTTCTAAACTTTTTACAACTAAAACTTTTCCCCTTTTTCATTGATTGCTAAAAGGAAACTAAATATATTAATTTTTAAAAAATATTTGAATTTTGCCCTTTAAACATATATATAGATGGATAAAGAGTTATGATATTATATAATGAGTTGTTATTTAGTTAAGTGACAAATTCATATTTTATTATATATTTTTAATTTTTCTTCACTTTTATGTCAGCCCAAATGTGTTTATATGATCATCCTAAAAAAGCATGTTTATATCATATACCAAATTTTATGAATTTTGAATTCTTACATATATTTTTAGCAAAGTTGTAGAAATAAAAAAATTCACATTTTCCGGGGAAGTGTGAGACGAATGAAAATTTTTAATTTTAAAATTTTTATAAAAATATATAAAATATTCGAATGTGATAAAGTTTGCCATATGATCTAAACAAGCTTAGGCCCATATTAAAATGAACAAAATAAAAAAATATATAAAAAAGATATAAAATACATGAGATTGTTACTTAACAACCCATTACATAAAATCTTAATTCATGGATGAACAGTAAAAAAATTTAATCTAAAAAGTAATAAGTTTGAAAGCCACATTTGCCTCACAATTGGCGGCCTGGAATGTTTATTTTAAGGTAATAGAAAAAAGTTTTTACTCAAAATTGTTATCGATATGAGAACTATAAGCTAGAGTAAACATAAGTTTTAAATGTGGTGAAGAATTCGGATCTCGAAAATTAACTCGTTAAGTTGTTGAATTAATATGAGATTACAGTTCACAACTTTGATCTCACATCCTCCTCCCACCTTATCCCACATGCATCTAAGTTATGAAAAGAAAATTGAACTCTCAATAATGAGTTTTCTCCCCTAAGCACACGTCCCACTTCCAGTGAAAAATCCCATGAAGAGTTTGGGTCGACGAAACTTCAGCTTGGGATTAACCGAGCCTTTTCTCGACCCGGTTTTGAATGGGCTGAATGAAACCGACCACTGGTTTAACCGAACTCACTTGCCCTCTAACGTGCATATAATTAACTCCTCATCACGTCCGCCAGCTTGGGGGTTTCATGTAAATTTTCTATTGTGTTATAGATTGTAGCAAAATTTTCGTCCATGTTATGAGGAATGTGAATGAACTTTAAGTGTAATGTCAGGCGTCATACTGTGCAGTACAAATAATAATAAAAAAAGACTGAGGGTATGTTTAGGAATAGATAAAATTTTTAATGAAAAATTGTAGAGGGTAGAAGTTGTCAAATGATATGATATGATAGGGGTAATGATGAGGAGTAAATAGGATAAAGTTGAAATAGATAGGTTAGTTGTGTAGATAACTGTGTAGAAATGATTGAAAAATAGGATAGTTGTATAGAAAAATGTGAAGAAATGATTAAAAAATAAGATAGTTACGGATAATGAAAAAATTTAGATTAAAAAGTTTTAACTTGATAACTTTTAATCATTATCCAAAACATCCTGATTTTGAATTGAAACTGAGTGGGAGGACGTATACCCATTGACCCCATCCCTTCTCAAGACGGGATAGAGTTGTCCCAAATCGGCCCTAGGCAATAGAGTTAAATAAAACAGTTGCACCATTGATTAAGTTGTACCTCGTGCAGCATCCACATTTATTGGTTGCATCCAATTAATGAAAACGGTCTTAATATATAGGAATTTAGTCCTTCGAGGATTGGCACCTTAAAAAGGAAATCACTTCCATTAAAGTCGTCTGCTTAGGTTATAATTTCAAATTTATATAAAAAGTGCAAATTAATTAGATGTTCAGTTAAAAGATTAACAAATAAATTTGCAAAATTCTGATTTAGATGAAAACTATATCACGAGAGAATTGAGTGAATCCGTGAACTAGTTGAATTACAATATGATTTAATCATCAAAGTGGACCTAAACACGAAGCATAATTCAATTCCATGGAACCGGTCTGGGAAAATATTTTATATGTTGATAATAATTAATTTATTATGCAGATTTAGCGAGATCTAAGGAATAACATTTTCCAACTGCCCAGGATTTTACGGATTTTACTAGCAGATACGAAATGGATGGAGTGGCTTCTCTCTCTTATATACCTGTTCAACACTCCTTAGAATTCTAATCTCCAGAGATTTCGTCAGGTGGCTGCATTCATCTCTTCCGATCCTGCTTCAGTCCGAAATCACGCGTGTCATTTGACGGTTCTCTGTTCTGTTTCTGCTTCCGTCTTCTCTCCTAATTGATTTTCTTTCCTTCTCTGTGTCGACTCAGCTTCAACGACCGAGTCGAAACCCAGATGGCGACGAGCCAGACGGAGAACCCCCTCATCGTCTGCTTCGGAGAAATGCTGATCGACTTCGTCCCGAACGAGGCCGGCGTCTCGCTCGCCGAATCCACGGGCTTTCTCAAAGCCCCCGGCGGTGCCCCCGCGAACGTAGCCGTTGCCATCACCAAGCTGGGAGGGCGCTCGGCGTTCATCGGCAAGTTCGGCGACGACGAGTTCGGACACATGCTGGTCGGAATCCTGAAGAAGAACAACGTCGAAGTCGACGGCATCTGCTTCGATAAGGACGCCCGCACGGCGCTCGCCTTCGTGACCCTCAAAAAAGACGGCGAGCGGGAGTTCATGTTCTACAGGAATCCTAGCGCCGACATGCTCCTCAAAGAAGCAGAGCTCAACATGGGCCTGATCATCAAGGCCAAAATCTTCCACTACGGCTCCATCAGCCTCATCACCGACCCCTGCCGCTCCGCGCACATCGCCGCCATGCGCGCCGCCAAGAAAGCCGGCCTGCTGCTGTCCTACGATCCCAACCTCCGCCTGCCCTTGTGGCCGTCGGCGGACGCGGCTAAGAAGGGTATCACGAGCATCTGGAAGGAGGCGGATTTCATCAAGATCAGCGATGACGAGATCGGGTTTCTGACGGGCGGGAACCCGGAGGAGGACGCCGTGGTCCAGTCGCTGTGGTTCGAGGGGCTCAAGCTGCTGGTGGCGACATACGGCGGGAAGGGATGTCGGTATTTCACCAAGGATTTCAAAGGGCGCATTGGCGGGTTTTCCGTCAACACCGTGGATACAACGGGTGCAGGAGATGCTTTCGTTGGTGCACTGCTGTTTTCGCTCGCCAAGGATTATTCCATTTGTACGGATGAGAAGAAGCTGCGGGAGGCACTGACGTTTGCGAATGCGTGCGGGGCCATCTGCACCACTCAGAAGGGCGCGATTCCGGCTCTGCCCGATCACTCCACCGCTCTTCAATTGGCTAGCAAGGCATCCCAGTGAAGTTTTGCATCAGTACTTAACTAGCTTCTCCTCTCCTCTTCCTCATTTTAGCTGGTTTTTGGAATAATTAATCAGGTAATTTTAAGTTCTAGCTCGGGAGAGTACACTTAATTAATTAATTTGTTTCAAATAACCAGAGTAATTAGCTGTGTCAATAGTTCGATTGATTTCCTGTAAATTTGGAGAGTGATTTGGAATGGAAATTTAGGATGGCTGCTTTTGCCAATTGAATCTTGTTATGGTTAGAATTGTGACAGAACCACTTTTTTTTATAAAAAAAAAAAAAATTCTAATAAACTGGACCCTTTCTATTAAAAAAATGAGGAATTTTTGCAAATATGTCTACAATATTTGACCAATATTACATTCGTATCTCTAAATTTATTAATATTACAAATATGTTCATAATGTTTGCATGAAATTAGAAGCGTGTCCCTTCTGTTATAATGCCGTTAAATTTTTTTATAAAATAATAATAATACCCCTTAAGTCAAGTGGTACACCTACAACTCTTGCAAATGTTATAAGCATATTTACAGAAAAATCTAAAATAATAATATATGTAAAAATATATAAAGTAATGAAATAATTGGAAACATTGCAAGTGTATCACTTTGCTTAAAGGATATTATTATCAATTTACAGAAAATTCTAACGGTATCCTAACGGAAGGAACAAACTTGTAATTTCATACAAATTTTGTGGATATATTGCAATATTGGCAAACTTAGAGACACGAATGCAATATTGGTTAAACTTTATAGAAATATTTGCAAAAATCTCAAAAATAATTATGGTATTCGGGTTTTGAATTTTGAATTTTAGCTAGAACTGGTATTTTGCGCCAGTGCATACAATAAGCAAATGTGATTTCCCTTCTGGATGAGGAAAAAGATGGGCAAAGTTTTCAGTTAAAAATGTGGACATTGCAAAAGTGCGCTCGCTACTCACAGTACAGCCCCAGCAATTCTTTTGTTTTTTTAGCCTCTCCAATGGGGTACTTCCTCAACGCTATTCGAAAAATGTTGCGATTGTATTGTTTTTAAAATAAAATAATTTTAATCGTACATTAGTTTGAAGGTATCGAGGAGTGAACTCAGCTCTGCCTTCACTTCAAACGCTATTTATAAAATTTAAATTTAAAATCTAATTTTGTTTATAAAACTTAAATTCTGGGTGTGTTTTGTAATAAGTGAAAGTTGTCAAGTTAAAACTTTTTAATCTCAAACTTTTCACTCTCCACAACTACCCTATTTTTTAATAATTTCTTCACAATTTTTCGATACAACTACACTACTTTTCAATCATTTCTACACAACAACCAACACAACTAACCTATCTATTTCAACTTTATCTTATTTATTCTTCATCATTACCCATTTCATATCATATCATTTGACAACTTCTACTCTCTCTGCAACTTTTCATCAAAAAATTTATCAATTTTCAAACACACTATTTAACTCTATTTATATAGGTTGTGTTTGGATTGGAATTTAGGTTAAAATTCGATTATGCAAGTTTAGATGCTCAGATTGGAAATTAAAATTAAACTCTACAAAGTCATAATTTTATACAGCAACACAATAAATCATAACATAAATATGGATGCTGGAGATGCTAAAAGATTGTAACATCCTTTTTCATTCATAAGTATTTTACACATGAATCTTCCATTGGAAGATGACATAAACACCTGCCAGCTTTTTACTTTAGGTGTGATTAGAAAATTTTTTGTATAAAAGTTGTTAAATTAAAAAAATTTGATGTGATATAATATAAGGAATGACGAGAAATAAGTTTTATAGGTAGTGGTATGAAAATGATTAAAAAGTAAAATAATTATACTGAAAGATATTAAATAATTAAAAATAAGATAATTATAAAGAGTGAAAATTTTTAAATTAAAAAGTTTTAGTTTGACAACTTTTATTTTTTGCCAAACATATCTTTCTTTGGATCACGTCTTACATTGTCATGAGCCCACGGGAAGGTAATTTAATACACCCGTTGCACTTAGTTTCAGTCGATGACCCAAGTGTATTTAACCTCTTTTTTTGAATTTAAAATCACTAAAACATCATTGATTTAAAAAAAATTTAAAAAAAGTTAAAAATATTCAAAAATTTTAAAAATTAATACACGTGTTCAATACACTAAGATTAATAATGACATAAAAAAATTTCTAAACAATAATAATAAATGGACTTTTGCACTGAGTGCACAAGAACAATTCCCAGCCCACGGCCGCCATTTACAATGCAATTGGCCCGATGCATAGGGCGTGGACTGAGTCATCCGGATGCGCATCTCCTCTGTAACGTGGTATTTAGATGGGCCCACAGTAACAAGTTTCAATTTGAGTTTAGAGAGATGAGTTTAAATTCTCATGTTAATATATATTGCTAACAAATTGTGCAAGTGAAAAATATAATATACCTTCTAAATACAGGAGAAAAAATAGTATACTGTCTAATTAAATTTATAAAAAATATGTTTACCATTACAAATAAGATAAACGAAGATAACTAACAAATCTAAACTCTAAAGCTAAATAATATAAACATAAATTAGATAAAACTAATCTAAATTGCATATAATATAATTTCGATGTATCTAACTTGCATTTAAACATAAATTAAATAATATAAAATATATAAATATGAAA
This sequence comes from Annona cherimola, assembly GCA_030490835.1. Lineage (NCBI taxonomy): Eukaryota > Viridiplantae > Streptophyta > Magnoliopsida > Magnoliales > Annonaceae > Annona > Annona cherimola. Next base: position 19,426,947 of record CM059972.1, on the reverse strand, counting down.
AAGATCAAACATTTATTGAAACGAAAACTAAATAATACGAAATAAAAATCTATGAAAATATTGGTTAAGTTTTTACAGTTTATATATAATTTTTTATTAAATATAAATAAATACGAGTTTAGGTTAACTTAAACCTTTACCATGGCCATATTTATAAATTGGTCTCCTCTCTGGTTATTCGGGTAGACGCAAACACTTTTTTTTTTCTTCCAGTTAAGCGGGCTAAGGTGGAGTTCCCAATCCTTTTAAATAAAATAATTTTAGCGTCATTCGTTGAATGCCTGAATCTATCGTGCCTGAATTAAGGGTGTGTTTGTTTAGGGCAAAAAAGTGTCAACTAAAACTTTTCAATATGAAACTTTTCACTCTCCATAATTATTATATTTTTTAATTATTTTTTCACACTTTTCTATACAAACTACCCTACTTTTCAATCATTTCTACACAACTACCCGTACAACTAACCTATCTATTCTAACTTTATTCTCTTTACTCCTCATCATTACTCCTATTATATCACATCACTTTCTATTGATTTGACAACTTCTACTCCAAAAACTTTTCATCAAAAGTTTTACCTCCAACTAAACACACCCTAAATATTTTGTGTTGCCAAAAGTCGATTTTGCTGCAGCAAAAATACAGGTACTGGCAGGTTATCAGCTGTGGAAAATGGAGGCTAGTTTTTGGAATTTAGAAGGCACGTCAAAGCACATCAACTAGTATCAGATCCCCAAATAAAACTACTCTATCCTAATGGACCAACAAAAAAAAAAAAATAAAAATAAATAGTGTTGCACCCAACGATTAAGTTTTTACACTTTTTAAAAAATATATTTTATATACAATGTCACCTTGGAGGGAAATTTTTTACCTAAGTACACCTTTTAAACAAGGAAAATTCTATGAAAACTGCCAGAGAACCCCTACATGTAGGGGATACTAAATGATAAAAACCCCTTAATCCATGTGTTGGTTTCAAACCGGGGTTGGCTAAAAATCAGCCGTCCCAGTTACTATGTTATCGTCACCAGCGTGAGGATTAACTTCTTACATTAACATATATGTCAACAATAAATTAAATTATTTTTATTTATGCAAATGATTTTAAAATATTTTCTTCTATGTCACTATTTTTCTAAATTAATTTCATCCATAACAAAGTCACTAAGTTAAATGGGGACGTAAATAAACGAAAATGTCTCAAAGAAACAAGTGTAGCCATTTTTAGCATTTCTCACTGTTGGCATTTAGTTTTCGTTGACGAGGATATTGATCCAAAATCGACAGGTTCAATTTTTTTTTTTTAAAAAAAATTATTATGGAAAGGGATATTCAGTGAATTAAGTTTCTGTATTGCATGTGAAATCTTCACCGCCCTTTAAAATGAGAATAACATCAGACGGAAAGTAATGAAAAAAATTTCTATTTACATTTACGTATTTTGTTTTTGACGTTGTTCTTATTATTTTATATCTTCAATATTCATCCAAATAACTTTTATTTAGCCTATATAATCAAATTTTCTTACGACGATAATTTACAAAAAGGAAAAGGGTGATTTTGTTAAATATTACTTGCCACCCATGCGTGTAAATATGTAATTGCTGATGAGTAAGTTCCTTTCTGGCCGCGCTTTGCTTTGTGCCACCCGCGCATTTAAAATTTTGAATAATCTCTGGCTGGGGTTTAGAGGAGTTGGAGAACAAATTTGGAAAAGAAATAAAAATAGATAGGATGGTTGTATAAAGAATACAATAAAATAATTCAAATATAAAGTTAAAAGGGAAAATAGAAAATTTTGATGTTTACATTTGCATCCCAAGAAAGTTACTTTTTGATATTTTTCTGAATGAGTAAGAATCAACCGAGCACATTGCAGCACTGCATAAGCCACCAGTGCCTGTTGTGCGTACGATTGAATTCTATCGAAGAGACTTTAGACTGGTTGTGGATTGGGGAGCAGTGGTCTCTCTCGTTAGTTGTTGAAAGTTTGCAGTATTTCCGTTGATATTCAGGAGATCGTGATCTTTCAATTTCCGATATTTTTTTAAGAAAAATATTTTGCTGCTAACAGGAGCTGAGCTAAACAGGCCGCGTCATTTCGCCCCATAGATTGAGTGTGTATTCCGTAAGCATTGTTTTAAAGATGCTTCAAAAATGTTTATTTGAATAAATACTTTGCATCTGATCTTATGGGTAAAATAATCTAAAAAAGTGCTATTTATCATGAGAACCAGAGGAAAATTGCTTCCTGGCAAAAGTGGTCTACTAGCTGAGTCTGAGTCCACGAATATTTATCGGCTTCATTGCCCAATAAAAGAACTTGTGTTCAGTAAGTAACAGTATGATGTAAATTTAAAAAAAAAAAAAATACAATATTAGATTTGCAAATGGATCAAACTTAAAAAGTTTCGAAATCCACCCTCAAATAGAAGAAGTACGACTATGTTTCAATGCAACATATTTTTTAATATATATATATATATATATTATAAAACTATTAATCTATGTGTATTTAATCTATAAGCCAAATTTTACTATTTTTTGATATATGTTCTTCAATTTTATAAAATGATATAAATCTATAAAACCAAAAATATACATTTATACATATAAAAAATGATAAAACTTCATATATAAGTTAAATACACATAGGGTGTGTTTGGAAAGTTGTAAAATTTTTGATGAAAAGTTTTTATGTAAAAGTTGTCAAATTAGTAGAAAATGATGTGATATTGTAGGGATAATGATGAGGAGTAAAAAGAATAAAATTAAAATAAATAAGTTAGTTGTATTGGTAGTTGTATAAAAATGATTGAAAAGTAGGGTTATTGTATAGAAAGATGTATAAAAAATAATTTAAAAAATAGTAATTACGGAAAGTGACAAGCTTTAGATTGAACATTTTTAACTTAACAACTTTTGTAAATTGCCAAACGCACCTATAGATTAATAATCTTATAAAAATTTCAAAAAAATATTTAAAAAAAGGATTTTGCACCAAGATGTATTAAAATTTAAATGCATTAAGGTGCATTGAAATGCTACTCATATATATCATGATGTATTTTAAACCATAATACAACATTCATTGATTTTATTTTAATTTTATTTTTCCCTTTATAAATATGTTTTTCTTAATCCATATAGAAAGTGTTGCTATTTTACAATACTTTTACATATTTATTATTAAAAATAGTCATTTTTAGAGGCATTGTACCATTTATCGCCTCTAAATTTTGTTTTAAAATAAAAGAATAAATATGTAAAAGTTTATATACACGGATTGAGTAGAAAGTTTTTGATGTAAAAAATTTTGAGATAGGGAGAAAGATATAATATGACAGAGGTAATGATGAATAGTAATAAAAATTAAAGTTAAAATAGACATGTCAGATGTATGAGTAGTTGTGTATAAATGTGGTTATTGTACAAGAAAAAGTGAAAAAATAATCTAATAATAGAGTTGTTGTAGATTATGAAAAGTTTTAGTTAAAAAGTTTCAGACGTGCTTAGTTGGGTAAAACTTGTTAGTCAGAAGTTTTTAAAATAAAAGTTGTTAAATTGATAGAAAATAATGTGATATGATAAAGATAATGATAAAATATAAAGAGAATAAAGTTAAAATAGATAGGTTAGTTATATAGGTAGTTGTATGAAAATGACTGAAAAGTACGGTAATTTGAATAGAAAATATGAAAAAATAATAAAAAAATAAAATAATATTAAAGAGTGAAAAAATTTTTGATTGACATTTTTTAGCCCGACTAAACACACAAAAAAAATTAGTTTTAACATTTTTTATGTTTTTAGAAAACATACTCATAAAGAAAAAATAAAAAAGTATAATAATTGTAAAAATGAATAAATATTATATTTCAATGTAAAATATATAGCAATGTGTATAATGAGGCTCTAAAAAAGCCTCAACTTTGACTCAATCCATCTCATGGTCTTTTAATCAGTAAGTGAATATTTATGTTGATGTTTAAACTCTGAAGATCTTAAAATTGTCAAATGACACCAACCGAGCCTTGCTCGGTTGGTCAGCGCGGGTGTCGTGTCTGGGTAGCGCTGGGTGGGTCGTGTGTTTGAATCCCGCATTATGGGATTTCGGCCAAGAATGAGAAATGAGGAAAAATTATTAATGGAAGCTGTGGTCTCCCGTCCGGTTGTTGTGAGAGCAGTGGTCTCCCGTTTGATTATTGGAAGCTGTGTCTTCCTGATTATTTGGTGAAGCAGTATTCCAGATTTGTAAGAATGTCTCAAAGCTTTCGGTGTAATACATGTTGAGATATATGTAAATATATTCCAAAAAAAAAAATTTGTCAAATGACGTATATAGCCAGCTACGAAAATACAATAGATTAATATTTTGGATGTAAAAAAAAGATAATCTAAAATATGAGTACTTATTTTGATGAAAAATTGAATTTTCCTTCCCATTTTTTTTGGCGCCCTGCTTGCAGCTATCCTTTTCGTATTGCAAACTATTGCGTGATTGCAGACCGGTAAAACCCGAGTATATTTAATATCTGCACTCGGGTGAGGGAAGATATCATTCAACCGAGAAAGGATAAGGGGAGGGCGATTTTGCAGACTGCTCGGTCTGCCGCATCCCCTCCGTTTATACTTCTCAATTCTTTCTCCAATGGCGATTGCCAGCTACTCTTTCCCCATCCCACCCTTTGCGGACCCGTTTCCTTCCTCGCATTTCTCTCCGTTTCCCTGGTGCATCGGAATACTCTGCGCTGACAGACGGCCGCTCGTTTCCAAACAAAAGACCTGCTGGAGAACCTCCTCTTCCTCTAAAAGAACTAACAGCGAACAGGTATTGAGCGAACTCCGAAATGAAAAAGAAATAAATAAAGCTACTTCATCCCCTGACGTTCTTGCGCTTTTACAACAGAAATGGAGTTTTTACTGTTATTTTTCACTTTTTGTATCGAGGTTGCATCGTTATTCTAAAAAGACGCATTTTATGCGTTTCCTTATGTTCTTGATATATATCTTCCAGTAGAGCTGCATACGACTCTCGTAGACTGCGCATTTGCACAGTGCTACGAAAATTTCAATTTTGGTTGTCTGGGGATGCTGTTCTTATCTCAGGCTCGTCTTCTATGTTGCTGCCCGCGGGTTGACAATGCCACAACCTTAGTTTGACTGGATATTGTTGGTCCTTTGTGTCAGGGGCGTTTGGTCAGGTGATGATTGCGTGTATCTAGCTGAAAAATATACATATATGGATGAATGCAGCGCAGTGGAGCATTAATGAGCTTGCCACTGTTGCTTTGAAAGACATAATTATTTTCAAGAAGTGATACTGTTAGCCCGGGTTGAGAAGAAGTCTCATTTAGCCCATCTCAAAAAAACCACTTAAAACACTTTTTTTTGTTTTTTCTTTATATACTTACTTATCTAATTGTATTTAACATATGAACCGAATTTTATCATTTTTGGATGTGTATATATATATTTTTGAGATTTTTAAACATAAGGGTGTTTTAAAAATCTCAACAAAATATATGCACATATCAAAAAATGGTAAAACTCGGTTCATATGTTAAATACACTTAGATGAACAAGTATATGAAAAAAATAAAATAAAAAAAATAATGGTTTTTTGAGATGGGCTAAGCGAGACAGCTGCTTAGTGCGGGCTAACAGGATCATTCCTCATTATTATCTCTCTCAACAAGATTGAAGATCCTGCAACAGAAACTTGAATTCGAAACTGGCCATTCAAGCTTTGGATGGCTTCTGCCTCTGAGGGGATTTATGTGAGAAATGAGCCATATTCTTTCAATCGGACTACAATGTATTCATAGAGAAGTTGGGCTCTGGCTAACCACAGTACATACTCAGTCCTACCTTGACAACGCAGGAGTGTTGTACACTCTGTCCACAAGAGTATATACTCGATCCTACTAGAAAAAGTCAACCAAAACTGATTTTGACCAAACAACTACAATCATAACAACTAAAGTCAAAACTGCTACATCAAGGTCCCAAGTCTCGACTAACTGCATTCGACCTTTTCGACTCTACAATCCAACTAGAGTCATCAACTGCTAGATCATGGTCTCAATGGCCAAACTGCATTCTACGGTAATTCTTCCTTTTCCTTGGACTAATCCCACTCCTAACTCCCCATTTCAGGCTGTGAACTTATAAATGTTTTGAACACAGGTCAGGTCTAGTGGATGACCAACAGTCTTGTGATTTTGATCATTGCCTACCATAGAGTCAGCAGGTCGTACATTGACTAGTGAAGTTGAAAAAGTTGAAAGAATTTTGTCCCCCAAGTGGACCTGATAAATGAATTTCCATGGCTCTCCATGAACCTTAGCCAGCTGGCTGGCCCATCCAACTAACCAGAGGAGTAGCCACAAAAGCTGTTCCCAAACCATCCCCAATGCAGAACTCAGCATTGCACTTTTAAGAGACAAGAATTTGTGGTAGAAATGTTGAAACTTTTGTCATGCAGTTACTTTGTATCAACTATGGTTATTGCAGAAGTGATGAAATAAGTTTTCTTTTTTCAATACAATTTTCAAAGAGTAATGATTCAAAGAGTAATTTTAAAAAATATGTTTTTTAAATTCTAAACCATTTATCATGTTTAACACATCTTGTTTTATCGTGCTACCAAAAATAATTTTCATGGCAAACTAATATTTTCCCAAAAGTAGCATCTTTCGAGAGCGGATATATAACTCTTAAAATTTTTAAAAGAAGTATAGTATATAAAAGTTTGCAATATATGTAATTTTTTTGAATTGAATAAATGTGCATGGATAAATACGATAAATGGTTTAGATTTAATTTTTTTAAAAAGATTAGAAAGAAGGGGCTGCATGGAGGCTGTATTGATTCGTTACTCATTTTCAAATATATATTTGTTTCTTTCTGTTAGCAATCCAAAATGAATCTAAGTAGGCCTTTCCATCATGTTGGGTTGTGTACTTTAATTCAATATCTTATGTTTCATCGTACTGCTTTAATAGAGTAGATACCGGATGCAAATTCTTTTGGCTGTTCTGAAGGAAAACCTTGTATCTCATTAGTCAAGGTAACTATAAAGAGAACTGCCACCTGGCACATGGGAGTTTATTGAGAAAATAGCTGTTGAGGATTTTTTTATAGCTCAAGAAAGGGTTCATTAGAGTCAACAAAATGGAAAAATGTGTTTTTGAGAATATGCTTTATAAAATTCACGTGATCCAGTGATTCTGTGATGCTTGAAGGGATTTTTCAAGCACATCTGTTGTGGCAACTTCTTTAGTTTCATCCATTGTTTTCTTTTGAATGCATTCAGGTAGAAGCTATTTCTCAGAAAAAGCTTCCTCTGAGAGCAAAAGATGGAAGGGCTCGTTTGCCCCCAGATGGTTCGAAGGTGGAGAAAGGCCGTTCTTCGTCAACAGCATTTAAGTCGCGTGTTCTGCAGAAAAAAGACAATAAGAGATCTCTACATGATCTAAACGACGAACAGGCATGAACTATTTTTCCTATCTGTTTTGATTTTAAAATTTTCCTTTTCTTTTGCTGGATTAGTTACAGAGAAATTGATGTCTATATTGAATATTGAACTTGTACAAACGGTTCCAATTGACATTGTCAATTTTTTGGTGCAACCAGTTGCTTTTTGAATTTAAAAAATGATTTTTACACTCTCCAGTGATATTAAAATTTTAAAGTTTATAAATTCCTACTCTAAGTATTTTTGGCATCATGGACACTCATGTGGACAAATAATATAAATAGTTTAGTTATAAAAAATATCTAAAATATAAAGCAACTGGTTTGCTGACATACATCAGTTCAATTGGTTGCGTTAGATTTGAGCCTGTTACAAATAATTCCAAATGTTTATTCTGCAATTGTTTGAGTTGCTTAACATGATTAAGAGGTTGATGCACATATACCCATGTTTCTTTCTTCTGATGGACACCTGCAAAATTTCTGCTTTTGTATCTTTCAGATGGAAGATTCATTACTTGTAATACGTACTTTTTAATCTGTCCATTCAAGTCTTTCATTCTTACATTGTTACTCTTGTCCAAAATCTGAAGTACTCATATGGGAAGCACCATTTATATCTTGCATTGGAGCAAAATTCTGGTCATGATACCAATATGCGTTGACTGCAAGTTTACTACATCTCCATTCAGTTTCTGAAAACAATCAAAATACAGTATCTTATTGCTTACTTGGAAATATCAGGAAACTCGAAGGTTGGAATTATAAGAGAAAATTGGGTGGAGATTGTTTTGGGTAAAATTTGGGATCTAGGTCAAATAGAATCATTATAAAATTATTTTGAGGACAGAGAATTGTGACTTCATCTATCTTTGGTTACTGCAAGTTCTTCACTTTTTCCCTTTGTGTTGTCAACCACTTTTTTCGCTTAAATTTATGCTTTCAAATCACAATAATAAATGGCCTCTATGAAGTTCCTTGACGTGAGAGAATTTGACGTATGTGATTTCAAGCATGGGCAAAAGTAGAGGTGTAGATAGGGTTGGAACCGATCTATTTTGCATTAGGTTGGGCAGACATGTAGGCTAAATTGAGGTTGGGATGGGTTAGAATTCTTAATCCAATCCAAAATAGGGTCACCCGTGACCTGGCTCTTGACCCACATGAATAGCATTTTTAAAAAGTAGGAGAATTCTAAATGGAAGACCTCATTCCTAATTTCAGTTATGAAAACTTATACTCATGGTGCTCTAATTTAATTTATTGAACAAATATTTTTTTTCAATATTTTGGTCATCAACATTTAAGTTCAAATTGATGTAAGTTTAGTTTGTGATATTCATAAAAAACATCAAATTTTTTAAAACTTGACTTGTATTTTCAATTTATATTACCAACTTGAACCAAACTGGAGATTAACCCAAGCTTGACTTGTTTTCATAGGTTAGGTTAAGGTTGAGTTGACTTTGACTGGACTTGGTATAACATATAGGATATGTTTGGTATTTGATAAAACTTTTGAAAGAAAAGTTTTTGGTGAAAAAGTTTTTATAATGGGAAAAAGTGATGCAATATGAGAGGGGCAATAATGAGGAGTAAAGAAAATAAAAATAAAATAGATGGTGTAATTGTATGAAAAGTTGTGAAGAAATGATTGAAAAGTAAGATAGTTGTATAGAAAGATGTGAAAAAATGATTTAAAAATAAATTAGTTGTGGAAGGAAAAAGTTTTAGATGAAAAAAGTTTTTGTTTTGGTGAATATCAAATGCACCTATATTGTTGGAAAAGGGGTTGTCCAAATAGGTTTAGGGTTGGGCTAATCCTGACCCAATACTTACCCACCCTTTTAGATCCCTACGCAGAAGCTAGAAATTGCAATTTTAAATTGCAAATTTCTCTTTCTTGATTCTCTCACTCACTCACAATTTAAGGGTACCGTGGCTATTAAAACTGGATCAAACGGTTGAACCAGTGACCGAATGCTTCACTAGTTCAATCAAGATCGGTCCAGTCCACAACATAACCATGAGCGTTGCAGTTCAATTGGAGATTTATGGTTTGACTGGTTCACATAGTCCTATGATTTTTCTTTCTTACGTGTTTGTGCACACTATTCAAGGAGAAAAAAACTGATGAGTGATGAGTGCCTAAGTTGCCAGCTTGATGCATTTATGGGCAAAGTGAAATTGAACATTTATGCATTTATTGGTGGCATTGAAGTCAAATGTGGGCAATGGAAAACCTAGTTTCAAATGGAATCTTATGTTAGGTAAATATGGAATTATGTAAGATTAAATGATTTAGCATATCATACATATTTTAACCTTTTATTTATCACTTTTATTTTACATATTTTTTATATATTTGACTTTGATGAGTCTAGAAGAGTAAATTGTATGTTTTTATCTATATAGTGTTTGATTTATTTTTTGAAGTTTTATAATTGTAATTATCATAGTCCTCATTATCATCTTTCTTTTTGATATGTAGTCAAATACATTAAGTATGATATATTTTTTAAATACTTAATTTTTCAATATCTATGTAAAATTAAAATTATTATATATGATAATATGATTATATTATCCTCATATTATGGTTCAAACCGGTTTGAACTAAACCAGCTCCTTTATTGGTTCAATCTTCAATTCAGTTATGATAACATTGCTCTAGACAACTTACATAGTGAGAAATACGGAGTTGAACTAACCTTTGCATACCAAAAAATCACACGTCCACAAGTTGAACTAACTGGCAAGATGCATGAAGCATGTGTTGCCAAGAGCAGAATGACCGCACTCTCTGTTGAGCCTAGATAGCCCTAGGTAGCAAATGAATATGGAGCAACTTTTCTTTGTACTTTGCATAATGGTTATTAGAAATTATTTGATGGCAAAATTATGCTCTTGATATATGTAACCTCTAATGAATCATGATTTGGATTTTTTTCTGTCCACAACTTGAACTAACTAGCAAGACGCGTGAAGTATGTGTTGCAGAGAGCAGAATAACTACCTCTGTATTTTGGATATGGAGCAAATGAATATGTAGCAATTTTTCCTTGTATTTTGTATAATGGTTATCGGAAATTATCATCATCATCATCATAAGCTATTTCCCACTTAGGTGGGGTCGGCTGCATGGATTTTGTTGTGTCATTCTTGGCGATTTAAGACTAAATTTTCTGTAATTTGTAATATTTTAAAATCTTGTTTAATTACTTCCATCCATTTTTTTGGGGTCTTTCTCTTATTCTCCTCCTACTTTCTACTTGGATAGACTCTATCCTCTTAACCGGTGCTACTTTAGGCCTCCTTTTAACATGACCAAACCATCTTAATTTATTTTCTCTCATTTTATCACAAATTGGTCTCACTTTTAGGTTTTCTCGAATTATTTTATTCATAATTTTATCTTTTCTTGTTTTACCATTCATCCACCTTAATATTCTTATTTCCGCTACGCTCATTTCTTGTATATGTTGTTCTTTAACTGTCCAACATTCTGCCCCATAAAGTATAGCAGGTCTAATCGCAGTCTTATAAAATTTTCCTTTTAGTTTGATTGGAATTCGATGATCACATAAAATTCGTGATGCACTTTGCCATTTCTTCCATCCTGCTTAAATTCTATGTTTTATATCTTTTTCAATTTCCCCGTTCTCTTGAACTATTGATCCTAAATACCGGAAGTGAGTAATTCTTATTACTACTTGATCTAAAATCTTAATTGATTCCTCATCCGGGTTCTCATTATTATTAAAATTACATTTTATATATTCAGCTTTTGTGCGACTAATTCTAAAACCACTAGATTTTAAAGAATCTACTCACCTATTCAATTTTAAATTTAGTTATTCTTTAATTTCATATATTAGAACTATTTCATCTGCAAATAATATACACCAAAGTACTTCTTATAGATGTCTAGTAATTTCATTTATTACTAAGGTAAAAAGGTAAGGACTCAAGGCTAAGCCTTGATGTAAACCTATTTTAACTGGAAAAATATTAGTATCTCCACTAATGGTCTTGACATTTGTAATAGCCCCTTAATACGTATCTTTAATAATATCAATGTATCTATTATTAATTTCTTTTTTTCATCACTTACCATATTAACTTTCTTGGTATTTGATCATATGCTTTTTTCAATCAATAAAAATCATATATAAGTTCTTTTTCTTCTTCTTATACTTTTCAAATAGTTGTCTAAGTAAGAAAATAACTTCAGTGGTTGATCTTCCTGGCATAAAACCAAATTGATTTTTAGATGCATTACTTTCCTATCTTAGTCTTTGTTCAATTACTCTTTCCCATAATTTCATAGTATGACTTATTAGTTTTATTCCATGATAATTTGCACAATTTTGAATATTCTCCTTATCTTTATAGATTGGGACTATAATGCTTTTCCTCCATTCACTTGGTATTAACTTTGTTTTTATAATCTTATTAAAAAAATTTGTTAACCATGTTACACTTACATCTCCCATGCACTTCTATGCCTCAATTGGTATATTATCCGGGCCTAAGGCTTTTCCTGTTTTCATTTTCCTTAGAGCTTCTTTTATTTCAAATATTCTAATTTTTGGGAAATAACTGATATTTCTATTTTCTTCTCTATTAAACTAAGACCTAATGTTAAATGTTCGTGTGAGGTATCATTTAGTAAACTATAAAAATAAATTTTTCATCTTTTTTTAATATCATCATCTTTGACTAGAACTCTTTGATGTTCACTTTTAATACATCTAACATGTGTTAAATCTTTGCCTTTATTTTCTCTTAATTTAGCCAACTTAAAAATATCATTTTCACCTTGTCTAGTTCCTAATCTGTCATATAAGTTGTCATAAGCTGTGTTTAGCATCGCTAATAATTTTTTTAGTAGTTTTTTTTGATAATTTGTATTGTAGTAAGTTGATATCATTTTTATTTCTCTGCTGTGTTTTAAACTTTTCTTGTTTAACATTTATAGCTTTTTGAACATCTTCATTCCATTACCAAGTTTCCGTATGTGAGGATCTACAATTTTTATATATTCCTACAATACTTTGTCCTATTTCTTTTGTGTTAGTTATCATTTTATCCCACATTGATTCTACTCTATCTTCTTCTGTATCCCATTTCCTTCTTCTATCGTTCTTTTACGAAAAAGGTCCATGTTGTTTCCCTTTAAAGTCCACCATTTAATTTTTGGAATTATATTGCTTTTAGTTTTTGTTAACTTTTGTATGTATATATCCATCACTAATAATATATGCTGCATAGCTAAGCTCTCATCTAGGATAACCTTACAATTAATACAAAGAGATCTATCCAATTTTCTTATAAGGAAGAAATCTATTTGGCTAGAATTGGTCTCACTCTTGAATGTTATCAAGTGTTCATCTCATTTTTGAAATAAGGTATTTGCTATAACCAAATCATATGCCATAGCAAAGTCCAAAATGACATTCTTCATTTCATTCTTTATTCCAAAGCCGAAACCTCCATGACTTCTCTCATATCCTACATTATCCTTTCATACATGTTCATTTAAATCTCCACTTATCACAACCTTTTCCTAGTCAGGTATCCTTTGCATTACACTATCTAAGTCATCTAAAAATTGTTTCTTGATTCTATCATCCAATCCTACTTGTAGTGCATAAGCACTAATCACATTTATGGCCTTTATACCTAATACTAGTTTTATTTGAATAATTCTATCATTTACTCTGTTGACATCTACAACTTTATTTATGAATTTATTTTCTACTATTATCCCTACACCATTTCTATTACCATCCTTTCCTATATACCATAATTTGAATCCATTAATCTCCTTAGTCTTCTCTCTTTTTCACCTAGTCTTTTGAAGACATGCTATATTGATTCTTCTCTTTCTCATAACATCTACTACTTCCATACTTTTCCCCGAAAGAGTCCCGATATTCCATGAGGTAAAACAAACCTTGTGTTTTGGTACCACTTTCTTTTCTAAACCACGTCCATAAAGGCATGAGAACCTTTGCCGACTTCTCGCCACAACCGGACGTTGTTGTGGCGCGTCGCTTCCGGGGGAGACACCCTAGCAATCCTTGCTCATTTCTTACTACATTCGGGCTCCGATGTAGCGTGTTGCTTCCGGGGAGACCTGTCACTGAATCATGACTAGTCGGTTTTTCCGTCCATTCTTGCTGAGCATTTGTTGGATCTTTTTTTGCGCATTCCTTCCGTCATGAAGTTACCTAATGAAACCATGTTAGCTTGCACTGGGTTTGGATTTATCTTGTCTGTTCGTTGTTTTGTTATGTCATTTTATTACTATAGTGATTGGTGTTTTTTGAACTTTCTTTGGCATTTAGGGTCTGTTTGACATTTGGCAAAACGAAAAGAATTTTTTTCTCACTTTGTCATACAAACCTTTTGATACGATTTCACATCTTAATTGACTTACTACCCTACTTTTTCTATTACATTCGAATTATTTTTCATATTTTTATATACAACTATATTATCTATTTTATCTTTATTTTCTTTACTCTTAATCAATGTCCCTAATATATCATATCATATTTATTTTTTCAAAATTTTTCTCATAAAAATTCCTCTTTACTCTTAATCAATATTCGTATTATATCATATCATCCTCATTTTTTCAAAATTTTTCTCAAAAAATTATCTGTTTTTTCCATATCTTTTCGTACAACTATTATATTTATTTTATCTTCATGTTCTTTACTCTTAATCATTACCCCTATTATATCACATCATACTCAAATTTTGAGAATTTTTCCACAAATTTTTTCTTTGCTTTTTTTATTTGTTATTTTTTATAACCTGTTAGCAAATGACCCTTACACGATTACTAAGAAAGGATATTGCACTTTTCAGGTTGATGACATTGAAGATTTTGAAGATGCATCCTTCCTTAATGCCGTTGTTAAGGTATTCCTTATGCTTTATGATGTCTTAAGAACTTTCATAAGCATTGTAAGCTGGTTTGCTTTAGTCCTCAATTTGTTATATGGTGTTGTTGTTTCTAGCTTTCTTGACACATGCAGGTATTATAAGATCACAAGTATGGGTTGAAGATCTTCATTGCTAATGTTATAATTACAGCTGTTGCAGTTTTATTATGAGTCCACTTTCTTTTTTGTTTTTAGGGACTTTGGAAACAATGGTTAAATATTGTAGGCAATAACCATTACCAGCTATGTTGACCTCATAATATGATTATCACCTACCATAACATCAACTTTGGATGCTATAGTCTTGCATACATGCACATTGATGTACTAGGTCCACTCTTTCAAAATTTTGTTTCCTTTTTATACCACCCCTTCGTTTTTCTGCTTTTTAATTTTAGGATAGGTGTGATGTGATGATAGTTTGTCTCTTCCCCATCTATTTGTGTGTGTGTGTGTATATATATATCCAATATATTTGATAGATCTCTTGTTATATCTTTTTAACAAGCAATCCTCATCATAAGTCGTTTCCCGCCTATGTGGGGTCGATTGCATGAATTATATTGTGCCATTGTTGATGATCATAAACTAAGTTTTTAGTAATTTTTGATGTTTTCTACTTCTATCCATGTTTTTCTGGGTCCTCTTATTCTCTTACCACCTCCTATTTAAGTAAACTCAGCTTTCCTAATTGGAGTCATTTCAGACTTTCTTTAACATGTCCGAACCACCTTAATCTATGTTTCTTCATTTTATTATCTATTGATTTTTCATTTCTAATTTTTATCTTTTCTTGTTTGCCACTTATCCATCTTAACATTCCCATTTCTGCAATACTCATCTTATGTGTATGATTTTTTTTAATTACCCAACATTTAGCCCCGTATAATACAGCTGGTCTAATCATTGCCTCATAATTTTTTTTTTTAAAATTTAGGGTGTGTTTGGTAACAACAAAAAGTTGTCAAGTTAAAACTTTTCAATCTAAAACTTTTTCACTCTTCACAATCACTCTATTTTTTAATCATTTCTTCACATTTTTCTATACAACTACCCTACTTTTCAATTATTTCTACACAACTACCAACACAACTAACCTATCTATTTCAACTTTATCCTATTTGTTCTTCATCATTACCCCTATCATATCACATCATTTGACAACTTCTCATCTCTACAACTTTTCATCAAAAGTTTTATTCATTCCCAAACACACCCTTAATTAGAACTTGATGGTCATATAAAATTCCTAAAGCATTTCGTCATTTTTTCTATCCTGCTTAGATTCTATTTATGATGTCTTTTTCAATTTCCACACAATCCAAGCCATTTGCAGTTGAGGTTTCCAAATGTGTTTCGGATCTGCTTGGATCATGATTTTGTAGCATGACAAATATATTGAAAATTGGCTTGTATGCATTTTGCATGGAATTTGTTTTACTGACTTTTCAGTTTCCACTCCTATCAAAATATGGTGTTGCATGCTGCTTTCCAGCACTAAAGCCAAGGAATGTATCCCCATGAAAAATTAAATCTACTGATATTTCCTACCTTTTCTTTTCATTTTCCTTATTTTTTCAAAATAATTGCACTGTCATTTCTATATTTATTTATATAAAATAATTACTAGTCTCCAACCCATATGTCCTTGTTTTTATGCTTCAAGGCATTGTAAGCACCATCTAAGAACTTAGCCTCCTGTTTTGAAAGCATTGATTATGTCTGCATCAGTTTATGTTGCTTTGACCTTCCAGTTTGCACAGTCTTCGTAACTGGTTTACTCAATAATGATTTTTTTGTTTGATCTAGGTTTACTGTACCCACACTGCACCAGATTTTTCCCTTCCATGGCAAAAGCGAAGACAGTATACAAGTACAGGAAGGCATGTATTAAACTCTCCTTGGTCTTTAACATTAAGCGTGCACAATTTTTTTAATAACTATTATTGTGGGACTGATTGACTGTCATTTATATTTCAATTAGTTTATGAGTTCCTTTGTTTAAATATTTGCTAATATTCTTGACTGTGCAGTGCTTTTATGATAAAAGGCAAGAAGCTCTTGACAAACGCACATTGTGTTGAAGACAGTACACAGGTACCAATCTACACGAATTTAACATCTGAATGGGTAGATAGTAAAGTTGAAATCCTAGTTGTTGCATATTAATTGTTCTGATCTGGACAGAAAACATGAAATCAGAAGTGGAAAGTGAAGGATGTCAATATGTCATCTGTTCTGTCCTTGATTGCAACTTGGACAGTTTGGTTGGGTTGAGCGTCAGTCAACCCATGCTTAGCCCAACATACTGGCTGCACTGGTTTCAAACCAATTTACATCCAACCAATGCAGGTCAAGTTGGATTTTGGTTGGTTAAGTTTTGATTATGCATTTTGAGTGGTCTACAATTTGAATAAAATGATGGAAATATTAAGTGAGAAATGATCAAGAATGAATTGTGTTAATTTACTCATTGATTGCTTCTGAAACACTTGACAAAGAAGGGTAGATGAAATGTACTGAAGGAGATCAAGGCAAAATATAAGATGCAAAAGCCTTTCTGCAGGACCCTTTTGAGCAATGACTTTTGTTTGTCTTTCTTGGTTTACTTTTGCTTCTAAGATGCAAAACAAGTGCAATCAACTTGGAGGTTCTAACAGATGACATGGCATGTCCAAATGAATTGTTTCTAGGGAGTTGATTTAGTTGTTGAATCTTACAACAGTTTGTTGGATAATGATCTTCTAGTTTCTGAGTTTGGGCGAGCCCCAAGGCGTAGTGTTTACAAGCTCGATTCTGTTGTTATGATTTGGATCTTCAGGTTACGGGGTCCTTGCTTGAGATAGCACCTAACAAATTCACAGGTTTGATTGGTAATATGAAGTCCTCTGTTTCTAATGCAAGGTCCTTCGTAATGCTTGTAGTGGCAATTTGATTTAATTTCGTCCTGATCGTCATTAAAAATGGCTTATCGTATATGAATTGGGATTTGGAGTGATGGTTGCCATTCTGAAAGGAATGCAGGGGTTTTGCTATATGAATCCGGAAAATGGAAGCACACTTTGGTTGGGGAATTTTGGATTTGACCAATACATTTAGGAAGCTGAAAAATCAAGCTGTTTCCCAGTTGTTCACTAGGATCACCATAGAGTTTCTCTAATCTCTTGTTGCTGTTTTTTCTGGGACTGGTTTCAGGTTAAAGTCAAGAGAAGGGGTGATGACACCAAATTCGTGGCTAAGGTCTCTCTCTCTCTCTCTCTCTCTCTGTCTCTCTCTGTCTCTCTCTCTCTCTCTCTCCCTCCCTCCCTCCCTCCCTACCTTCGCCCCACCCACCCCACCCATCTTGCTGTGCATGCATGCATTCCCATATGCACTCGCGCGCAGAACAGATTGTGTCCATGTGTTCCCTTATATGAACCAATAGAGACAGAGAAGATGGCATTCGAGGTAGTTCCAACTTGTCATCCCAACTCTCTCTCTCTCTCCCTCTCTCTCTCTGTCTCAGGTGTGCATGTGCTCACGCATGGTTCCACTCTTCTCTTGGACATGGGGCCCCACAATCAGAATGCATATATACAGAGGAGGAAATATTTCCCTACAGTTCGCATCATTAATTCCTGCAAACTTCTGAGTGGCTCTTTCCTTAGATCCAAAAGTAGCATCTGACATCTTGAGGCTAAAGCCAATAGTGAGGCAAACTGATAGAAGGGAGCTAAAGTTATTAAGATTGGGCACAATCGGGGGCAAAAATCAAAATTTCACCTTCTGGATTTTGTTTCTATATTTTGTCTTTGGCCTATTTTTTAAGTCCTTACCATTCTATTTTGCACTCTTTTGGTATGATTGTATTGAACAACGGTATCCCCTCATAGAAGTTAGAATGTACTGTTGCAGAACCAGCTAACTGGAGTGGAACACTAGTTGAGGGAATAGTCGCCTCCCGCACCTTCCTGTGATTCATTAATTTTTCTGTGATCATTGTTCATTAACAGATAGAAACTAGATTCTCTGCTAAATGAAACTCTCCTAGTCTTCCTCTCACTGATTTTTTGTGCACACAAGAACATAATTGAATCTTACTTACCTTTTGTAGTTGGTTCTTCTCCCATCTAGGTAATTTCAAGTTCCTACTACGTTCTGTAGAAGATGCCAAGGATGATAACAATGTTGACTGTTGTATTTCCTCTTCTCACCAGTTTCAAAATTTTAATCTTTGCTTCCAAATCATTGTCGTCGTCATCATCATCATCAAAGGTGCCAAGTTTCTTAGTTCTTCTGTCATTAATTGAAACCTTGCTCATACTCTGGGTTTGCATTCTAAGAAACCTCTTGCTAGAGTTTAACATGAGCTTCTCATCCGAAGTCATTTCATGGGTTATGCTCCTGTACTTCTCGCACCCATGCCACACATCCAGCCATCTGTGTCCAAGCACTAGAAGTGGGCACCATTACCTTTGGGTTGAGACTGTTCTTTGGGATTCTAAATCATACATTTTGGAAGAGCTTTAATGTCTTTCCGTGTTGTGCCGATTTGTTGACCGAAGGCAAGAAAAAAATAATAGAACTTTCCTAAAATATGGACTTCTGTTTGTCAAGTAGTCCATGTGGATGAATAAATACCCAAGCATTTCCATTTGCATTCGTTAGGAAGTATGAACATATGCCGTCATATTCAACATCTCTTCTGTTTACCTATTAGAAGAATGCAGATTGAAAACCTCAAGTAACGGGCTCCATGCTTAATCAATATTAACCATCATACTATTTCAACTGCTCATTTGGTTAAGTTTCTTTGAATTTGCTTCACACAAAATCTCTCTACAACTTCATATCTAACAGCATCTTTTTTGACAGGTTTTAGCTATAGGTGCTGAATGTGACATTGCTTTGCTTTCAGTAGAGAGTGAAGAATTTTGGAGAGGAGTTAAGCCACTTCGTTTTGGTCGCCTACCTCGCCTACAGGTTATTTGCCTTTCCATTTAAAAGTTTCTGCTGAATATGGATTATTTATTACTGGAATGATATAAAGGCACATCTCTTTATAGCTGGAGCCCTGACAACTCAGGTTTGTGTCCTTCTCTGTGCATGCGTGCGCATGTAAATGCATGTGTAAATGTATTGGCATATACAGGTACGATGGTCCATGTGCATCCATGGTGCATTCATGTGGATTGTTGGTATAGACAGTTCAATATTTTCTGGTGAATTTTTAACTTCCATTGCAAGCACACCTGTATGTGGTCTTATTCTAACAAGTTTGAGGTTGTTAGACATGGGATTGGTGGATAATGTAGCTTTGATGATTTGATGTCAGTATCCATTTTTTTTACAGTTACAAAGTGGGTCTGTTTTTTTGGTTCTTTGGTCTTGTTGGTGAAGGCTATAAAGAACCCTTTAATTGTTCACACTTTCATGCTGTACTTGGACTTCATTGATCTATCTTGACCAGGAACATTTTCTGTTGTCCTACCTTTTTCAAAATTTAAATGAAGTACAGAACAATACACCTACTTTTGTTTCTACATGTTCACGAACTTCCACTTTCTGATCTGCTATTTTCAACAAATATGCTCTTGTTAGTGTATCTAAGGACTATATCCCTTTTCTTATCTCAGCTTCTTGTGAGGTTTAATTTCTCATATTATAATAGTTGCTGCTTTTGAACATGCAGGATTCTGTTACTGTTGTGGGCTATCCACTAGGAGGTGAGACAATATCAGTGACACAGGGCGTGGTATCACGGATAGAGGTTTGTTTGATTATACTTTACCTATGTTTAATATGTGTTTTGTCAGCATTTTCATCAATCACCCTTCAACACGGCCACGATCACGACCACGACCATCCGAGTTGTTTCTCCCTTATGCGGGCTCAGTTGCGTGGATTCTGTTGCGCTATTGTTGATAATCATAAACTAAGTTTTCAGTGATCTTTAACATTTTCTGATTTTATTAAATTACTTCTATCCATGTTTTTTTGAGTATTTCTCTCATTTTCTTATCGCCCTCTATTTGAATAAACTCAAGCTCTTCTAAACTTTGCCATTTCAGGCTTCCATTTAACATATCCAAACTAAGGTTTTTTTTTTTTTTTTTTTTTCTCATTTTATTATCTATTGACTCCACCTTTAGATTTTTTCCGGATTTACTTCTTTTCTAATTATATTTTTTCTTGTTTACCACTCATCCAACTTAACATTATCATTTATGTTACACATCCTATGTATATGATGTTCTTTAATTGCCCAGCATTTTTCCACACATAGCATAGCTGATCTAATTGCCATCTTGTAAGAAACATTACAATGAAAGAAGGCCTTACCTCTTTCTTGTAAGGTGTCGTGTAATAAAGCTACTCTCTTGCCATGGTATTACTATTTATGATTTTCCTGCACCATTGTCAGATCACTTCATATTCTCAAGGTGGAGCAGATCTTTTGGGTATTCAAATTGACGCAGCAATCAATCCTGGTAATTAGTAGATCTATTGCACATTCCATTGATTGTGTATCGTTAGCTGTCACTTTAGACCTGATTTTGGCAAAATTTTTGGGTTCTAAGAAGAAAACTTCAGTAGTGCCTAATTTTTGGGAAGTTGATCCTAGAAAGGCAGAGAAGTGAACAAGGGATCAAGGGAGGGAGGAAGATAATTTGTAATCGTAACATTAAAATTGATGGAGATTGTAATTGCATGACCTAACAGTATCTCAGTGAGGAATAAATAAAATATCCTAATTCATGAGGTAATAAATAAATGATTCTTATCCTGCAATAATTTTTTTTTATTAAAATTTTTTTTTAAGGAATATGCAGGCCCCACCTAAATCTTTCTCCTTGTAAAATTTGGTAATTTTTTGTATTTCTTTGATGTTTAGTTTGATACAAGATCTTCGTGGGGCACACATTTTCATTAAAAATTAAAAAATAAATTTTTTTTACAGCTGTGCAATATGGGTGGTTGTATAAAGTATAAACTCAGTGGCCATAACTAAAACCCTTATCCTTATGGCTTGTTATACTTTCCAGTTTAAAAGAAGGCTCATCCTGGAGTCTAGAATTTGATGCATTCATCAGGTGCAACGTACTATTTCCTGCAACTAGAATCTCTTTTACAATATGTAATACATGCACACAATTTACTATTCAAAGCAAAAGCACATCAAATGTTTACCCTGAGTCATTTTGATCGGAAATAATAGTAGACGTACTGCAAATAAAATTAAGGATGGCATTCTGCTATTGACTTTAGGATTTTTGTCATGTCTAACAAGCATCTTGTTCTTGTGCCAATAAATCTCAAGAGCAAATCAGCAGCGAATCAGAATTTCATTCTAAGAATCACTGTGCAGCTGGTAACAAGACAGGAAATAAGCTTATCTTACCTAGAAAGCATTCTGGTAGAACATTTTATCGAATGAGTTCCGTCCTTGTGCTCTTTCTTAAGATGGAGGTTTCCATGAATTTGGTCCTAAGGATGTCCTTCCTTGAAAGAGTTTCATCAGAAGCTTCACTAACGATTCCTAGGGTTAAAACACTATCTTTGGCTTTTATAAATTAATTTTGCTAAATGTTTTTCATGAATTGTTGCTCCTTATCACATTTGTAGGAAATAGTGGTGGTCCTGCTTTCAATGATCACGGAGACTGTATAGGTGTGGCATTTCAGGTACATCCTTTGCTATTGAATGTAATCAGTTTCTTAATCTCTGTTAGTGACTAGCTGATTTTTATGGCCAACTCTCTTATCCCTTATCTTTTGGCATCTTCATTGGGGAAAACATCTATCATTGTGTTTGGACGCTGATATTGTTGACTGTTATACTACATCTTTGTAAGTTCTCATGTGATACTTTGTTTAGGTTTACAGATCTGAAGATGTTGAGAATATTGGTTATGTGATTCCTACTACAGTTGTCAAACATTTCTTGGATGACTATGAAATGAATGGAGATTATACTGGTAAGAAAGCTATTCCCTTTTCATACAAATGGTCTACCAAGTTTTGCCTCATACTTGTGCTATAACTTAGAATAATCATGGAGATTTTTGTGCTCACTCCCCTAGGATGAAAATTAAATTGCTTTTTCCATGAATAGGTTTCACATTTCTCAGTCTGGAAAATCAAATGTGGGTTGCTGCACCTTTATTTGCCTCTTTATCTTCTTTCTTTTTCCTCTTTTTTTTTTTTTTTTGATTGGTATTATACAATATGACATGTTATTACATTTAAGCTCATTCACAAGGGACACCACAAACTCCCATCTATCATAAGAGGAGACTACAAGCTCCTACATAAACACTCACAGGAGATGGAGCTCCCATCAATAGCCTCAGGAGACAGAGCTCCTAAAAACAGCCGTGACTTCCACCCATGGCCACTGGGAGACTTGAACCCTGGACCTCACCAGTAAGAGTTACCAACTAGGCTACTGCCCAGTTGGCTATTTCCTTGTTTATCTTTAGCTAAATGGATAATGTTAGTAGACTGACTTGGTATATGTATAGTATCCCCAAAGAGTCTTAAGCTTGTGGTTGTTATTTAGAATAGAATAAGTTCAATGTTTGCAATGAAAGCAGGATCACCAAAGATAGCATTTATTGCTATTGGAAGACCTTAAAAGAATAAATGATTTCATAAATAGATTTGAATGCTTCTGTTTGTTTGAATAAGACACTGTTTTTCATAGGCCTGCTGGAGGTGATGTGTAGCAGTTGGGTCATGGGTATGGGCTTAGGTCCATGGATTCCATAAAACCCAGGCGCGGGTGGGTATATCCATGGGGAAGAGGTGCTATACACATGCATGCAGTGTGCTGAGATGGCAGCACGGCCCATTTGAGTGCTGTGCTGGCAGGGTTGCCCATGTGCATGGTGAGCTAGTGGTCATGTTGGCAGAGGTAGGAAGTGGTGAGAGGTCGGTGGTTCATATTGGACGGGTGGTGCATGATTTGTCTGAGTTTTTTGTTCTAGTTCTCACTGGAGAGATTCCTGCTTTGTAGATCCAAATTCCATTTCAATTTCAATAAAAATTAGTGAAAATTGCCATTCAAATCTGGTTCCTAATGCTATTTTCAACTGTTTCATTACAATGAGCTGTACTTTTGATTTCTTTATGACTATTATTTTTGCTAACCGGGATGCACACACATACACTTTTTTGTTTGAAACATTTCTCTAGGTAATTGCTGGTTTCATGATTGCTTTAACACTCTTGCGCGCACACCCACATACATATAAACATATATAGTCCAGCTTCTATACATGCAGATGCACCATTCACTTTGGTACTCTTGTCTAGTTTTGGCTTCGTCTTGATGATTTTGTCAAATCTAATTCATCAATTGTATTTAACACTTATTTTTTCTTAGAAACCAAAAATTATCCTAATCCATAGCTTGCATAATTTTCAAAACTAACAAATATTTAAGAGTGACTTTGAATCCATTAAAAATGATTAGTTTATTATGGGGACCCATGAGGTCTCATATAAAATATTCATCTTACCTATATTAATGGTTTTATAGGATTTTATAGTATTATAAAACTTTAGCATATGGGTCCAAGTAGTTTTCTAAATCTATGGCCTACACATAATTCCAATTTATATGATTTGCGGCTTCTATACATTCAGATTTATTAATTCACTTCAATACTTCCATTTAGTTTTGGCCCTGTCTTGATAATTTTGTCAAATTCAATTCATATATTGTATTTACCACTATCGGTGTTACTTAAATACCAAAAATTATATCAATTGGAATTATGTGTAAGCCATATGTACAAATTTAGAAAACCACTTGGATCCATATACTTGGAATATTATAAAATGCTATAAAACCGTTAATCTAGGTAGGATAAATATTTTAGATAGTTTAGATATTAAATTGAGACCTTATGGGTCCTTATTCTTAAGTGCTGATTTATTTTGAAAATTACACAAACTATGAGATAATTTTTAATTTTTCAAGAAAACAATCGATGGATTCGAGTTAACAAAATCATCAAGATGGAGTCCAAATTAGACATGAGTACCAAAGTGAATTAATATATCCGGATATATAGAAACTGGACTGTGTGTGGAGAGAGAACCGGATATATGGAAACTGGACTGTGTGTGGAGAGAGATGATCCAATACAATTGGTTATAAGTTACAACCACTTGATATTTTGATTTTTTTTTTTTTTAAAACATCCAGTCCATGCATTGTGTTTAAGATTATTTACTTAGCCTATGTACAAAAAATCAGGTGAATTGAAAATTTTTATAATTAGTAATCTTAAAAAAATATAATTATAAACAATCTCATGCATTTGTGCTTGTTGTGGAGTATATACAAATCCAAACAACTTGATTTTTCATGTCATGCAAATGTAAATGGAGTAAATATGATAGATGGTTTGGATTTAAAAGAAAATATCAAAAAATAAAAAATAAAACCGATTATATTGAAGAAATACTCATGTGTGTGTGTGTGTGTGTGTGTGTCTATATATATATATATAGAGAGAGAGAGAGAGAGAGAGAGAGAGAGAGAGAGAGAGAGATGAATACTGTAAGCTACAACCACTTGATTTTTTTAAAAAAAATTTTCAAACATCCAATCTATGTATTGTGCTTAAGATTATTTATTTAGCCTATGTACAAAAAAAATACTGAATTGAAAACTTTTATAATCAATAATCTTAAAAAATATAATTATAAACAATCTCATGCATTTACACTTGTCGTGGATTATGAACAACTTTAAATTACATGATTTTCCATATCATGCAAATATCAATGGAGTAAAATATGGTGGATGACTTGGATTCAAAATGAGACACTAAAAAATAAAAAAAACCACTGATTGCATGATGTAATTGGCTGTAGCAGAGAAATGCTCATGCATGTGTGTGTGTGTGTATCCTCCAGACTCCTACGTTGCAAGAACTCCTGATTCAACAAGACTTTCGATAAATTCACTAATTTTTTGTTTTTGGTTCTGGCTCTTGCTTTAGTGGTCTCTATTTCATGTTCATTTCTTCTTACTGTGATTGCTTGATATTAACCATTTTTTTTTTCAGTTGGATAAAATAGTTGAGATGCTTTCTTCTTCCTTTTCTTTTCTTGTAGATACTAGATAAGGTACCTAGTAACCTTGCACATGATGAGGGATGTGCTTGTTGTCTTACTGGCTTATCATCTATGATCACCATAAAAATTCTTAGTTGTTCCCTTATCATTAGTGATGTGGATGTTGGTCCTTCATGTTTCAAGAATTTGTAAATTTAATCCCATAATTATCAACTTTTTATTATTAATCCACCCTATGAAAATAAGTGGCATATTCACCCTTAATATTAATAGTCATTACTAAGCACTCCATTGCGTAGACTCCTGTGTATGAATAGAGGAGAGTTTTTTACTTATTTTACAACTTCAAATCCAAATAATAATTTAGGACATTTTTACAATGATCTCGTAGCAATGTCACATATTCTTTTCTGGGGGTTTCATTATGAATAATGTTTTTATTCAATTTTATGGTTTGCAAAAGAAATGAAAAACCCTTCCTGAAAATGAATAGAAAAGATGAAATGGTGTTTTATCAAGCTGATCAGGTGCAAATGTTAATTTTTCAAAATTTGTGAATTTTGTTATTATCAAGTTATTATCAAATATCAGTTGTCCCATGGTCCCCTTTGAGTGCAAAAAGCCAATAAGTGAATGTCACTGTTGATCCAAGCCAAAGGAGATCCTAACCATTCATTGAATTAGCAGGTCCAAGGGGTTGTCATAGCCAAAAATATGGCGGACGAGTGCAGTGGACATTCTTTTCCTTATCACCATCATCCAGTGAAGTCAATTTACTTATTGTCTGATGAATAAAACTGTATCTTCCAGATTGCTATTCTCTAAGATTGATCGTGTGAGGAATTCCTAATCGGGAACTGTGACTGCTCTGTTTGAGACCTTTTGGTAGATACGGATGGTCTTGAGCAAGACAAGCGTGCACAAACAATCTTTAAAATGTGATATCTTTCCTCTATTTAGTGCATTGGATCTACGGCTTCTATTCACCTTTTAACCCATTAAATTTGGAGCCAAACCCAACTTGGCCACTTTTACCATTCTACCATTGCAGGATATTCGGCTTGATGTTGTCTGCCACTGCCACTGGGACTGTGACATTGGTGGCTTAACCATCCAATGAACTGATTTTATGCTGGAAGATAATCACCGTTGATGCTATCTATTAGAATTTTGACCTCAATTTCTTGATAGCCCACCCACAGCGACACATATCTTCTGAACCATGATCAGCATAAAATGGTCCATGCAGGTTCAGGCCACACATTTCTCTGTCGCCTTTTATCTTCTTTATACCCAATTCAGTTCTGCTTCTTGCGCCATCATTAATAGTTATTGGTCTCCACCAGATGATCTTATCCTCACTAGGTTGAAAAGATCAAGCATGCCTGATCACATTTACTCACAGTACTCTTCATCGTTAATAGTCTACTCATCCAATCATTATCAGATCTGAAATCTTTTTCGTTATGGTCATTGATTGGATGGATGGTGGATCCACTTATGGCTTAGGATGGCTTCTGGTATATATTCAAGGAGAATGGGTTTCAGGCTGGCTTTCGTTCCTCGCAAAAGGGACTGTATTCATTTAAGGAAACATTATGGGAGCGATGGTGACTTTGATGCTCTATGGAATAGATGACTCGAGCCATTTCTTTGATGGAAGAGGACTGTTTTAGAAATTGCTTTCAACGTTCATCATCATCATCATCATCATCATAAGCCATTTCCCACCTAAGTGGGGTCGGCGGCATGGATTCTGTTGCGCCATTCTTGGCGATTTAAGACTAAATTTTTTGTAATTTGTAATATTTTAAAATCTTATTTAATTACTTCCATTCATGTTTTTTTGAGTCTTCCTCTCATTCTCCTACCATCTTCTACTTTGATAGACTCTGTTCTCCTAATCGGTACTACTTCAGGTCTCCTTTTAATATGACCAAACCATCTTAATCTATTTTCTCTCATTTTATCACAAATTGGTCTCACTTTTAAGTTTTCTCGAATTGTTTCATTCATAATTTTATCTTTTCTTATTTTACCACATCCACCTTAACATTCTCATTTCTGCTACACTTATTTTTTGTATATGTTGTTCTTTAACTGCCCAACATTCTGTCCCATAAAGCATAATAGGTCTAATTGCAGTCTTATAAAATTTTCCTTTTAGTTTGATTGGAACTCAACGATCACATAAAATTCTTGAGGCACTTCTCCATTTCTTCCATCCTGCTTGAATTCTATGTATTATATCTTTCAATGTTAAGGTTAGAAATTACTAATTTAAAACTTGGGTCAATCCACAAGAGAAAGATTTGAACCTATTATTAAAACTTGTCATTTTAGTTTTAGTAGTTATTTATTGATACGAATGATCCAAATTTAGTTGTCTTTCAAAACCAACAAAAGAAATAGCTTATATTTTTATTTCTATTTGAATATTCAGGGTTTCCTTGCCTTGGGGTCTTGTTACAAAAATTGGAGAATCCAGTTTTGCGAGAATTCTTAAAAGTACCATCCGATGAGGTATCTTCCTTTTTCAGCATGCTAGATTTGTATTTTTTGTTCTTATGATAACTGGTTATATGTATAATGATTCAATACTTTGTTTTTAATTTTTTCAACATAGAGGCTTCATGCTTACCTTTGTTTTTAATTTTAAAGAATATATATTTTAAAAAAATCTAAACCATTTATCGTGTTTTGGACCCCTTGTTTATTATGCTACCAGGAATCATTTTCATTGGAAACTTATCTTGTAAAAAAATTTTGAAGAGTGAAGGCATTTCCCCAGAAGCGACGTGCTACATCGGAGCCTGGATGTGGTGAGAAATGGGCAAGGGTTGCTAGGGTGTCTCCTCGGAAGTGACGCGCCACAACAACGTCCGGTTGTGGCGAGAAGTTAACAAAGGTTCACATGCCTTTATGGATGTGGTTTAGGGAAGAAGGTGGTACCAAAATACAAAGTCCGTTTTGCCTCATGGAATGTTGGGACTCTTTCAGGGAAAAGTATGGAAGTAGTAGATGTTATGAGAAGGAGAAGAATTAATATAACATGCCTTCAAGAGACTAGGTGGAAAGGAGATTAATGGATTCAAATTATGGTATATAGGAAATGATGATAATAGAAATGGTACAGGGATAATAGTAGATAACAAATTCATAAATAAAGTTGTAGATGTCAATAAAGTAAATGATAAAGTTATTCAAATAAAACTTGTATTAGGTGTAAAGGTCATGAATGTGATTAGTGCTTATGCACTACAAGTAGGATTAGATGATAGAATCAAGAAATAATTTTGGGATGACTTAGATAGTGTTATGCAAAGGATACCTGACCAGGAAAAGGTTGTGATAAGTGGAGATTTAAATGGACATGTAGGAAAGGATAATGTAGGATATGAGAGAAGTCATGGAGGTTTCAGCTTTGGAATAAGGAATGAAATGGAGAATGTCATTTTGGACTTTGTTATAGCAAATACCTTATTTCAAAAACAAGATGAACATTTGATAACTTTCAAGAGTTGGGCCAATTCTTGCCAAATGGATTTTTTCCTTATAAGAAAATTAGATAGATCCCTTTGTATTAATTGTAAAGTTATCCCAGGTGAGAGCTTAGCTATGCAACATAGATTATTAGTGATGGATATATATACACAAAAGAGTCAATAAAAACTAAATTCAATATAATTCCAAAAAATAAATGGTGAAATTTAAAGGGAAACAACATAAATTTTTTTAGTAAAAGAATGATAGAAGAAGGAAAATGAGACACACAAGAAGATGGAGCAGAATCAATGTGGGATAAAATGACAATTAACATAAAAGAAGCAGGACAGTATTGTAGAAATATATAAAAATTGTAGATTCTCACATAGGGAAACTCGGTGATGGAATGAGGATGTAGAAATATATAAAAATCGTAGATCCTCACATAGAGAAACTCGGTGATGGAATGAGGATGTTCAAACAGCTATAAACGCTAAACAAGAAAAGTTTAAAGCATGACAGAGAAATAAAAATGATACAAATTATAAAAAAATTACTAAAAAGATTATTAGCGATGCTAAACACAACTTATAATAACTTATATGACAAATTTGGAACTTT
Organism: Annona cherimola; assembly: GCA_030490835.1. Taxonomy (NCBI): domain Eukaryota; kingdom Viridiplantae; phylum Streptophyta; class Magnoliopsida; order Magnoliales; family Annonaceae; genus Annona; species Annona cherimola. The sequence continues at coordinate 19,397,327 of CM059972.1, read as the reverse complement.
ACAAGGTGAAAATGATATTTTTAAGTTAGCTAAATTAAGAGAAAATAAAGGCAAAGATTTAACACATGTTAGATATATTAAAAGTAAGAACCAAAGAGTTCTAGTCAAAGTTGATGATATTAAAGAAAGATGAAAAACTTATTTTTATAGTTTACTAAATGATACCCCACACGAACATTTAACATTAGATGTTAGTTTAAATAGAGAGGAAAATAGGAATATCAGTTATTTCCCAAAAATTCGAATATCTGAAGTAAATGAAACTCTAAGGAAAATGAAAACAGGAAAAGCCTTAGGCCCCGATAATATACTAATTGAGGCATGGAGTGCATGGGAGATGTAGGTGCAATATGGTTAACAAAATTTTTTAATAAGATTATAAAAACAAAGTTAATGTCAAGTGAATAGAGGAAAAACATTACAGTTCTAATCTATAAATATAAGGGAGATATTCGAAATTGTGCAAATTATCGTGAAATAAAATAATGAGTCACACTATAAAATTATGGGAAAGAGTAATTGAACATAGAATAAGATGGGAAATTAATGTATCTGAAAATCAATTTGGTTTTATGCCAGGAAGATCAACCACTGAAGCTATTTTCTTACTTAGACATTATTTGAAAAGTATAGGAAGAAGAAAAAGAACTTATACATGATTTTTATTGATTTAGAAAAAACATATGATCGAGTACTAAGAAAGTTAATATGACAGGTGATGAAAAAGAAAGGAATTAATAACAGATACATTGATATTATTAAAAATATGTAGGAGGGGGATGTTACAAATGTGAGGACCATTAGTAGAGATATTAATATCTTTCCGGGTAAAATAGGTTTACATCAAGACTTAACCTTCAGTCCTTACCTTTTTACCTTAGTAATAGATGAAATTACTAGACATCTCAAAGAAGAAATACCTTAGTGTGTGTTATTTGCAGATGACATTGTTCTAATAGATGAAACAAAAGAATGACTAAATTTAAAATTGAATAGGTGGGTAGATGCTTTAGAATCTAATGGTTTTAGAATTAGTCACACAAAAACTAAATATATGAAATGCAATTTTAATAATATTGAGAACCCGGATGAGGAACCAATTAAATTTTTAGATCAAGTAGTAACAAGAACTAATCACTTCCGATATTTAGGATCAATAGTTCAAGAGAACGGGAAAATTGAGAAAGATATAATGCATAGAATTCGAGTAGGCTGGAAGAAATAGAGAAGTGCGTCGGGAATTTTATGCGACCGTCGAGTTCCAATCAAACTAAAAGGAAAATTTTATAAGATTGCGATTAGACTTGCTATGCTTTATAGGGCAGAATGTTGAGCAGTTAAAGAACAACATATAAAAAAAATAAGCGTAGCAGAAATGAGAATGTTAAGGTGGATGAGTGGTAAAACAAAATAAAATAAAATTAGGAATGAAATAATTCGAGAAAACTTAAAAGTGAGACCAATTTGTGATAAAATGAGAGAAAATAGATTAAGATGGTTTGGACATATTAAAAGGAGACCTGAAGTAGCACCGGTTAGGAGAACAGAGTCTATCCAAGTAGAAGATGGTAGGAGAATGAGAGGAAGACTCAAAAAAACATGGATGAAAGTAATTAAACAAGATTTTAAAATATTATAAATTACAAAATTTTTAGTCTTAAATCGCCAAGAATGGCGCAACAGAATCCATGCAGCCAACCCCACTTAGGTCGGAAATGGCTTATGACGATGATGATGAATATATAATTGTTAAAATTTTAGAAAAATTTAGTGTATAAAAAGTTAGTAATACATGTGATTTTTTGAATAATAAACAAATACATCGATAAATATAATAAATGGTATTGGATTTTTAAAAATATTTAAAATTAAAACAACCAAAGGTAAGCATGGAACTTCATTGTTTATGATAAGTATTTAATCATTATCCTATCCCTATATATCTGAAACCTATTGTTCACTTTGTTAAAAAGGAAAATTAGAATACTTTAATGAAACTGCATGACAAATTAAGATACTTATAAGTGTGTATTAAAAATAAAGTATACCAATACTAAATTTAGTATATGGTGGAAACCAATATGAGAAGTGTACGAGTATAAAATAAAGGAATGCTAGTACAAATTTTTTTTTTAAAAAAAATCCGTTGGGCATTTACCGTCGTTTGTTAAGTAATGAAGAATACAAATATTATAGGAATTTGAAACAATAAAAGCAGTTAGCATGATTTGAATGCACATGACTCAAGTGTCCATTAACATAATTGTGCCTAAAAATGCACAATAAAAACATAAAAAATAGTATTGTAGTTATCTGTATTTTATTGTTTATTAATAAACTATTGAGAATCTTAAAAATTAATAACTAGTTGCTGATTTTTATGTATTATGTTGGGTTTTTCAAAATTTTATCATTATTTCGGATTGGTTGTTTCTACCATGCAGATGAATGTTGGCTGTAAAATTTTGGTTTTACATGTGTGAACATTGCTTGCAATGTTTCATTGGGCATGAAATCTACACATGTGCGCGCACATCGACAGAGAGAGGGGGAGGAAGGGAGCCCTTCGAGTGTATTCTACTGCAAAATGGGTCCTCTACACGATAAAATGTAATAATACTTTCTACAATAATTTATATAGTCTATGTGATAAATGTAGTAATACTTTATACAATATTTTATCTATATAAAATTATATTTTAGACAGTTTAAGTGTTAAAAAATAAAACTTTGAAATTGATATATCTATAAAACTATTTTATTATATTGATTTTTATCATTTTCAAGTGGTGTCCATACACATGCATGAAATAGATATGCTAAACGCAATTGATGGATTAGATGTTAATTCCTTGATTAGTTGGGCCTCATTTTCAGTGGACTACACAATTATTTTGCTTTATGTATATATGTTATATGAGATTTGTTCTATCATAATCAGACTGCACTATAGTTATGATGTAGTCCATTGCAAAATATGGTTCGCGTATATAATATCCCCTTAAAAGTTATGCTTAGACGGTTTAAATGTTAAAAATACCATTTTAAAATTGATATTTAAATCACATAATTCTATTATATTAATTTTGTAGCATTTTCAGATGGAGCTCATACACATGTCCAATTTGGATGAAAATTAATATATTAATTAAATAAATAATTCTAAATACAATTATTGGGTTAGATGTTAGTTTTGATGATACGTCGGGTTGTTTACACTAATTACAGTTTAATTTTTTCTAATATATAGTGTGTTTGAAAAATAATAAAATTTTTGGGTGAAAAATTGTGTAGAAGTTTTTAAAATGGAATAAAATGATGTGACATGATAGGACTAATGATAAAGAGTAAAGAGAATAAAGTTAAAATAAATGATTAATTATATGAGTAATTATGTAGAAATGACTAAAAAGTTGGGTAGTTGTATAGAAAAATATGAAGAAATAATTAAAAAATAGAGCAGTTTTGAAGAGTGAAAAGTTTTTGTTTGAAAATTTTTTGATGTAAACAAATACACTCATAGTATATAGGGACCCATCAAGTGCAGCAAGCTCCACTATAATTGGGGTGCAGTCCTCTGCAAAATGAACCTCACATGCATTAAAACATAATTATATTTTACTTATTCATTATCCATGCATAAACAGTGTTTTAGATGGTTTTTTTTTTGCATCAAGCTATTTTATTACGTTGATTCTGTATCATTTTGGATGAAAATTGGTATACAGTTTAAATAAATAACATTAAAGACAATTGATGGGTTAGATGTTAATTTTGGTGATGTATTGGCCTCCATTTGTAATATATTGCACTGTAATTGTAGTGCAGTCTTAAGTGTAGTCGGATTATACTACAATTATAGTGCAATCCGTGCAAATGGAGCCCAATAACTCTGAAGTTAAAATCTAATCCATGAATTGTATTTAAAAGTATTTATCTTAGTAGTATAATTTGATTTAGATATCGATTTTGAAATTGTATATTCAACATTTAATTGGATAAATGATTGTATAAAATACCATCACATTTTAATACATGTGGGGCCGATGTTGCAGTGTTGACTGCATTGGATCATATCTTATCTATATAGGATAATATTCAAGTGCATTCGGACTGCATCATACTTACGGTGCAGTCTATTGCAAAATAAGGCCTACTTGATCATGACATTATGATTTACCATATTCATTATGTTTTGAATTATTTACTTTAATAGTTTGTGTATGAGCTCCATCCTAAAATAATATAAAATTAACATAATAAAATAGTTTAACGTAAATATTAATTTTAAAATTGTATTGTCGACATCTGAACTATTTAAAGTATGATTTTTATATAGATAAATGATTGTATAAAGTATTATAGCATTTTAATATATATGGGGCCTATTTTGTAATGGAATGCACTATAATTATGGTGCATACGGATTGTACTTAGTTGGTTCTCAAATATATATATAGGGAGCTATCTTGGTGCAGTGCTATTGCATTGGAATAGCAGTACATTTGTCTAAAAATGAGTTCTACATGTATTAAAATGTAATGAAATTTTATACAATCATTTATCCGTATGTAAATTTTATTGCAAATGGTTCATATGTTGAAAAAATAACTTTAAAGTTGTTTACATCAAACTATTTTATTACATGGAATTTGTACCATTTTCAGATGTGGTCCATACGCATATCCAATTAGGATGAAAATTAATATGGTAATAGAATACATTGTTGTAAATACAATAGGTGGAGTAGATTATCATTTTATCATCATGTGGGGCCCATTTTCATGCCATTGCACATGAACGTTTTCCAGATATATATATATATATAGAGAGAGAGAGAGAGTTAGACAGACTGCATGTTCATTATGGTGCAGTCCGCTATAAAATGGGTTCCACACATATTAAAATGTAATGAAACTCTATACAATCATTTATCCATATAAAAATCATACTTTAGACGATTTAAATGTTGACAATACCACTTTAAACTTGATATTTATATTAAACTATTTTATTATGTTGATTTTGTACCATTTTAAGATTGGGCACATACACATGTTGAATTTGGATGAAAATTGATTTGCTAATAAAGTGAATAATTCTAAATACAATGGGTGGAGTAGATTTCTTATTCATGATCAAATAGGCCCCACAGTACACGGACCGCATCGTAATTACGGTATAATCCGAATGCACTTGATTATTTTCCATATATACATATATATGGATAATATTTGAGTGCAGTTAGACTGTACTATAATTATGGCGTAGTTCATCTCAAATGAGCCCCACGTGATCATAAAGTTAACATCTCTCAACTTATTGTGTTTAAAATTATTTACCTTAATAGCATACTAATTTTTATCCAAATCAAGCATGTGTGTATGGCTCCATTTTAAAATGGTACAAAATTAACATAATAAAATAGTTTGATATACATATCAATTTTAAAATTGTATTGTCAACATGCAAACCATCAAAAACATATTTTTTGTACAGATAAATGATTGTATAAAGTATTATTACATTTTAATACATATAGGGCCTAATTTGTAGCTGATCGCATCGTAATTATTGTGCAATTTATGAGTGCTTATCCAGTACAGTTAACTAGACCATAACTTATGGTACAATTAGCTTAAAAATACGCCCACATGCACTTATATGTATTGATACTTTATACAATTACTTAGCTTTATATAATTTATATTTTAGATAGTTTACATGTTGAAAAAATAATTTTAAAATTGTTACTTTACATCAAATTATTTTATTACATTGAATTTATACCTTTTTTAGATGAGCCCATGCACATATTAAATTTAGATGAAAATTAATATGCTAATAAAATAGACAATTCTAAATAAAATTTGTAGAGTATATTATCATCTTATGATCATGCGTGACCCATTTTGAGTTTAACTATACTGTAATTTATAGTACAATTGGTTGTCCAGTAATATATTATACATATATATATATGTATATAACTTATCTTGTGTACCATAACTTATAGTACATTTGATTCAAAATGGACCTTATATGCATTTAAATATATTAATATTTTATACAATCATTTATCTATGTGTAAATTATATTTTAGATAATTTACATGTTGAAAAAATAATTTTAAAATTGTCATCTACATCAAATTATTTTATTATGTTGATTTTGTACTATTTTTAGATATGACCCATACATACCCAATTTAGGTGAAAATTGATATGCTAATAAAAAAATTAATTATAAATATAATAAGTGAAGTAGATGTGCATTTTATAATTATGTGGGGTCCATTTTGAGTTAAATGTATTGGAATGTTTTCTATATATATATATGAGTGGCGATCCTCTTCGGCCAGCCTAGCCACTTAGGCCGGTCACAAATCATATTCTTTTTATAAATATGTTCATTCAAGTGTATTTATCTATAGTTTTACCAAATTTTGATATGTTTATATACTTTTTAATTTTTAAATACAAGGGTATTGTAGTCATTTTCTACCCCATGAAATGACCACAATACCCCTATGTTTAAATATATGTATATGTACATATATAAAAAATTAGTAAAACTTGGATTATATATTAAATACACCTCAATGAAAATGTTTATAAGAAAATTAAAAAACATGATTTACAGCTACATGTAGTTGGGGCCTAGTTACAATCGACCGCACCTGATCACCCCTATATATATATATGACTAAGGCCTTTGGAAAACACATCAACACATCTTCTCAACACATGACTCGTGATTCTCAACCACTCACCTCTTCATAGCTCTTCATTTGCAAACGACTTCAACTTTTTCCATCCAAGTGATCAAATCAAGGTGCACCAAGTGTTCATGTGCACAAGAAGAAGAGCTGCTTCTTGTTCTTAGTTGTAAGGGTAGCAAACTTGCCTTAAGAAAAGTAACATTGCAACATGCTTGAAGTGAAACTCATTTTGATACTCCTATTTTTCACTTAATTTTTCCTCTATTTCATTACTCTCTCCCGAACAAATCAGATATGACTCAAGTTTCCATTAACTTATTTGTGTATAAGAAAATAACGCAAACAAATTAATATTATAAATAATTATCCACATTTCATTATTCATCAATAAATTACCAAGTATCTTAAAAATTAATAATCATGTGCTTATCTCTGTGGATTAGACAATGAAAATTTTATTCAATTATCTTATTACATTAATTTGGGCAGCATTATTTGTTCTGTGTTAATCCTGAACTTAGTCATAGTTGAGATTCATTCAAATTTATTAAATCTACCCAAGGTTCTAATATCGGTCCTATCCAAATTTATAATTACATAATTCTTGTTTTCCTTTTTACAAATATGGGGCTTTCCTGCATCAACCTGAAGTTCTTAACTTTCCAGAAATCATAATTAAATAAAGGTTATGATGAAGAATGCCATTAGGCTTGTGTCAAAATTAGGTTATTTAGTTTATTATTTTAATACTGTTAGTTTAGGGATTTTATACTTAGTTTTTTATGAATGGTTTAGATCACTTTAGTGTTTTGTCAGTATGCAATCCACCAGAATTAGGATTGGAATTGTGTAATAATTATGTATTGAGTTCTCGCATATCCAACTAGAATTGGGGTTGCATAAGAATTGTACTAGGGCTTTATTTTGGTTATAAATAAAACAGATGCATTTTTTTAAGATGTGACAAATTTGATGTTTAAATTTATGAATCGAGATTGTCTCTTGGTGCTTATTTTTGTTCCCTAATTTAGGGTGTTTTTCGCAATCATGAAAAGTTTTCAATTTAAAGTTTTTCACTCTTCACAACTGCCCTATTTTTAATGAGGAGTGATCCTGTTAGCTCGGGCTAAGTAAATGCCCCACTTTGCCCACCTCAAAAAACTTATTTACAACAACTTTTTTTACTTTTTTCTTCATGTACTTGTTTATCTAAGTGTATTTAACATATAGACCAAGTTTTACCATTTTTGAATATATTTATCTTTTTTTTTTTAGATTTTTAAACATCTATGTGTATATATGTATTTAAAATACTCTTATTTTTAAAAATCTAAAAAAAATATATACACATATCCAAAAATGGTAAAACTTGATTTATATATTAAATACACTTAGATAAACAAGTGTATGAAGAAAAAAGCAAAAAAAAGTTGTTTTAAATATGATTTTTGAGGTGGGCTAAGTGAGACATTTACTTAGCCCGGGCTAACAGGATCATTCCTCATTTTTAATCATTTATTTACACCTTAGACAACTACTGTACTTTTCAATCATTTCTCCGTGACTATCTGCAATTATCCTATCTATTTTAACTTTATTCTCTTTACTCCTTATCATTACTCCTACATATCACCTCACTTCTCCCATTCTAAAAAGTTCTACACCAAAAACTTTTCTTTCAAATGTTTTATCAAATGCCAACCACACCCTTAATCTCATCTTCCCTATATTCATCTTCATTGCTTCTCTTTTATTCCCTTCTCATCCCCTTGGGAGTATCCTTCATGTATCCTTCCTATTTCTTCTATTTCTTAATGCTTCCTGTTCTACATCATATTAGCAACCTCAATCTTTGCTTGCAGTAGATTTATCATGCTAAGACCTTTTCATTCTTTTAATTACACAAAATTTGAGGTTGGTGTTATGATTTGGAAATTATCCCCAATCAAGTAGATTTTTTCCGGATTTGAAAAGCAACTGAAATCCCCAAACTCCTCATTATCATCGTAAGTTGTTTCCCACTGATGTGGCAGGTCAGTTGCATGGATATTGTTGCACCATTTCTTACGATCCTTAATTTCAATAATCTATAACGTTTTTACATCTTGTTTAATTACTTCTATCCATGTTTTTATTTTAATGTCTTTCTCTCACTCTCTTAGTACCTTCTATTTGAATAAGCTCAATTCTGTAACCAGTACTATTACAGACCTTCATTTAACATGGCCAAATTAAGTTAGTCTGCTTTCCCTCATTTTATGTAGACAAGCTATCTATTTAAACTAACAGCATAAATGGGTAGATTCCATCTCATATATGCCAAATTGAAACAATTATTTCCAATATCTGAATTCCAATCCCTCAAAACTGTCGATCGATATTTAAAATGCTTGTGTTTTCCTGGCAATGAAAATTGTGTCAGGCATTTGACTCCTGTTTTTCATGCATAAAAGATAATATTGATAAATTATAAAAAAATTATTGATATATCTGCAATTTTATTATATTTACTGGAAACCTAAGAAAATATTGTTGTCCCAAATAATAATTTTGGCAGCTTCCTGAAACAATGATACAAAAATAGTTGATAAAGCAAATGTTAATCTGATCCAAGCAGTCTGAGTTGTAATGGCAATATATAAATGTACGAAAATAAAGTTTGTTCAAGGTGAAATATTATTGCTATTTTCCTGATCTAATACAGCTTGATCCATGGAGCTGACCGCACATTAGTGGGAAATGGCTTTTAATGATGATAATCACATACTACTTGAGAATTTTGTCAAAGGCCTACTGCTTCAGGGGTCAAAGAACCAACTTTTTTTATCGCATTATCTAGTTGTAGTGAACCATGACATTGTATCCTTTTTTGCCCCATTTTATGGTATGCACTGTGCCTTCTTGTTGTTATTTCAAAAGGGTATTGTTGCCATTGCCATCCAATATCCAAACTTTGCATTCTTGACTCATTTATTTGCTTATGAACTCTATATTGCAGGGGGTACTGGTTCGGAACATTGAACCTACAGCTGATGTACGCAATGTCTTGAAGAAGGTAGAATGACAGGCTACACGTCTGTATTTTGCAATTACGTGTTCAATTGTGGTTTCATTTACTGTGGAATATTCTCTACTAACTTGACCACTGTATCTAGATTTTTGCTTATTTATCCGATCTACAGGCAGCAATGTAAAACATCATTACAAAATTTCTGTTCCTTTGCCAGTTATTTATCTTGTATTTAATTGATGCAAGAAATAATTTTCTATTTTATATAGATTTATATAAAAGGATAGATAGACAAGAAAATAGTCATTATGTTCTTATGCAACTTGATCTCTATCTCTGTATTCATGCCAGTTAACATAGAGCTTCTTCACTTTCCAAGCAATGGATTATAATTTCCGACTTCCATTCTGATGATGTTGATCCACATGTCTTCAGCTGGAAGGTTAAGTGCAGGAGATTAAACGTGCACATATCCGGTCTAGACTTGAACCATTAGCAGTTTTGCTAACTTTATCAAAAATAAAATAAAATAGGACAACCAAAAGAAAAAATGAAATGAATACAACGATTCCTTCTGTTAACAGTATACTCGGTTCTTGCAAAGTATTACTTTCTAGTGAGTTGTTTGCAGTGATGGAAATTTGGACTTTTTTTTACTTCAAGCATTGGTCAAGCAACACTAATTTCTTTCTATTTTCTTATCTAGTCTTGATTACAAATCTTGGTTGAACAACTACCAGTGAGCTCTCACGTTTTGCCACTACAATGGTAGCCTCTGTACGACACAGAGCCAGGCTTTCACGTATTCATTTCATGGCCTTTCGGGATGTCAGGCTGCATCCTGTCAGGCAACTCTTATCCATACACAAGTCCATTTTTGTTCTTGAGTCATTGGACCACTATTGGTGTGTTCGGTTGTCAATGGGCTCATTTGTAGGCCTCATTGATGCTAGAGAGAGCCAAGTTCTGAAACCAGTTGTCATTCCTTGGCATCTTAACCTAGGGAACACTTACACAGTTATGATTCTAAAACTCATGAAATATTTTACACTGCACTTTCAAGGCACTTGCATATTTTGCACTTCTGTACTACGTTCTAAAATTTACAAACTTAACATACAAGTAGAGCCAAGAATGAGCATGTTATACAGCCAAGCTCTGCCCGCAACAAATGTTCCTTTTGATTTCTTCTTGATTAGCTATCTGACAGATGTTCCTTTCTACTTTTTCCCTATCAATCAAGGCACAAGCAATTTTAGCTACCTGTTTTGTAATTCACGAAGTTTACCATGCGAATGAGTGTTCCAACTCATTGATGATAGGATTAAACTAATATTAATGCGCTCTGCATTTCATATCGTTTTCTGCGCAACATTTCATGTTCATATTGGAATTGATAGCGCTGCTCAACTATCTGACATATGTAATTCCCTTTCGACTTTTAGTTATTGCATTGTATAAAGCTTAAAAAACAAATATGCTAAATTTTGTCCAGTTGGACTTGTAGAAGTCTACACACTGATTCATGTATAAGATCTCCAAGGTCACTATTTTCAAATCTTATAACCAAAATGCATAGAGCCTTTATTTCCAAAAAATATTCTAAATCGTAGTATCTTTTCTACATTCATTCCTGCTGGTTCTAATCGACTTTAAAAAAAATCCTTGAATTGGTATGTTTGTCTTGATTTTTCCAGGGTGATGTGATCGTAAGCTTTGATGGTGTACGTGTAGGTTGTGAAGGAACTGTTCCATTCCGGTCAACAGAGCGAATTGCTTTCCGGTATCTTATTTCTCAAAGGTAAATGTTTGTGATTTTTCACTGCTGTTCTGTTCAACAAACTTGAAGCTGTCTTAGAAATTACCCTTCTTTGCTTCTTTTCTAGTTACTGTTCGATTTATTTGTAAGATCTCATGACCTATCAGTTAGCAAGAAAAACCACAATACTTTTAGTTATATTGTCTTTTAAGCTGCATTTGGCATTATAAACGTAAGAATTTCCCCTAAACATTACTGTGAAAATCATTGGATGCAGTATATATGTCAAATGACTTTATCCTGCAAGATGGAGAATTCTCCTTCAAAAGAGGACTTTATGATGCTCCTCCTACATATGATACCTCCTTATTTTTGTTTTTTTAAATGGTATAACTGAGTTTGAAATCCAGTAATTGTAATCAACTGTTTTTCATAATAAATTTTGTTGTTGACAGTCCAAAACATTATTTGGAACAAAATAATATCTTTGTTATTGTCTACTTGATTCTAGAATTGGGTTGAATGATTTGCACTTGTGAATTCTTTCCAAAATTGACTTCCATATCCATTTTCATAGGCTGTGTGGATGGAAAGTGGCACTGGCTTTTGGATGACATGTTATTTGAAAAAATCAGGTTTTCAGGTGATGTGACTGAGCTTGGCATTATTCGAGATGGGAAATATATGGAAGTTCACACAGTTCTCAATACACCTGTTCATTTGGTATACAGTTTGATACTCCTCTATTTGTACCTCTGTTCTATTGCTTTTTCTCCCCATCTTCTTTATTATTTCTTTCTCAGTATCTAGGCTTTTTCTCCTTTCAAGGTGCCGTATAATATCGAAGAACAGCAGCCTTCATATCTCATCATTGCTGGCGTGGTGTTCACGCCACTCTCTGAACCTCTAATAGCGTAAGGTTTTTTGTGTGGATCTGTGGCACCGGTGTCTTTACATGTTCAGTTCAATTTATGACAGCACCATTAGCTTTAACTTGAATTAACTCTCTATGAGTTTAACATCCTAATGTATTGTCTTTGGTTTCTTTCCATGGCAGGGAGGAAGATAACTCGATAGGGGTAAGTTTCTGAAATGCTATCCAATTGTTATCATATTATTAACGAAGCTTGAAGTTTTGTCTGATATCATATGATCATTCTGTTGAGGGTACGTAGAATGTCCACCAATATCGTTTATTGGAACAGTGTCATTTATTGGGTTACTGATCATCTCTAGAATTCAGTGTCATCTATTGGGACAGCAGAGCATGAGGCCACTTTGAATAGAATGTGTTATGCATATCATTCTTGTATGCTTTGGTGTTTGTCAAATCAATATTTATCTTTTACAGTCTTGGCCTGACCATCAGATCCCTATTGAAAATTCAATTACTGAATCAAGAGCTCTTTTAGTAAACTTGTAGATCCTACACAAAAGGATGTCATTTGCATTGGTTGGGCATCTACGGTCTCTCAACATTCTTAATGTTTTTGTAGAGTAATTTGAGGTGTTGAACTTTTTGCTCAGCTCCAACTATTGGCAAAAGCAAGATTCTGCTTACCTAGATTTAAAGGAGAAGAGATAGTAATCGCATCACAGGTTTGCTGACTTCTCCAAGTATCACGTTCCCTCTTTGTTGGAGATCTGGTTTACCTTGTCCCAACTAGTCAGTTTTATATATGGAGATCTTGTTTTTGTATGTCTTTACTATGGTCTTTGTGGCATGCTTGTGGTATACTATGAATGACGACATTATGGTTCCAATCTATAAAAATAGAGTAGATAATCAAAATTGTGCTAGTTATGCCAACATTATGGTTACAATCTATAAAAATAAAGTAGATTTTCAAAATTTTGCTACTTATCATACAACAAAAATTGCAAGTCATGCTATGAAGCTTGAGAAAGAGTATTTAAAAAAGGTAAAACTTAAAATGGATGTTTTAGAAAATCATTGTGGCATTATTTCAGCGCGATTAACTATTAAAGCTATTTTCTGACTATTATTTATTAGCTGACCAGTGCCTAGATCTTCTGCATAGTCTAAGATCTGGGAAGGGGCATCCATGTATTCTGCCCTTGCTTTGCAAAGAGGCTGTTTTCTGTGACTCAAATCTGCAACATCCAGTTGCAAAGTCAGAGGTAGAAATTTTTAATGCTGTGCCATGGCCCACCCTCTGAATCCACTTTTCTTTCTAAATTAGTCGAGAAATATAGAGAGAAAAAAAGTTTTTAATGATTTGGGAAAAAATAATATGATCTCTAGCTGATTAATATGATTGGTATTGATTAAAAAAAAAGTCACTAGCTGTCATATCGATATTAAATATGCATGATTGAGCCAGAATAAAAATGAGAACAACAAACAGAGAAGTGAATGAATTTCTGGTTTTATTTGTTAGTAGGTAAAAGAAAATACTAATAATGATAACAACAACAACAATATCACTCCTTGTATACCTTTCGATATGATTTAAGATCTTGACTATCTAATTACGTTACTTTTTTTATTATTAGCACTACATTCCAATCATTTTTCCACATCTTTTCATATTTATTTTAACTTTATTCTCTACACTCCTAATTATTGCCCTGTCATATTATGCCATTTTCTTTTTATAAGTTTTTCCCATTTCCCCTGTCCCATTTCTACTTCTACATATTCCCAAATGGATCCTTACATTAAGGTTTAGCTTTGAACCCTTGTCTATTTACTTCAATTGTAGATGATCTCACCAAACATCCATAGAAGGTGGTTTATGTTATTTGTTACTGATGTGATATTAATAGATGAAACAAGAAGGAATCAATTTGAGATGCTTCTGAATCCAAGGACTTTAAAGCTAGTCTAATAAGAACCATGTAGAATGTAATTTTAACAATAATCAATCTATAAACGAGGAATTGATGAAAATTGAAGATGAAGTAGTTAAAAAAAAAAAACAGTTTGGCAATTTGATTTCAATAGTTCAATCAAATAAAGAAATTGATTAGTCATTACTTCTAGAATTCAAGCCAGGTGGATGACTTGAGATGTGCTTCTGGAATTTTGTATGATAGATGAGTGACAATCAGCTTACATGAAAATTTTTGTTGGATAGCTATAAGATCTACTGCATTACATGGGATAGAATTTTAAGCAATCAAAGAGCTACATATGCATAAATAAGTGTTATTGAAATGTGGATGTTAAGTTGGACCATCTGTAAAACAAGAAAAATAAAATCAGAAATAATGTAATTCATAAAACCTAAATGTGGAATCAATGGATGCATAAGAGAGAGATGACTTACGTGGTTTGTCCATGGGACACAGAAACCAAAAAGTACTTGCTAGGAGGATGACTTTATTGAAATAAAGAACTAGAGGAAGGGATGGTCAGAGGCTTGTGAAAGATAAGAGAATGCTTCGGCTTGATGAGGACAACTTAAAACTGACAAGAATAACAAAAGAATCCATGTAGCTGACAAGAGTTGGTGGGAAATAACTTTTGATGATCATGATGTATTTTGAATCTTTCCCCTGTAAAACCCCGTTGGATGGAATCTTAATCGATCTCTTTGGCCTGCTGCCTCCTGTTATCGCTAAACTAAGCCACCAGCTACAGCTAAAACCAATGTAGATCTTGTACTTGTTGAACATGGACAAGCCTTTTTCTGTCTCATTACTTGTACCTTTTATGCTGTAGCTACATCAGCAATTTCCTCCATTTTAATTCCCTCACATCATTTCGCTAGTCATTCAACCACCTCCTTTCAATAATTGTCATTTGATAAAGATACTTGGCTGCTTGACATTCTACCTTAAAAGTATGCCTTTCAACCATTGTATGAAGTTCTCCATTTAGTTGACTGTTACTCACTGATTTTATGAAGCTCCAGAGACATCCCCTGATTCATAGCAATTTGATTCCTTCAAGGACATCTGTTCTGTATCTCTCTTTTTATATGAATCATCATCATCATCGTAAGTCATGTCCCATCTAAGTAGGGTGAGCTTCGTGGATTCTACCATGCCATTCTTGATGATCAGTGATTAAGTTTTCAATAATCTTTAATGTTTTCATATAGTGTTTAATTACTTCCATCCATGTTTGTTTGGGTCTCCTCTCATTCTCTTACCACCTTCTATTTGACTAAACTCAACTCTCTCAAATAGTGCCCTTTCAAGCCTACGTTTAACATTACAATACCATCTTAGTCTGTTCTCTCTCAAATAGTGCCCTTTAAAGGTTGGCATTTTAAAGTAGTATTTTGGCTTAATATATAGGTATTCGCTATCCATTCCTCCTCCCGATGCCCCTCCAAAAGAGGGGGAAAAAAATCTGCATGAAATTATGGTTCCTTGATGTTCACATCACTACTGGACGGAAACTGGACCTTTGTAAAGCAAGCTTGCTGGGATGTTGATATAGTTTGCCATATGTTTGTTGATCTCAACTTGAATGCTGGGAAACTCCATTGTATATAGAGGAAGAAATGGATGGTCTAAAACAGACATTTCTTTCGCAAAGATTTGCAGCCAATTGATGGATTTACTGCCTTTTTCCCACCTGCATTGCCTTTGTGATAGGGCACTTCCTAGACGTCTTATGGTCACGAGATGGTGGCCTGACACTACCAAATATAAACTATGTCAAAAACAAAAAGAGCACTTACCGCATAACGCATGACAGCACATGAATACACAAATGTTCACTGAAAAGAATATATATTTAGATAGGTCTTTATTATTATATATAATTATCTAAGTGAATCACTAATTAAGTAGTTAAAATCGGTTGAAAATTAGTAACTAAAAATTAGCTAGTAAATAATTATGACTGTTTTTATATACATTCACGCATGAGTATATGCATAATGCATTGTTTCAATCGTTAGAAATCACTAAGGTGGTGATTCGCGTTTATTATCTTTACCATGCATGAATATGCATAACAGATTTTTCTTTCCCCCAATCATTAGAAATCACCAAGGTGGTGATTAGCATTGTGGCTTGGAAAGCAAATTCAAGGAAAATTTCTTTTTTCCTGGAATTAATATGATGTATACCGTGAACTTGACTTTTTTCATAATTACCTATATTTTTTAATCATTACATCGATCTGTTCTAACAACCAACGTCATCTCTTATTGATTATATCTTTCGGCTTTTCTTTCCAATCCTTTGCATGTAGCCCATTCACTCTGTAATTTGTGCTCTGTGGACTCTCACCAAATCAACCTTAACCTACCAAAAGCCTTACCACTGAAAAATTGATAGATTCAGTGTTTTTTTTTTTTTTTTCAGTAGATCACTTTCATTGCAGTTGTAGATTATCATATATGATATCTCTTGAGTCATAAGATTTGGTGAAAAATTTTGCCAAATTTTAAGAGGGTATTAAACCCATATTCAATCTACATGAACAACTAGAATATAGTTTCTGCATTTACAATCATATCATCTGCACTAGAAAGAACAAAGAGGATGAAAATTTTTAGTTTGCTATCTTTTCTCTTGTGCAGGTATTAGTAAATGAAGTAAACGTTGGATATGAGGATATCAACAATCAGCAAGTGAGTGAATTCTTATTCTTTCCTGAATTTGATATTCTGTACTGTGTTTAACATCAGTGCCAACTTATCTGCAGGTTCTGAAGTTTAATGGAACTGCAATCAGAAATATGAGACACCTAGCATATCTTTTTGACAGTAAGCATGCAACTGACCATTAATTCTTTTGAGATCATCAAAAGTGCCAACAACTGTACAGTTTGCTTGAAGCACAAACTATCAATCTTAAGGGAATGAGCAAGAACAAGGATTCTGAAAGAGTGGAAAATCCTAGAGATCGTAGGTGATCATTCAACAATACTGGACCTTGGTTGAATTGAAATGAAACCTTAATAAATGTGGGATGGCCTATAGCCCCCCTTATCCCATGGTCATGGAAAAAATTCTTGCCTTCTGCTTGTCCTCCCATTGCAACCACAAGAAAATGATTTAGGATTAGGACAGGCCCCATTGTTTCAGCTCATTTAATTATCATTTTATATATATATATAGGGAGCTGTTCCGGTGCAGCGTCACTGCACCGGAACAGCCGTGCAGTGGCCCCAAAACGGGGCTCACATGATCATGAAATCATGATCTACTCCACCCATTGTATTTAGAATAATGTATTCTATTACCATACCAATTTTCATCCCAATCAGATATGTATATGGGCCCCATCTGAAAATGGTACAAATCCAACGTAATAAAATAGTTTAATGTAAATAACAACTTTAAAGTATCTGATTGGGATGAAAATTGGTATGGTTATAGAATACATTATTCTAAATACAATGGGTGGAGTAGATCATGATTTCATGATCATGTGGGCCCCATTTTGGGGCCACTGCACGGCTGTTCCGGTGCAGTGACGCTGCACCGGAACAGCTCCCATATATATATATATATATATATACATATATATATGTATATGTATATATATATATGAATGTATGTATGTATGTGTAGGGAACTTATTAGGTGCTAACAGACTGCATCACAGTTACAGTGTAGTCCAAATGCAAAATGGGCTTCACACATATTAGAATGCTATGATACTTTATATAATCACTTATTCATACGAAAATCATACTTTAGATGGTTTGGATATTGAAAATACAATTTTAAAATTGATATCTACGTCAAATTATTTTATTACATTAATTTTGCCCTATTTTACGATAGTGCTCATACACGGTTGATTTGAATGAAAATTGATATGCTAATAAAAACCATAATTCTAAATATAATGGATGCGGTAGATGTCCTATTTGTAATCAAGTGACCCCATTTTGCATAGTACTTCACCGTGCAGTTTATGCACTTTATTGCTATCAATGCATGTGTGTAGGATAATGATCTTGTACGCCCAGTTACTGCTTAGCTAAGTAACAACCTCATATATTTTATTTTTAATATTTTTTATTTTTTGTGGGCCCACATGTTTGGTTCATCGACAAAATTTATTACTTTTAGGTTTCTTTTTTTTTTTACAAAATTTCAAAAATAAAATTTTTACCAATTTTCATGTGCAATGGTTGACACAGATGAATTTTTTAATTTTGTAAAAATATACACAAGAATCCAAAAATGGTAAATTTGGGTATATAAACTAAATGCATGCTAATCCACATAAAAATGAAAAAGAACTAAATATATGGGTGAATTTTTAAATTTTGTGAAAAATGAGAATACAAAAATAGCTAAATTTGGTATGTGAACTAAATACATGTGGGCTCACAAATGTAAAAAACTTTACAATTTTTTTTAAAAATATATAAATACAAGAAGTTATTGCTTAGCAAAGTAACAACTAGGCATACAGGATCATTATCTTATATATACTTATATGTTGGCAATGATTCCATGTTGCCAATTTATAAAATGATGTGTATGTGAAGGGTTCTAATTTGGTAAAACCAATTTCATCAAAATATTTCACAGAAACCTCTCTATTAAAGTCCATTTTTGATGATTAAGGGCGTGTTTGGGAAGTGATAAACTTTCGTTAAAAAGTTTTTGGGGTAAAAGTTTTTGAAATGAGAGAGAATAATGTGATATAATACTGGTAATGATGAGAAGTAAAGAGAATAAAACTAAAATGGATAAATTAGATGCATAGATAATCGCGTAGAAATAATTGAAAAGTAAAGTAATTATATACGAAAAAGCAAAAACATAATTAAAAAATAAGGTAGTTATAGAGAGTGAAAAGTTTTAGATTGAAATATTTTTTGTGCAAACAAATACCCTCTAAATCAAAATCCACTCCAATAATTCAACATTGTTTATTTAATTATGATATTGAAAATCATTATTATTGAAGCTCGCATAAGTCATGCCTTTTAAAGCTATGTAATCATTTAAAATATGACAGTTGCCTAAATCTAGTCATGCAAGCACTAAAATGTGATAATATTTTATAGGGTAAATTTCAAATATACCTACAATATTTGTCATTAATTACAAATATACTCATTAAGTTTGAAATGTTTTATATACCCACTAAGTATACCATTAATTTCAAAAATACCTAAAATCAAATAGTCCACATAATGGGCATTATTGATTTGAAATAACAAAAATAACCCTATAAAAATCATATCTACAAGCATAATCTTTTCACAAATTCATGAGCAAAATCCTTTCTAGTGGAATCTCCAAAGCTCCCATTTGCATCAAATGAAAACAGAAGTTACAAAATGAAATGAATGAAATATATTATTCTTATTTAGAGGCAATTTGGTCACTTATAAAGGAAAACCAACCTCTGTTTGCTATTTAACTGGACCGTCAGATTTTGGGTAAATTTGAAAATAATGATATACTTAGTAGATATGTATGAAAGATTTCAAGCTTAATGGGCATATTTATAATTAAGGGAAAATGTTGCAAGTATTTTTTAAATTAAGGGTACGTTCGGGAAATGATAAAACTTTTGAATGAAAAGTTTTTTGTGTAAAAGTTGTTGAAATAAGAGAAAATGATGTGATATAATAGGGACAATGACGAGGAATAAAGAAAATAAAGTTTAAATTGATAGATTAGTTGTATGGATAATTGTGTAGAAATGATTGAAAAGCAGGGTAGTTTATATAGGAAAATGTGAAAAAACAGTTAAAATTTTGATTAATTGTGGAGAGTGAAAAGTTTTAGATGAAAAGTTTTTCTTAAAAACAAACACACCCTAACCCTATTTCATAAAATCATTCATATCATCATCATCATCATAAGTTGTTTCCCAGCTATGCGAGGTCAACTATATAAAATTATTTTTAAAACCATGGGGGTATTTGTTTACTTTTAAAACTTTTCATTCTTCACAATTATCCTTTTTTTTATTATTTCTTCATTTCTCCCTATACAATTACCTTACTTTTTGATCATTTCTATATAATTACCCATAATCTAATCTATCTATTTTAACTTTATATTTTTTATTTCACATCATTACCTCTATTATATCACATTATTTTATATTATTTCAAAAACTTATGTACCAAAAACTTTTCATCAAAATTTTTATCGCTTACCAAACACACCCTATATTATCACGTAAAATATGAGATTTGCCTAAATCCATTCATGCAAGTGTTAAGATGTGTTAATTTTTTTCAATGTCATTCATATCATCATCATCATAGGCCGTTTCCCACATATATGGATCAGCTGTATAAAATTATTCATATGCTCGGAAAAATATCTTAGAAGTTAGAAGTTATAAATGTTTAATCTAAAACTTTAAAATTTATATGCTAGTCAAACAATTTTATAATGTTGCTATTAACACTATATATCACAACAATCCATGTTAAATCTTTGCTTTACTTTTAAATTTGGATTTTAGTTAAGCAAATGATTGTAAATGCAATGGTCATAGTAGATTTCATAAAACCCTCAAGTTGGACCCAAATGGAGAGGTTTCACTAAAAGAGTTTGATGAAATGAGTTCTATTGAAGTGGATCCCATATATGAAATACTTCAATGGTGTAGCACCACCAAGAGATGGTAGGTACCACCTTACTTGGGCGTTACCTTGGTAACTAGATAAGTTCTAAAACAACCATTAATTTTATCATCAACTATTTAACTAGGACTTTAAAGATCATCTCAGTCAAAAGTTAATGTTGATGTCTTTTTTTTTATTAAAAAAAAAAAAAGGAAAGTTGATGTTGATGTCTTGATGACATGTTCAACAGTGAACCTCAACTGACGAAAATTTCTTTGGTATTTTAGAGGTATCGACGTTAATACAACATTTCAACTATCCAAAGTTGCTGTGTTCATCACAGCTAGAATATTGATCATTTACAGTCTTATGATACTTTAGTGCTTGAGTGAATGGAAGTAAGTGAATTTTAACATGACCAATGATTCAATACAGCTGGATTGCATGGAGCCTCTATTTTAAACTTTTTCTCAAACCTAAACCATACATTTTGTCAAAAAATAGCATATAATTTTTGTTGGAATCTTAAATTTTGTCAAAAAATAACATCTTTTGAGAGTGAATATATAATTATTAAAAATTTTGAAAACACATATAATATATAATATATGAGAGTTTTCAATAAATGTGAATTTTGGAATAAATAATGCATATGGATATACATGATAAATGGTTTAGATTTAGGCAAAAAAAAAATTAAAATATAAAAAAATCAACAGGCTGCATGGAGCCAACTGTATTGGATCATTACCCTTTAAAAATTTATCCTTCACTTTATACTTTTTTCACCCCTCCGATCAGAATAATTTTTCGCATCTTTTTTTATGAATATGATGGTTGGATTGGATTCTCCTTTAATTGTCAAGGTGGCACCACACCATTGAAATATTTCTGTATCGTCTAAACCTATGCTCTAATTTGTGGCTGTTAATTGTGTGCTGTAGAATGTAAGGACAAGTACCTGGTTTTTGAATTTGAGGACAATTTTCTTGCTGTTTTGGAGAGAAAATCAGCAGTAGCTGCTGGTCCTCACATTCTGAAAGATTATGGAATCCCATCCGACAGGTCGCCTGACTTGATAGCACCATATCTGGATTCTTTTGAAGAAAATCCAGCAATGGATGATAAGGCTTTTGGTGAACCTCCAGCTGCACATATAGAAATCGGATGTGAAGGTCTTATTTGGGTATGATGATTCATTAACATGGAGATGAATAGAAAAGGAATTCAGTTGAAGCTTTGGTCACCTTAAGCTATTTTGGGAGCTGCAAAGCCAGCACTACTCCCTCAAGTCTGTGGTATAATTTTCACATTTGTTGTAACAATTTTTTCTGCTCTTCGTCATCTGAACCATAAACATGCCAGATTCATTGTAAACAGGCTGCAAGGCCAACCATGGATGAGTTTCCAAAGAAACATTTATTTATTTTTCCCAATAAATGAAACCCAATCCACATCTGCCTCCTTTCCCATCTGATTCTGCTGCTTAATTGGATCTTTCTATTTTCTCATTCCAAGCTTTTGATAGTATAGAAGCTATGCGCTTAGATAGCTTTGCTAACGATCAGAAATAATTGTTGCGACTGGGCTCCATCAGACATGTCCAATACAAGAGATCTGTTAGAGATTTTATTGTATGATTGGAGCCGATTAGATGATTTATTTATTGGGAAAGTCAGCTCTATTTATGAAATTTCATGTAACCCTTGAAATTGATTTTGCTGCATATCAAACTCTTTTTCTTTTCCCCATCACTTTATTTAAGCCGTCAACATGAAAATTATCTGCCTGATGCCATCATTATTTTCTCATATCAAGTTCTTGAGGTTCAGAATCTGCCTGATGCCATCATTATTTTCTCATATCAAGTTCTTGAGGTTCTATTCTGACTGCACAATATCAGAATCTCCATTTCTCGTTCCAGCCGTCTAGCATTTGGTAAGCCTTCTGAGTTTGGAGACCCATAGCCTTGCACCACTGAATAAGATTGCCATTATTGGCCCCATTCAGGAAACTCTAGCCTGTTCCCAGAGGTTCTGAGGTGTCAATCTAGCTGTTTGCGTGATTCTTGGATTCAGATGCCCAAAAGTTCTCACCAGTCCTCTTCGATTGAGTCTTAGTGGAAGCGTTGGGACTTTTAATATTAAAATATAATATATATTTGCATTATATCACATATGTGTAACGTAAAAAAAAAATAGCTAAGTGGTAATTCATTTTAGGAGTGCAACTTGAGTAGAGTATATGAAGGTCAATTCATTGGGTATCTTAAATTGAGTATGATAGGTTTTTATTTTTATACTCATAGAGCAAGGTTCTAAGGAAAAAAAAAAATCATTTGAACTAGGATGGGGTAAGTTCTAAGGTTGGAATATCTGAAACTGATCTGAATTATTAATATATGTTTAGTATAGATTTTATAAAATATCTTTTACCATGAAAGATATAACTATGTTCTTTAAATATATAGAAATTTGTTTAATTTATCAATTATTTAGTAAATTTAATGAATGTGTATCAAAAATTATATTTTTGTCATCTTGATTTTAGGTTTTTAATTTAGAGTTAAAATATAATTATCATTTTCAAATATTATATAAATACTATTTTAAAGAATGGATTTGGAATCAAAATTGAACCGATCTGACCTTAAAAATAGAGTAAAGTATGCTTAAAACCAACTTGATTTAAAATAGGATAATGTAAAAGTTTGTGGGCATATGGTAAGGATAGGGTCAATCTTAAATTGGACCTAATCAACCTAAGTTATACCCCTAATTTATTATCATCTAAGTAAAAGTTCCTCCACCGACTTTCCCACTAACACCTATTCTGTTTTACAAACATCATTTGCTTGGAGGATTCTGTGAAAATAAATCAATCAAAAGAACGGCGCATAAACAGATTTCTAGCTTTAGGTTTATTCTAAATATGACCACAATTTATACCCATATTTATAGATATGACTATATCTTGAGGAAAATGGCTATAGATTTTATACGTTATTCTAAATATGACAATGCCATTGGGCTCTATTAGACAACGGGCTGAAATTGTAAAAAGATCAGATTGCCCTCGTCATTTCTTTTAAAAAGAGCTGTAGTTGCACATTAGACGATTAGAGATGTTTGAGTCTAATGCAATTGGGTTTCGTTTAAATGCATCTGGCTAGAAATTTTTTTTTACGAAACTCTTAATCTAGGTATATTTAACTTACATATTAAGTTTTATCATTTTTGAAAATTTATATATTTTTATTTTTGAAAATAGGGATATTTTAGTCATTTAAAAATACTAACCCCCCCCCCCCCCACTTTTTAAAAACCAAAAAAATATATACACATTTTTAAAAATGGTAAAACTTAGTTTATAGATTAAATACACCGAGATTAAAAATTTTTATTAAAAATGGAAGTTCTAGCAAGATGAATTTAAATATCAATGCATTCAATTGCATTGAAAGAATCTCCAATGCAATTTTATATTTTTATATAATTTCATTGATTAATATTTAATTACAACAACAAATGATGGTATCATTTTTACTCTTGCTAGGGTAATTCTGTAATTTCACAATATTTTAAATGTTAGCCCTAATGTTGTTTTCAATTTGGAATTAAGAGTAAAATATATAATCATCTGAGTCATTTTCTTTAAATATGTGATCATATCTGTAGTATTAATAGGGGTCATATTTGGAATTAACCGCTTTAGAACAAACAAACAAAAAAATTAATCGTTGTTCTTCCTTATTTAACCACACATCTACCACTTATGTGCACCCAAAACTTTTCCACTTTTACTCTAAAA
Organism: Annona cherimola; assembly: GCA_030490835.1. Classification (NCBI taxonomy): domain Eukaryota; kingdom Viridiplantae; phylum Streptophyta; class Magnoliopsida; order Magnoliales; family Annonaceae; genus Annona; species Annona cherimola. The sequence continues at coordinate 19,372,543 of CM059972.1, read as the reverse complement.
GAATCTACTGCTGCTTTGATTTCCTCAACATGCTTTTTTTAACCAAAGCACCTTGCAGTTCATAAAAAGTAGGAGGTTTGAAGCCAGCACCAGCAGCCAACATAGCATCAAACATTTCTTGAAAACCAATGAGTGTCATTGCCTTCGACCACCAGATCACATTTCATAAATATGGAACATTTCATTTGAGTAGTTTGCAAATATATTTATATAGTTTGATCATAATTGCAAATATACCAGTATAGTTTCAAAAATTGCAAATAATTCTCTATAGTTTGACTATTACAAGTATACCCACAATGTCACGACACCGCACAACTTAATTAAGTACCATTACAACATGAGTATGTTTGCTAACACATGCAAACTATGTGAGTAAATTCACAAATGTGGTATAAAAATAATTTGCAAATATATTTACATAATTTGCATATAATTGCAAATATAACCACGCTATAATGATAATGTTACGGCTTAGGTATTTACAATTGTAGTCAAACTATATGTGGATTATTTGCAATTTCTAAATACAATTATAGTCAAATTATGTTGATCTTTTCCAAATTACCTTATTTCTAATTTTTACGGTACTCCCTTCAATATCTTAGGGCGGCCTTCCTCTCCTATTCCAAAACTTGCACTCCTTCCTGCCTAGTTCCTCAACATGGTTCCAAACAATAGCAGTCCTAGTAGCACCAGACTCCACAGCAGCAAGCTATGAACCTGAGCTCATCTCCTGCTGCTCCCACAGCTCATTAACCAACAAGTAGCAATGTGTAAATCCCTGAAAATGAACATAGTCTACACAATCAGAACAACACAAATAGAAATTTCGACATCGCACAGTCGATATTGAAAACGAAAACAGGGGCCCGTTGAATCGCGCCTGAGATGGTTCCGGGTAGCTCAAGGTATTGGGAACTTTTATAATATGTAATCCATTTTCGAAGTTTGATTGTTGCATCTTCACTCTCGGATGGTTATCGAGATTTTATAATATTAAAGTTTCAAGCAATGTAATTTTTGGGGTTGTAAAAATATTCATATATCTGAATAATACGAATCGATACAGAACTTTTTTTTATATTATATATACATCATGACACCTTGATATTACAATAAAGCACATTTACACCTTTACACAATGGAGGAAATTTTATCTAAACCCCCGTCACTGGGAGAAACTGAAAAATCCACACAACAGGGGGGGAACCCAAAACCCTCATTATAGAGGGACTAAATTATAAAATTCCGTAATTTATGATGGTTTATGTGCCATTTGATCATCTCCTCATATTGGCCACCAAACTAAAAAATTATTTACAAATGATTTGTAACTTATGTGATAATAAAACAAAGAAATTTTTGCAAATATGTCTACAATATTTGATCAAGATTGTATCTGGTCCCTAAGTTTATCAATATTACGAATATGCCTGTAAAATTTGTATGAAATTGCAAGTGTGTCCCTTCTGTTATGGCGCCATTAAAATTTTGATAAAATAACGACAATGCCCTTTAAGTCAAGTGATACACTTACTTTTTTTGCAAATGTTATAAGTATATTTGCAAAAAAAAATTAAAAATAGTAATATATATAAAGATATATAAAATAACAAAATAGCAAATATATTTACAATATTTGAAAATTTGCTAGTGTATCACTTGGCTTAAAAGGTATTAATGTCATTTTACAAAAAATCCTAATACCGTCCTAATTGAAGAGACGCTTACAATTTTATGAAAACTTTGTAGACATATTTGCAATATCAGCAAACTTAGGGATATGGATGCAATATTGATCAAATTTTGTAGTCATATTTGCGAAAATATCTAAAATAAAATTGTATTTTAATAATTTCTTTTTGTAACTAAATTGTAGATAGTTACATACCTTGTTGGTTGTAGTTACCACATGCAAATGAATGTTTGATTACCTACTGTCGTTGCCAAGATACATATTTTTTACCCGCATGCCAATAAATATTTTTGGTTACTACAAAGTAAAAATATTTGAGCTGTTTTGGTTGCCAAATGTTTGGTTTCCTACTTTCCTCGAGGAACAAAAAATGATAAACGTTTTCTCTAACTAATAATAATTTCTTTAACAACTTACAAATGTACGGTGAACTCAATCTGGTTTTTTTAGTAGAATTTAAAGTTTACATAAACCGTGTCAACTGTCTAAATAAATGGATTGGTCTGAGGTTTTTCAATCCGCCACCCGATTTCTAACCATTTAACTATTGACCCATAAAACCCGTTTATGTCCTATAAAGAAAATTTTTTTACATTTATTTTGCAAGTTACACATATTTATCAACAATGGAATCAACATTTTAATTAATGATATTTATGATAGTTGATATTTCGGATTTAACATATTAATTAATAGTATTTGTTTAAAATTGATGTTTTAAATTTAATTAGATTATTAATATTAGAAGCATTTGTTGAAGATATAGAATTGTATTTAAAATAATTTATTATTTTATTTTTGCTATTCAACCCATTAACAACTTATTTTATCGGCTCATTAACAGCTCGCAATCTGATCCATTTATGCTAGATGTATTATAGTTAAGGTTATGATTTTTATAAAGGAATTAGATTAAAATTTTATAAATAAGTTAGGATTAAAGTTAAGTTTCAACTAGAATAACCTGACCTGATTATGCCCCCAGTTGTTAAAGCCAGACTGGCCAATTCAACTAGTCGAAATGAAAAGTCTAATTCATTTATATTTGAGATACGATCTTGTCAACTTAAGCTAAATAATAACTTATTTAACTCACGCCAAAGAACCTATTAAATTTTTTTATTTTTCCTTCATAAACTTATTAATCTAAACGTTTTTAATATATAACCCAATTTTTACCAGTTTTGGAGATGTGTTTATTTTAAGTTTTTTTAAACACAAGGTTATTTTAGTAATTTTAACTATTAAAAAGGCTAAAATATTCCTATATTTAAAAATTCAAAATATATATACATATCTACAAAAATAATAAAACTTGATTTTATACATTAGATACATTTAGATTATCATGCCTCTTTATACCGTCCTATCAAAAGTAAAAAAAAAAATCCACCGGAATCACTTGAACCGTGGTCCCATTCCTCGAACTTACCAATCAATTCGAATAAAAAAAATTCGAGAGAACGGAAAGCCAAATTTTAGTCATCGAAGTAATGGAATCTAAGTTTACATATAATTTTAGGAGTTATAAAATCTTTTTAAAAAATTAAATATTTATGATATCATAATCATGCAATGCTGATGCCATTGGTTTACCATTTCGTTGATCGAACCAAACCAGTCTCATCACCGGTTCACCAATCCAGTCATGATAACATCGGTCGGAATAGAATTGTACCTTATGGGGGAACAAAGTTAGATTAGAATTGACATTGATGAATTTCCGCTGATTTTTTATCACGCCGAAATGAATAGGTGAAAACAAGGATGACAGCCACCATGAATACATGTGCATTGAATAGAGACTTTTAACAATCAACGGGGGAGAGTACTGACAGTAGCACTAGCTTTTTTTTTTTCATGGCGGTAACTAAGATATCCCATAGTTTCAGACTTACTGTTGCCATTAACAATAGTCATGCTCCTATGATTCTGATGTGAAAGAGAAAAAGGCCATGTCAACAAGTAGGCGTGTTGGAGGGAATAAAACAGTAATTAACCTGTGTTGCATTGCATGTCTTTTGGCCATCTTACACAGACAAATACAAAATGGGGTACATGTAAAGATGCATGTCGGGCATGATTAATACAAAATGCATACATTACAATCTGCATGCACATGGCAGGATCACAGCCATGTACAAAGGTCCATTGAGAAAGGACTATGATGAACGGGCAAAGACAGTAGCATCAATTCATCTTTGGCAACACTTCCATTTCTTATAGCTCCAGTGACCATGAACTTATAAAGCTGGTCTTTGTCGAAGGGCACTGATGCAGGCCAGTTGTTCATTTACAAGCATTGTATGTTGAACTCCAATGCAAAAGCAGAGTTTATGCCTGACCTCCCAGACCTCCAAAGCATGTACATGAACTCCAGTCTGCATAAATGGTTACAGCAACAAATTTATGTTCTTAAAATAAATGTAAACCAGAATCATCCTTCTGCAGACAGAAAAAGAAAGGTGCTGTTGTTTAAGCATCTAAATAAGAAAGGGATGTGATGAAATTTAATAGCTGCAAGAAGTTTATCTGAATTTGTTGCAGTTGAACAACATTAAGGAGATGCTTAAAAGTAATTTTAAAAAAAAATATGCTTACGTGTGAATGCCACACACGGTAGACACCACATGACAACCAAACAATCATCTAAAACCATCAGTTAGACAAGCCTTGGATGAAAACAGGTTATGCAGAATCTCTTTTTCATATTTATGAAGCCATTTTTTCTGCTGTATAAGACAATGAAGGTATCAGCAGTCTTCGTCTGTGTAAGAAGTTGACAACATATTGAAGATATGCAGATCATTCAAGCTCAATTTCAAGTTTCCAATGGCATTGTGTACCAACAATACAATAATATAACATTATATATGCCACAAGCAGAACAGAAATCTGATTATATGATCCATCATAAGGCATCAGTCAACAACATACCAGCACTTGTCATGACAAGAATAATGATATCCTCATGATCTCAAACATAGCGAGGCAGCCGCTGCAACTCTGCGCACACGACGGAAGCTGTATCTGCAACATTACGCATGCCTGAAGTTCTTAAATCAGAAAGAATGGCTTGGATTCTTGTGATGTCCGCCGTAGAAATTGACAATATCATTGCTTGGGATATGTATTGCCTACAAGAAAAACCAAGGGTGTGCAACAGCCGTAACAACAATAGACCATAATCTCCACCATGCATACAGGATTCTAGGCTGTTGCTTAACTTGGAAAGATTTGTCAGGAGGCCCATAGTGGCTTCCCTAGGAGATGCCTTCATCAGCAAGATCACACACTCTGATGCTAAATCTGCAGTTTGCATCTCCAGGGTGCCACACAGCTCCAAGAAGACTCCAACATTGCTACCAAAGTCGGATATGTCCTTTATGCAATTGACTGAAACATTCATATCCAAGGTATTGCTACTTAAGAGATCAGGATCTGTTGGGGAACTAACACCTCTTCTGAAGCCTATTGCTCGGAGAATGAATGCTTTGCAAAGGCCAAGTGTCGGTTCAAGAAAATCTTCCATCTCCTTAGCATTCACAAACTCAAGGAGATTCCCTATATGGCGAACTACTTGTAATTGGGAGAGTATCTTAGTTTCCATCTCAGGATCAGATGCTAGAGCCAGGCAGAGCTTGACATTGTTAACATTTGCATTCGCAAGATCACCCAGCAGAAACTCAAAACACTGAGAAACTGTCTTTGGCTGCAGAATATCTGACACTCTAACACATTTGAACTCAATAAGCATCACCAGTAGCTTCTGAGCATACAAGGGTATGGGATCTTCATCCTCAATCAATGTTGGATAAAGAGGAAGGAAATACTTGTATGTCAGCAACTTCAGGTCACTCAGTCTTTGCTTATCTTCAGGCGTCAGAGCCTCTGGTAAATCACTTATGAAGATGACCATTATATCAAACAAGTTCTTCAAACACAAAAATCTCGCATCTCCATCTTTGTTGCCCTTGTACAAGATGGCCAAACTTGGAAGAACCTGACCAATGAAAATTGTAGGATCTTCAAGAATGACAGAGGATTCTTCAGAGATAGACTCAAGAATCCGCAGTAGGGTTATCTGAAAGTCATCTCTTCCCTGCAGTCCAAAAAAATGCCAATTGTTAGAAAATGTAGTGTAGAATTTTTAAAGCTAATATAAAGTGATTTACTAATCTAGATCTATATTGAAAGATTGTAATATCTGTTGTTTGAAATAAATATTGTAGAGATTATTATTGCTAAACCAAATAATTCACTTGGTACAAAATGCTTACATCAAGTGATCCCCAAAAATTTCATTGGGTCTCATCTCTTGTGTTTCATGGGCCACAGAATCATAGCTGAGGTTGTACAAATCTAATGCACCCAGCAAAATCTCTGAGATCATATGACAGAGAAAATGATGGGGCACCTTCAATCAAAATAATAATAATATTATTATTATTATCAGTAGGGACTGATTTGACCAAAATGGATTGACAAGAATGAATTAAACGAATAAATGCAACAGTCTCTCATAATTTCTTTTGAGTTCAGACTGATTAAATTGTTGGATATAAAAGACAAGAATACTGTGCAAAGTGCAATGGGTGCAACATCCCACAAATTTATAACTCAATAAAAAATATATTAAAATCATAGAAATATTTCAAGTTAAGCAGGCCTTATAGAGCTGATAGATGTTCTTGGACTGAAAATTCTATGTAGATATGCCCCTCTTAAATGAAAATGCAAGAACAATAGACATATTTTCACCTGGAAAGATGACTCCAGAAGCTTGAGGAGATTTGCCAACTGCCTCAACACCTGACCACTTACCATCCGATACTTGAACAAAGAGCTTCCAAGAAGATGGAGAATGACAGGAAGCATATGAAGATTTGTTCTCGGACTGGCTCTGCCACTCAGAGCAGCAATCTGTCCATGGCGCTTCCCTCCTAACATGTGCTGAATGTCACCAGATATGGCTTCTAGCAAACCAGGAACAGTTGCAGATACTGCTTGAACAAACAGCTGAGTACATTGCTGCAAGTAGGTGTCCTTTTCTTTCACCAGTCTATCTACTGCTGAGAGTAATCTAGCATTGCAAAAGAACTGGTACAGCCATCTGCGACTACATTTGCAAAGAAGAGCCACAAAAGCAAGTGATTTGCCACGTAAAACTGCAGTTCCTTGCTCAATGAGGCATATAAGGCTTGGAAGAAGTTGTTTCTCCTCAAACAGCGACAGAACATGCCGGCCAATATTTGTGAGCAAGTGGCTATCAGACAATGCAATGTTGAGAAGGTTTAAACTGATTTGTTGTTCACGTGGACTACCCTTGACGATAGCAGAGACGATATCCTTAAATGATAACTTCTCAAATACAAGTTGTATGCTTGAATGATTAAAACGTGCCAGTCGTACCAAACAAGATCCAGCAGTAAGCCTTGTGCTCTCCAGTTTTCCCATAGCCTTAAAAATGTAGCACAGATTTCCAATTACATCCTGGCTGGCAAACCTACTTGCTAAATCACCTCCTTGACTGCTGATGTTTTCTATTGTTCGCAATGCATACAATTGAGTAACAGCATCCTCTCCTTTACGAAGAATAGAGGATACCAACGCAACCACTGGACTAGGCACCTGTCAAGAGCAGCCACTACTGGATCAACAAGAATAGCAACCACTTAAGGACTAACTACATTATTTGGTGTTTATTCTAGATGATAGCATAACATGACCAACCAACCAACCATTCATGAAAAATTAGCTTTGTTTATTTTAAAATCCATTTGTAACATATTGATTAAAAACCCAATGAGATTCTTGGACAGGTAGCTTTGAATATCATAGATCAATGAAATAACTACTTCCGTTCTATGCCTTGTACATTTACAATTTCCTTAGCAGTTAAAAGAAACCCAGGATTTTAAATAAATTTAAAAATTGTACCATCTCATTATAGTTAAAATATGAAGGTTCATGCATTTCACTCAACCCAAAACGAAGGTATTAAATACTGTGCTAGGAGTTTCACCTGCCAGCCTGATGAACGACTGTCCTTAGATGGAGATTCCAGGGTACTCGCATCTTTAGCATGCTCAGTTTGAGTGGAGATGTAAAATAGCAATTCACCTAATGCAGCCATTGAAAATCTCCTCTCTTTTTCCTGCTTATCTCTTAGCCCATGAGTCAGTGCCCCCATGATTCCAGAACTTGCCAAACTGGATTCAATAAAAGTAGAGTGGCGAATCAACAAGCCAATCAATGAAGCAAGTTGAACATGAAGGACAGAAGCCTTGGATTGCCGCAACATTTTCACAAGAACAATCATCATTGGTCCATTAGTTATGGTATTTGCACAATCCACATTCCCACTCAACACCTCAAGGTATCTAATTACATTCTGCTTATCTGATACTGAGGAATTCCCATTCAGAATATGTACAATCTTATTGTTAAGAGCATCCAACTGCTCAGAGGATAGCCTGACAAAGTCATATGCAGAAGGTGCATCAAACGGAAGCAGAGGCATCGATTCCAAAGCTTTGTCTCCTTTCCTGCTGGGCATGACTGGTCTAACGGAGAGATCAGATGAGTGCCAATGAGCTTGGGATAGAGTTTGAGATGATTTGGACACATCTGAATCAAATGCACACCCTGAACCTGTTCTAATTGGTTGGCCTTTCCTCTGTAGCCCAACGCTAGGAGGAGTTGCAGCAACTTCAACATTTTCTGAACATGAATCATGTTCGAGCGTGTTCACATCATCAGAAGCAGCTGCATCACAGGCGGCTGGAATGTTTGACTGGTTTGAATTACTGACCATCTCGTCAACTCTAGCATCATCATGGATTTGTGCTTCAGGAGTAGAATTCAGGTTATCAGATTCGTCGGGGGCATCTTCTTCAGGGTTCTCACCAAAATCAAGCTCCATGTCATTGTTCTCAATTTTCACTTCAGCATCATTGCCTGAGCCTTCATTCACTGGCCTTCTATAGTTTTCCTTCTCATTCTCCCTTCTGAGATTTGTTTTTGCTATCCTTGATAATCTAAGAAGATTGACACCTTTTGTTGTTTCTCTTTGTCTCTCATCTGCTACTTTGTCAGATGCCTTCATGTGAAACTTTCTGCCACTAGCCCCATTTTTCATGGGTGTTCCAAAGCCTTTGCTTCTGATAGCAGAATTCACATCTGGTTTATTTGCTCCATTGAGATCCCTTTCACGATGTTTTGGGGGTGTCTTTTGTTGAAGAGGTTTGTCACCATTGCGTTCAGACAGGCACATTTTGGCTGATAATTGAATCATATCGTCAAAGGCAGGCTGTGGAGGTAGAGGAATCGGAGTAAATTTTGTTCTCCAGAATCCATGTTGGCAAAGCTCTGGCCACTGCATTCTTTCAGCAGGGTCTTTTATCAGCAGACAACTTATTAAGTTTACAAAATTTCTGCTTGGATTGTCAGGTAAGGGAGGTACAGGATCTGAGAGAATGGCTTTCACAAGATGTGTGAATTCTTTTCCAATGAAGGGAGGTTTGCCAGTGTAGCACTCATACAAAACACATCCAAGTGCCCAGAAATCGGAAGCATAGGAATGAACACCTCCATCTTGAAATAATTCAGGTGCCATGTAGCATGGAGTCCCACGCTTTGCTTGCGGAAGCTTAACAAGTGCATGAGAAAAGAGAAAGAAAAACATAAAACAGCAACATTTTCACAGTTAGCCTATTTTGTATGAAAAATATTGTATGCAGGTGAATACCAAAAAAAGCATCGTTCAAGGGAACAACAGCACAAACCGAAGAAACAGAACTTTTTGATATTTCACTCAGTCTTCTGGCCAATCCAAAATCACAAAGCTGAAAAGCAGGAGAAGAGAACAAGTCAGTCCAAACATAAATTTAGATATGTGAGTGATTCCAAAGCATAAGCCAAAATTAAGCCATAAGTCCAGGCTAGAGAAACCAATAGAAGCAGAAAAGTACTTTGATCTGCCCATTTTCATCTAAAAGTATATTTGATGGCTTCAAGTCACAGTAAATGATGCCCTTTGAATGCAAGAACCTGAAAGAACTATGTGTTAGAAATAAACTTAAAAAAGAAACAACCAAATAAAATCCTGCAGACCAATAGAATGAAGGTCAATTTTTTTTTTACTGCAAAGCCTTGACGAGATCACCGGCCAGGTCAAGCACAGAATCTTCAGGAAGCCGAGCATCCTGTAGCCAATGAAGTATAAGAAACCAAGACTGTGCAAGATATTTGAAGAATAGAGGACAGAAAATGAAATTTAATAAAACACCAAAATTTCTTTTGGAATGCCATTTTTTGGGTGCGAACATTTATTCAGAGCAAGTAGGTAGGATGCCACTTATTCACAACAATAAATTCGTTCTTTATGTAATTTGAGTTGCACAAGAAAACTTAAGGCCACAGCACCATCTGAGTGAAAAATGGAAAAAGAAAATAACGATATAATGCTGATTCCGGAGAAACTTAGCAACATATGATACTAAAGCAAACTGAACATAGGAGCTGACATGATGAGCATTCAACTTTTGACAATGTGGTGAAGACTTAATGTTCCTACATAAAGTGAAATAAATAAAAACAACTTCCTACATAAAGTTACTGTGTATTGTACAGCATCTGGTGCTTCCACTAAGTACTCTAGAATAAAGGAGACACAAGATTATGGACGCATACAATTGGAGCCTGATTGTTTATGTGGATTTAAAATCCATGGAATTCAATCTCATAAAAATCCATTTCCCGAGGATTGCTGTGATACATATTTCCCACAAAAATTCTACTGTTTTTCATTGTCGCCTATATTGTCAATTATTATCTCTTATTTAAAACTTATTCACTTTAAGGTTTACATCCCTACACTGCTAATATCAACATTTCCCTATCAATTGAATCCCAAGCAAATTCATTCATCCATCAGTCCCTTAGTCTACTCCAAATTTCATCCATAAATTGATTTTCATGATTCAAACATCCAGATGGCAGTGTACCACATCCCAGCATGGATGGATCGTGCCTCAAAATTTTCTGGAAAATTATTATACCAACAACAGAATCTCACTGAACTGAACGTGGGCTCCTTCTCGTGTCTTTAATGAGCCAAAAGTCTTAAGATTAGAGCACCTGAGATATACAATACTGAGCAGCTGAGAAGAAATTTCATGAGAAATACTATCCAAAATTTTCATTTCTGTAGAAATATGTTTTCCAGAAGAAAGTATGGTGGTATTGGGAAAGGGAAGAAAAAGGTATACAAGAAATGAGTACTGCTTGGGTGTGCTTTTCTGTAATACCAATTTCTTCAGCCTAAGATAAGAAATCGTAAATAAAAAGGATGAAAAGTTAAAGAGGAGAGGCAGTAATAAAGAAGATTTTGTGATCCTAGAAAACAAGACCATTGAAATTCACACTTTCTGGAAAACTAGCAAGTATCATAGTGGGTAACAATTGTAGACACCTGCTGCAGTAAGGTCATCAGATCTCCACCAACGCAGTACTCCAAAACGAGCCACAAGTGGGCAGAAGTTTCATACCTATAAGCAGTTCCATTCCACCATGATAAGCCATAATAGAAAAAGCTATCCTCCAAGAGAAGAATCCAGTAGAATTATTCACATCATTTCCAAATTTAATAACCTAGGACAAATATACACACTAAAGTACTTGTAAATTTCCCCCAGACAAGAACTCACAGTCTATCAGGCAGAAAAAAAGCTTAAAGTGAACAACTAACCAGGAATAGAACTTGAGTACATTTGGATGATCTAAAGAGTGGAGAACTCGCACCTGGGTTATCAGAAAAACTAAATATTTAAAATGAAATTCCATGGAAATAGGATAAGTTAAAACAGTATCATTTTATTGAGTCACAATCTGCATGAGCTTAAATGTTCAGCTACAATTAAGATGCACACGGGCAATAATTTTGGAAAACAAAGATCAGATATCATTTTATTGAGGTCACAATCGGCATGAGCTTAAATGTTCAGCTACAATTAAGATGCACATGAGCAATAATTTTGGAAAACAAAGATAATGCTAACAGACTAAAATAAATGAAACTTGTTAAGCGAAGCACGAACTAAAATGGCAAGAGCCATGCAGAATGCAGATAAGTATATTTTTTCAGACGTTAGCAATTATAAGGGTTGCAAATTGCTATAAAGAGCTCAGCAAGCTTTTAAGTAAGAATCAATAACAGAAGTTTGCAACAATTTTGCACCTCAATATATATAAGACAAGAATTTCAACATGAACTACCAAGTGAAGAAATAGGGGGAAACCATTTCAACACAAAGTTGATGATAGCTTCTGAAAACTGTGTGACAGAAAACCTCACAGCCATTCGGATTGCATGATCTATCTTTCTTATAGTTGCCAATGCAAATATCTATGAGACAACATTGTAATATAGATATGAAAAACTGCACAAAGACTAGAGCCTGACAAAGCTTTCGACTAAACTATTGAAATCCAAAATCCGTGAAAAAGGCTTAATTCTTCCTTTTATGCATCTAGAACCAATTTTGTAAATCGAATTTAGGCTCAACTGGAAAGGGAAAATCATTTGTAAGAAGATCAAAGATCAAATGTCCATCAGTAGAATAAATCTGCAGACCTATCTGAATTTTTTTTAAAAAAAAAAAAGAGGAAATAGTGTAAATCTGTAGACCAATCTGGCCTTGCTGGCAAGAATGAAATAACTAGAAGCTAGCATCTTTCTGATATTTCGAGCAGACAACAGAACCTGAAACAGTCAATAGCACTGATTTTTACTGTGTCAGCTAATAAACAGATGGCCGTACTAATTCCACAAACACTACACTCAATGAAAAAACCGTGTCATAGTCATCAATCAAATAAAATGTCCAATATCCAACTAAAACAAGTCAGCATCTGATGCAGATCAAAAATCACAAAAGTTGGTTTCGATAATCCAAATAATCATGATTCTATGGGATTCGAGTATTTGGGACTATAGATAGGCTAATGCAAATCCAATGCTATATACAACGTATAAGTTAGACCAATAAGACGGCTATGAGGCATCTTTAAGGCCTGAATCTTTTGGAGTAGTGGTTAAATTCTAAAAAATGACGGCTTAATGAAGCTCGCTTAAGAGCAGGGTGAGACAACTTCACTGCCAAAGGAAAATTTTTTTCACAGCAAAGAATATTTACAATGCAATAAAAGAAAATCACAAGCAATTTTGCTAACACGTTGAATTGAATATTCATTCTCTTCCAGCACACAAGCAGGAAGAACTCGAATATAGTTAAGTAAGACCCTAACAGAACTTTTTCAAAGAGTTGGAGGGGAAGGAATTGAAGGTTTACGCCACTGTACTGGTCTGAATCTAGTGAACATTGGGTCCCACGCTGCCCTAGAAGTTCGAATTTCTAGACGCAGCTACAACTCCTGCTTCTACTTCATCCTCAACCTCGACCACATCCAAATCAGGAAAGTGGTAGAAAATGCAAGAGAACAAAAGGGAAATTGCCCCAATAGCTCACTTCCTGCATAAGCTTGTTTTTCTGGGATTTGTCAACGCTCTTCACAGCAAAATACTCGAGCGTCTTCTTCTTCCGCCCTTTGTAAACCGTCTACAAATCCAAGGAGAAGGGGAATGTGAGATAAAAGGAAAACGAAGATCGACGGATCGAGAGCGAAAACAGAAGAATTACCGAATGCTTGCCGCGGCCAATCGCTTGGTAGATGTGGTACTGATTCATTTTCGGGGAGTGATTTTTGTCTCAGACAAAGAAGCAGATAGATCTGAAAAGAGGACGAGATTTTCAACTGAATTTCAGGCGGTCTGCAGCTAAGGAGGGGAAATCGAAGAAGAGGCCGCAAGCAGCAGCGGCAGTGTGGCACATAAAGATGTGCGGCCACCCTTTTTGAAATTTGATGGTGACTCTACCTTCCAGCACGTGCCACGTATGTGGTCAGATTATCAGAATCTTGGCCGTCTAAATCGTGTGGTCGCAACTTGATAACTGATTCATCTGATACCTTCTTCGTGTCGTGCCTATAAATCGAAACAAGAAAGTTTTAAATTTCAAGGGAGAGCCCCAAGTATCGGCTTGATAAAGCTGCTGTTAATCCAATGCGAGTGTTTATTTTTCTACGGTTCAGATATTTTTAAAAATAAGACTCGTGCGGAGCGAAAAGATAATTGTTTCCTCTTAAATGGTGGTGAATCCACCGTGGAACCTGGGACGGGAACGGGCTGGTCTATCTGGATTTTATTATCTTTTAATTTTCGAAGAGGCGGGAAACTGAATTGGTCCCCGACGCCGGTGTGAGTTCATCACTCTTTTCAAATCATTTGCACCCTTCAACTTTCTCGCGATAATATTATCTGATGATCTTGGCCGTCCGAAATAACATCGAATCAGCATATGCGCATGTGGAAGATTGGAAGCTGTTCTTTCCAGAGAATCGACAGAAATTTTCTTTTCCCATGCAGAATTAATCTGAAATTTATATCTCGTCCATTCATTGATATTTTCCGGTTGGAAAATTTTAAATTGCCTCCTGAGTTTATATTTTATTCCACCGTATTTTCGCATAGGCCAAAATTACAGAGAACAAGATGAATCATTGGAATCACCACAGTCATGGAAGCGTACCATAGACTTTCGGATGAACACCATCGTCCATGCGGAAGAGTCGCGCAATCCTTACGCGCGCGTCGCACGATCCAAAGTCCAAAGCGAGAGACGAGAAGTGACGATGAGTACGGGTGGCAAATCAGTCTGCTTACTACAGGACTTTTTTTTTTTTTGAATCAAAAAAAGAAAAAAGGATTTTTTGAAAATTTTCATATGATATTAGTAGTGACATGGAATAAAGAGAATAAATGTGTTCGGCTTTCAATAAAACTTTTATTGCAGAGTTTTTCAAATTAAACTTTTTCACAATCCATAATTATCCAATTTTGTAATTATTTCTTTACATTTTTTAATACAAATTATCCTACTTTTCAATCATTTCTACACAATCATCCATATAACTAACTTGTCTATTTTAATTTTATGGTGTATTTAGCAATAAGAAAAAATATCAAACTTAAACTTTTGACTTTCCATAATTATCATATTTTTACATTATTTTTTCACAGTTCTTATACAACTACCATATTTTCTAATCATTTATACACAACTGCTCATGTAATTAATTTATCTATTTTATTTTTATTTTTTTACTAATCATCATTACCCTATTATATCACATCATATCTTTAATTTCAAAAACTTTTATGTTAAAACTTTTTATTTAAAAGTTGTATCACTTCTCAAACATACTATATCATATCACCTCATTTTCTTTAATTTTGACAACTTTTAAGCCAATAATTTTTCATTCAAAATTTTTATCGCTTCTTAAATACACCCAAAATAAATAGGTTAATTGTATAAATAATTTAAACATATGACAATTATATAGAAAGATATAAAAAAAATTTAAAAATTGAAGTAGTTATAGAAAGTGAAAATTTTTAAATTAGTTATTTGTTTGAAATGTTTTAATTAGTATTTGATAAGTAATACAACTTTTGGATGAAAAGTTTTTGAAATAAGATAAAATGATATGATAAAGTATGGATAGCGATGATGAATATAGTTAAAATAAATATATTAGTTATATAGGTAGTTATGTATAATAAATAAAGGGTGTAAATTTTTTTATATAAACATGCGAATAAATAATTTAAAATATAATAATTATAGAGAGTAAAAAGTTTTAGGTTGATAAGAGTTTTGTTTGATAAGTTTTATGTTAAACCAAACTTATTATAAATGTGTGTTTGAAAAACGATAAAATTTTTGAATTAAAATTTGTTGATAAAAGTAAGATTTTTCATTTTAAATGAAATGATGTGATATAATAATGATAAGATTGTGAGTAAATAAACATAAAGTTAAAATAGATATATTAATTGCACATGTTGCTGTGTTGTAATTATTGAAGTGTATCGTAGTTATATAAGCACATATGAAAAATAATTAAAAAATAGTACGGTTACCAAGTGTGACAAATTTTAGATTAAAAATGTTTAATATAAAAAGTTTGTGTTAAACAAACATGCCCTGAAGAATTTAAATTTAAATTTTTTTATATATTGCTAAACATGGCTTCAAGTTTAATAAATTGACATATTTCTTATATTGTAATTGCTCACCTATTTAACAACTAACTTTACATTCCAAACTTTTGTTTCGCCTATGTATGCAATTATACTATTTTATTGAGATTTGATCTAGTCAGCGTAGGGTTGAAATATATTTTTTATTTTTATACAATTTTTATTCTGATTATATTTGATTGATATGGTAAATTTTACTATATTTAAAAATGTGTATGTGTTTTTATAAACCTTTAAAAAATATTTTAGTCGTTTTCGAGAATCAACTATGTAATATATTTTTAAATCGTTCGTACGCAAGGGAGAGCAAAGGCGCGGGCTAGGTCGATGCAGTATAAACAGAAAAAGACGGTTTGATCCCTCCCTACACATTCTCTCTCTCCATCGCACACCACCACACGTAATAAACCATGGATGTGCTTCAATGATAACTGATATCGTTTTTTCTTTGATGTAAATAACGGTGAAAATAAAGTGGGGTCAACCAACCCCCATCTTGCTCTGATTTTACAATGCGTTGGAGAAGATATTTTTAATTCGAGTGGTGTTAAGATTCAAGATCCGTACCTCAATTTTGAAGATATTGCATAGTATATCTTGACTCATTTACAAAGTGTAAATTATTTTTATAAATTATATGACTTATTTATATATACGTGATTTTGTTGGACATATGTGTTTAATTTTATAATTTATTAATATAAATATGATTCGTGTCAATGTATGTTTATCTTTATAACTAGTTTATATGAATAAATTTTTATTTTTTAATCACATTTTGTTCAAGTTACACCCTTCAAATGATTTATCAATAAAATAAAATATATTATCTATGCTTGATAATGAATATTATTATTTTGCAAGTTAATAGTTATAATTGTCATTCAAATTTTACATTTATATTATTTTTTGAAAATTGATACATATATTTATCAAGGTTGAGTTGCAAATGAAATTATTAACAGAATTTTCCAAAATCATTTTGCGAATATTAACTTATCAAATCATTTAACCTTTAAACTTATCATAAATACGAATTTATATTAATACGCATATAGATTCTTAAAACTATCATATTTTGACATGCCTTTTTCACCCTGACCTGTTATCTCGATACAAACTTAAAATTAAGATGAAGCCTCAATTTTCACGTTTGCATATAACTCCATTTTAGTTTCCCACAACTCTATTCTAATTTCCCACGTAACTTTATCTATCTCGCAACCTCTATAATTAATTACTATTTATCTTGCAACCTTTATAATTGATTATTCTTCATCTGTATTTAGCATAGTTTGTATTATCATAGAAACTATTCTCTTTGTCTAATTTCATCGTGCATGAGCCATATTTACAATTGTGCAAAATTAACATAGTAAAATAATTTAAAATTAAATATTAATTTTAAAATTATATTTTCAACAATTAAACCATATAAAACATAATTCTCATGTGGGCTAATAGATATAAAATATTATTATATTTTAATATATGGATCTAAATATTTTTCATAATTTCCATGTAAATGTATTTATTTTATAGTAAGTACGACTCATTTACATCTTCAATTTTAATGAAACTTAGTTTTTTAACTAAACAAGCAATGCTATATGCAATAAGTGAAGTGAGACTCTATATTAATCGTCCAAATATTAATTGAATGGGTTGGTAGAACCACTTCTATGTAATCAAAACCCGATAAATTAATAATGAAGTCCTGCAATTATTTTGAATTAGTTTTCAACCGTTGATTTATTATTTACAAGAGTAGAAATTTGAAATGGGGAAACGGTTTTCTAGTGCGTTTTACAAGGGAAACTATTGGGGAATAAATGGGAAGTAGATACGACGGCATATGGACCGTCCTGTGGTGATAGTCCATGGCACTGCAGACGTGCCAAAACGAGTGGATGGGGCCTCACGAAGACGTCGGCACGCTATTGCCATGGGACAGTCCTTGCACTTTCCTAATCCTCTCCGGAAAACGAAAAAACAGTATCTTGTCAGCTGCTGGGACGGGCAGCAATTTGAGGATCATATTGGTAAAAGAGGTGACGGAAAAATGTAAGGGTTTGTCTCCTTCTCAATAAAACTTTTTCATCACATTGATTTGGCATAAAACTTTTCAATACAAAATTTTTTTTTTCAATTGTTTTCATATTTTTAAATTATTTTTTCACAATTCGCCATATGAGTCATTTTATTTTTCAATCATTTTTATGTAATTATGTGTACTTTCTAATTTATTCATTTTAACTTTATTCTTTATATACTTTATTAATTTTTTTTTTCATATTACATCATTTTCTATCAATTTAATAAATTTTATCCCAAAAATTTTTCATTAATTTACCTCCTACCAAACAAACCATATAACTTTTTATTTTCCATAACTACCTTATTTTTTAATGATTTACTTACACATTCCTCTACAAATTATAAACTATCATATTTTTTAATAATTTATATACAATTACACATATAATTAATCTATACATGTTAACTTTATTCTATATATTTTTCATTATTATCCTTACCACATCACATCGTTTTATCTCATTTTAATAACTTTTACAAAAAAAACTTTCATTCAAACATTTTATTACTTTCCAAACACACAAACGAGTTCAAATAAGATAGACAAGGCGGCATAACATTAGCGTAATGGTAAGGACGCAACCATGTGTCCGGATTTAAATACTGTCGTTGCAAGTGGGAGTTTTGGTATGCTCTTGATAATATTAAACACGTGATCTCTTATATAAACGTGTGGAAACTTATTATCTCCCATGTAAAAGGGTGTAAGCATGTAGTGCTGGGGAACTTTAGAGTATAAGATAACTTTAAAATCGGGCTACTCTTTATAGCATAGTATAATTATTATATAAATGTGTCTAAAATCTATGTTGTCGTCTCTCATATAGAATTCGGGCTTAATTGTAACATTGGATTATTTATAAATCTATATTTCTATAGAAAACCAATAAAAATAAAATAAATAAAAATAATTACGCGAAAATATGTGAAAAGTGCCTGGAATACCAATACAACAATATGGGATAGTTAAACAAGTAAAACGTAAAATAATATAGGATAGTTAAACAATTAAAATGTAAAATAATATTAAAAGGTGCAGCGTGAAATTGGCACATTTTTCACCTCTGGCATGATGCGGGATGGAGCCGTGATATATTATTTTTACACATCCATTTCAAATTATTGTGCCTAATTTCCTACATTTCTCAGATTTCTATAAATTCGATTATCAATGTTACTTTCGTGTCATTATCTTATTCATTTGTCGTGTGTGACTTGTTCTAGATATATTTTTAAATTAATCCAGTAGCGTCCCAGCGGGTGAAGATGAAGAAGGCATAATGTACTTACTCAACACGCATAAACAGAAAAAAAAGGAACATATATTTGGCACTTATAAAAATTTTCCAATCTAAAATTATTCATTTTTTGTAATTACCATATTTTTTAATCATTTATTCATATATAAAGATTTTGAGATAAAAAAGGGAAATTGAAGCATCAGAAACAACCATATTAACATATTTGTTAATCGTTTATTCCTAACTACCCTATATATTTTAATATTACTTTCATTATCTTCGTCATTACCTCTATTATATCATAACATTTATTCAATTTCAAAATATTTTACATCCAAAAATTTATTTTATAAGTTTTATAATAAATTTTCATCATTACAAAACACATTCTGATTGTCAAACACACCCATGTATCATAAAAAATGCAGGAATGGTAGCTTTTTATATTTGTTGTAAATTTATTTAAGGCATGCATGGAAATGATAAAACTTTCAATGAAAATTATTTGACAAAAAAGTTTTTAAATAAGAGAAAATGATATAATATAATATAAGTAATGATGAGAACAGGAGAAAATAAAATTTTAAATATATGTTAGATGTATGGATAATTACGTAAAAAATTACTGAAAAATATAGCAGTTGCATATGAATATGTAAAGAAATAATTAAAAATAAGATAATTATAAAAAACGAAAAATTTTAGCATGAGAAGTTTTAGGTCGGAAATGTTTTATATGTTGCCAAACATGTTTTAAAACTTATCAATCTATAATTTTTCATCACAAGTTTAAAACATTTTTTATGTAAACAAATATAACTTTAATAAAAGTGCAAAAGTGATATTGTTAGTCTAAGCTAAGCAAAATGCATTGCCTAACCCGCGTAAAAACATATTTATAAATTTTTTTAATTTTTTCTTCATACACTTTTTTATCTAACTATATTTAATATATAAACTAAGTTTTACCATTTTTGTATATACAAATGTATTTTTTTGACGTTTACAAAAAGTTTAAAAAATATACTTGTATATACAAAAATGGTAAAATTTAGTTTATATGTTAGATATGTATAGATAAATAAGAGTGCGAGAAAAAGGTAAAAAAAAAATTATAAATGAGTTTTTAAAGTCAAGTTAAGCCATATATTTGCTTAGTACGGTCCAAAAGATAATTTGTGATTAAAGGGCCAGCCAAGCTACTCCAGGATTTGGTTCCGTGGATGCTCCTTGTTATACAATGCACTGTGATTATGACATTTCCGAAAGAACTTGGTAAAAGGATATATATATGGAAATTTTTGGAAATTGTGTAGCTGCACGTGAATTTTCGGTGCAGCATCGCTGAAATAGGTGTCATATGATTATCAAATCATAATCTACTCCACCCATTATATTTAGAGTAATGTATTCTATTACCATACCAATTTTCATCATAATCATAATTAGATATGTATATAGGTTCCATATGAAAATAATACAAATTTAACGCAATAAAATAGTTTGATGTAAATAACAACTTTAAAATATTTTTTTAAACATCTAGACTATCCAATGTATGATCTATATATGGAAAAATGATTATATAAAGTTTCATTGTATTTTAATATGTGTGAAACCCATTTTTTAGTCAACTGCACCGCTGTTCCGGTGCAGTGACAGCTCTTATATATATATATATATATATAAACTAAATAGTTATCCATAAACAATTTTAAAAAAAATTCTACAAAATATCACTTGTAATAAAAGAAAAATAACAACTCATAAAATATCTGTTAGGATAAATTTGACTCATCAATGACTGGACAAATTAACTAAGAGAAGAATTAAGAACTCTAAGATATATTTATTTCTGCACATCCAACTGTAAGCATGAGAAAAATGATCGAAAATTCGAAATTTTATTATAATAGTATTGGATTACGTAGCGTTGAATAATTATTAATTACTTCAACTCATCTAATTTTGTTTTCGCAGTTAAAGCTGTGTTCAAAGTCATACAAGTGGATTGAATCTGTATCGCCGTTCCTGAGACTGCTTTTCGATTCTTAAGATAATTCTTTTAATTTTCAATATAACTTTATTAATTCCCAATATACATAATTATATTCTTATCCCAAACACAAATTCAATCACAACATCTTATAAAAATCGGAAAACGCCCTAAACGTACAACAACAAGTAATGTCCCTTACAAAAATAAAATAAAGACAAGACTGTGTACAGCGAGCATGTAAAAGAAAGAATTATTCCTCGCCAACTTAATTTATTACCGACTTTTGTCAGTTTGTGTGCACTTGGGAGGAATTTCTTTTGCTTCCTCTACCCATTATTTTCTTTTATTGCGAAGCCATACTCGATAAATTACGAAGCAAGAAATCCATTCCACATGTTTCAGCAACATGACATATATTTCAATCATGTTCCATTTTAATTTTATTTCTCTCCAATTGGCCCAATATCGTCTTGGATTTTTCTTATTTTTCTTTATTTTTCGACAAATTCATTTTTCCGCAAGTATTCAATTATTAAGCAAGTAATTTTCTCCTCCATTTTAATCATATATAAAAGCAAGAAACTTTTATTTGTTATTTTTAATACATTTAGTTAACAGTCCATATACAATTCAAAATCACATGCTTTAAATCATGCAAATTGAAGGGGATATTTGCAATTTCATATGAAAAAAGGCAATTTTTTTTTTTTTCTCCCGAATTTTGCGGATTCACTTTCTGCTTGCTCTCGTCCCAGCCTTGGTCGCCATCATTTCGTCTCCCATGTACAAAAAAGCGCCTACGTTCCCGGAGAACTCTTCAACCCGCGAAAAAAACCGCCACTGCAAAAGGAAAAGAAGAAAAAGGCCAAAAGAAGATTTCAAACGCTTCTTTCAAGCCCGTCTCGATTCGATTCCTTCACCGAAACCAAAAAGCGCGCGAAGATGAACTGCCACCCCCACCCCCACTCCGACCCCAACGCCAACACCATCCATATCAACGCTGGCCGTCGATTTCTCCACGACCACTCCTGCGTTTTCTCCTGAGAACTCTCACATGCACTGCATTGCTTCTTTGTTTCGGTCCACGCGGATTCCTCCTCGCATTCCGTCGGTGTTTCGGTCCTGTTTTCGCCGGCGGCATGGATCGTGTGCGGACGCGGAGCCCCGTCTACGTCCGGCAGAAGAGCATTTCCAGCTCCTCCGGCGCGTCGCCAAGGATGTCGCCGATGCACCACCATGCGCGCTCCGGATCTTCGGGCGCCTTTCGGCGGTCGCAGAACAATGCGGCGAAGGCGGCCGCTCAGAGGCTGGCGCAGGTCATGGCGCATCAGCAGGCGGACGACGACGACGAAGACGAGGAGGAGGACGATAACATGTCGGTGGATTTGGGGACGCCGTCTGGCGGCAGCATTGGGCCGGCGTCGGGGAGGGCCATGAAGCCGCCGTCGCCGAGGGCGGTGCGGGCTTACACTCCCGCCTCTCCGAGGGCTTCCACGCGTTCTCCTTCTCCTGCGGTACTTGGTTCTCGATCTTGACTTTTTTGCTGTACGTAGGGGCCCTTGATTGCTAGCTCATGGAGAAATGAACCGTGCGGGGCCTATCTTTAATTGCCCGATCCATGAATTGCTCTTGAGAAGGTGAAGGCGAGGAAATGCTGGAAACTCCTGAATCAGTAGTTTGAATCGTTGTATTGGGTGGAGTAATCCTTTTCTCATCGATGATACCATTTGGAAATGAGTTCGATCAGCATGAGATTTTTTTCTATTGAAATTTGAAAAAAGAGAAGATCTTGGAGAGATGTACTACTTAACCACTCACTAAAAAGTGATCAGAAAAGCGCTAAGAAAAAAAGTAGAATTATTCAAATGAAATCGATAATCAATTTTAGAATGAACAAACCAGGGAATTCTTCTGTTAAATCAGTTTTGACTGTAAAGTTTTTTCATTTATCCGCACATAATACTGTTTTGATTACATGAAAGCCAACTATTATGCTTAGCATCACTACTTAATCATGAGATGGAATTCATCTCTTTGAAACCTATGTGGGCCTCAACACACAAAAGATATTTTTGGCTTTAAGGCAATATATGAGAGGTGTTCGTAGAAATATCATTCATCCTAACTCATCAGTATCTAATCAAGATATATTCATTTTTTAAAGTCATGAAAGTAGGTTTAGGAACAAGTATAACAGTTAGCCCGGATATTATCAAACCATCATGATACGCAAAAACGCTGATTTTTCACATGGGAATTAACTACATGTTCTAAGTATTTAACAAAATTAAAGGAAGAATTGTATAAACTAAAACTTCATTTGATTTTGAGAAATACATAAAATCACATTCTTTTTTTTATGGTCATAAAATCACACTCTAAATATGCACAAAAAGGGTGCAAAGTTCATATATCTTTACAGAACTTTTGAACTTCTGAGCGGCAATGAACATTGTCTAGAAAATTTTCAGCTGACATCAAAGATAGTTGAACTTTATGAAACATTTTGCATAACAATAATTCTACTTCCACAGTACGAAATTGGGTGGGACTTGCAAGTACATCTGGCAAATCATTCTTTCTCCGATGGTGGTTCATGTTCTCTGTCTCTGATTTATTTGGATAATGTTGCTTGTTTCTCTTAAATGTTGTTTGATCAGTGTGCTCCTATTAATTTAGTAGCAAACTTGTAATTTCTTTTTTCCCACATTTTTATTCAACAAGAATTGCTCAAAGCTTTTGTTCGTTTTCTGTTTAGTTAGGTCGTAACTTCGGAGAACACAATTCAACTGCCCGTCAAACATCATCTGGTCGGCCAGCTATCTCAATGATGCCCCCTGCCTTGGCATCCAATAACAAACCATTATTTAGGCCGCAGTCTTTTCAATCTTTTTCAGAGTCCTCTAATGATTTTCGAAGAGATAAAAGGTAGATTCATTCATGAACTTTATAAACCTTTGCAGTTGACATGTATGCAATCACTTTTCTGGATTGCGTCATTCTGTTGTTATTTCTGCAATCCACCCTTGCTTTTTGCATGCTTAGTTTTTCCAAGGATTTCAATTACCTATGCCATGACTGCCTCAATTCAAGCAGCTGAAGTTAATAAGGACTGTTAATAAAGCTTCATTACATTATCAGATCGCCACGGTGCTATTTAGCTGTCTTGCAATCTGGAGGCAAAGCATTAAGTTATCATTTGACTTCCTGTCTACATTCATTTAAAGAACATCTTATTGCAGAAAAATGGATGAAAAGATATGTCTGCTTTGTGGTGGAAATTTACCGAAATAAATAGTCTGTGTCCCCTTGAAAAGGGAGAGGATATTAGAGTATTAAGAGGCTACAAGAGAGTGGGTTCGTGCAGACATGTCTGAAGTGCCCTTGTCCTCTTGTATGATTGATTCCACAACTAATAAGAAGCCAAATGTATTGTTGTGAGATGGCCCACTTGAACACTTGATTGGACAACTAATTCAGAAGCTAAAAGTATCGTAATTATGTTCACAAACAGCTGTTAAGCTACTTGGGCGTCCTTCATCATTTGCCGATTTCTGCATAAGATAGTATTAAGGCACTGCCACAAAGTAGCGTGCACTGATTTTGCAACAGTTTAGACACCCTAACTTGTAAGCATGCCATCATGCAAGGATTCTTCTGTCGTATCGCATCTCAAGATGCAGGTAAACCGTCATGATCTAGTGCTGACAATACAAATTGCAAAGTGTGCCTCAAAACTCATTTTACCTCACTGTTGACTGTCTGCAGAAGTAGCTTGCTTCGTTCTTCTATCTTGGCTGATTAAATGTTAAGTCACAAAGAAGTAATGAAGACAAGAATTCACTTATTTTTGCCTGCTGTCATGCAGGTCATCATTAGATTTTGGTAGTATGAAAGCATCTGGGAAACAACGTTCTACTTCTTCTCTTCAGGATGAGGCATCTCTTGCTGATTTGGGCAGTATAAGGGAATCTAGGAAGCAATGTTCTATGTCTGCTCTTCAGGATGAGGTATCTCTTGCTTCCAAGTATGGCTGGGAAATCTTTATTTCTTCTAACAAGAAATGCTTCCCAAATGGAATGACTACTTGTGATATTTGGTATAATATTGATCAATGTTTGACTGGCAGATTGATCTGTTGCAAGAGGAAAATGAAATTATATCTGAAAAGGTATAGTTCCACTTCATTTTTTCTCTCCTCTCTTTGAGGAATTCCTTTATTTGTCATGGTTCAGTGCAGGCGATTGAAATGATGATGTGTTTTGGCGTCCTAAACCCTCATATTGTGGTTTCCAGCTTCAAATTGCAGAAGAGAGGTCTGAGGAAGCAGAGGCCAAAGCTAGGCTGCTTGAAAAACAGGTGTTCTAACATATTGGTTTGTGGGTAAACATAAAATTGTCATATACCTGGTGGATGTAAGATGACCGCTCAGATCCAATTAGTAACACACTTTATATTTGCTGAAATAAATTATAAAGATAACTGCAAACTTCTGCAGTTCTACCAGTAAATTAAAATATAAACTATTTCTCATGTAATATATAATATGAAATTCGTTCATGTTTCTTGGAATTCATCAAAATACCATCGCCACACATCAAAATTTTTATCATAGTTTTTTTTAATATACAAAAATTGTTCAAACATTTTTCACAAGGGATTTTCTCTTCCCACGTCATTATCAAAATGTAAGGGGAATTAAGATTTGCTTAATGTCACTGTATTTGCTAAATTATCAAAAAAATTTCACTGTATTTCCAATTTATGTCTATAATTTTGAGTGAGTGATCTCTCTTTGCATTGTGAATAGAACATTTTATGATGCAAGGCATTTTTTTTAAATTGTGAAAATAAACAGTCCGGAAATCAATAAACCAATGTGAGGAGGGCAAGTTGCAGTTTTCTCAGTAATATTTCAAAATTAGGCATTTATAAGAAAAAATATTTATGTGATATGAGAATGTGGGGAAGAAGGAATCTGATGAGGGATATAATATAATGAGGAGGAAGTAGAAAGTAATCACCTAGAAGGTTATTACTTCTTTGAATGTGTTTTAAGACTTTCAATATTTGAGATGTTTAAGATTAGCCAATTTATAACAGAAAGAGAGTTGTCTTAAGCTTTAATACTTTCTGGATTTTTAAAGCTTTGAAATTGACTTCGAATAAATCAAAAATAATGATAAAGAAGAACTCCTCCTTTGTAAAAGGCTTGACTTGTGGGCTTACAAGGCTGTTCTAGCTCTTGTGTAGGCTAATCACTATAATTAAACCAACTCATTACTGGGTTAGAATTTGTATTTTATATGGTCTTTTAAGTTTTGTGCTCTACTTTTTCACTATGACCCTTGAATGCAAAGTGATGAGATTAATCTTGCAAACAATTTAATATTATTGCCAGAAGTTTGCTATTAGTCTGTCTGACATTGCTGAACTGGTTTGCCAAAGGTGGTATTTGGCCATCTGTTATTTTTCTAGCAAAAACTGTGGGCCATAACTTTCCTGATGTGAAGTTCACTGCAGCAAAAAAAAAAAAAAATGCGGCAGGGGTAGTCATCATTATGATTGATTGATGAGTTCACTTGTTTTCTGATTATGGTACTGATTGGATGATGGGTGTTAGGTTGATTCGTGATTCATGTGGAAAGGAATGGAGAGGGATTCTAGGAACAATTCACTTATCACGTATTGATTTGACAGATACTTTCCAAAACAGTCTTTGTTTTGCGGTATTGATTGGGCAGATGCTTTCCAAAGCAATCCTTGTTTTACACCACTTATGTATGTTAACCTTATTCACTTTATGGTTGATGTAATTCTCAGTATCCTGGCATCATTTTCTTTCCTTTTTCTATTCTATTCCATCCATGACTTATCGGAAATATTATTGTATTTCCTCCTAAACCTTGAAACGAAGATAATGGGCATGTAAAGTATAATTATATCTCCTTTTTTGTCTCATGATCCAGACAAGCATTTCTAAGTTGTCTCTTAGGCACTACTGTGAAACAGCCATTCATTCCATATAAATAAATAAATAGACAATGATATGAGGCTCGTAAAACTTGAGGATGATTTGTATTTTATGTGATACATTGGTTGAATTATTGATTTCATTTCCAACATTTACATGTTATGGATGGGAAAACTATTTATTCACTATTAAATATTGAAATTTTTTATAATTGGATTGGTAAGAGGTATCTCAATCATTAACAAGTTTCACTGTCCTGAGTTATTTTGTGTTTTCTGGTGACAGGCATTAAGAGCTGCATCACAAACAAATGGCATTAGGAATGAAGGGGTTTCAGCCCTTCGGTCAGAAGCAGAGGTTTCTAGCATGTCCCTTTCTAGTTGGTCTTGTATAGTTCTCATATGAGATTTTTAGTACTGAGCCAACTTTGATATATTTTTAATCAGACTGCTCGGTACGAGGCTTTATCTTCTGTGGAACAACTCCAAGAAGCAGAGAGTGAAATTAGATCCCTTAGATCAATGACACAGAGAATGGTCTTGACTGAAGAAGAGATGGTTTAATCTTGCTTAACTTGTTAAATCACATCACTGGCTGCTTGGCATTCATTGCATTGAAGTTCAATAAATCTTTCTTTCATTATTTCAGGAGGAAGTAGTTCTTAAGAGGTGTTGGCTTGCCCGATATTGGAAATTATGTGTTCAGCATGGTAATGCAGATTTGTTTCTCTTAGCCTTTTTGTTTTGTTTTGTTTTGTAGATTACTGGTATTTCTGCTGGATGAATGTTGACTTTGTTGGACAATTTTTCATGGATGCTCTGCTCTGCTTTTTAGTTTCATAGCATAAGAAAAAGCCATGACACCTATGTGTCATATCTAACTTCCCACTCTGGCCTCAAATCAACCAATTGAATTTACTAGATCTCAAACCTTTTAGACAATACCACCATGCTACAGAAACCATAACTCCCATTTGCAAAGCCAACCTGTGAGTGGGCTTGGGCTCGATTTGACTTGGCTTTGCATGACTTTCTGAATGTTTGATAGGCTTCATGGCATGGTTTCGGCCCGAAACTTTCAGGTTAAAACACATGGTGTCCAGTTGTGCTTCTTGTCATGGCATTAAGATTTGCCCAAGTGAAATGATAACTGTGTGGTCATTTGCAATTTCATCATACCACCTCAACTGAAATTCTCAATCAAGTGTATAGGGAACCCTCAAAACCTGAGAGAAAAATATAAAAGCAATTGTAGCTAACTCTGAAATCTCTCCTTTTTAGCTCCTTTTATGTGGTTACAGGTTAGATTGTCCATCCCAAGTCCCAACATAGGTTTGAGTTGTCTGAGTTTGCCTGTTTGAGAAACTTTTGTCAGTTGGTCTATATGCACTTACAGACAAGATCATGTCAATTCATAACCACCCAATGGTCAAACTTTTCTAGAGACTTTTATAATTCCCACACACCTTTTGCAATAGGGCTGTGTGCTCAAGTTCAGATAGAGATATAAGAATCCCACATGTATTTGCACAATAGGGTTCCATATGCATTTATTTTTTTGATGAGAATGAAATGTTTCATATTGAAAAGCCTTTCTAACATGCTTTCTTAACTATAAAATTGTGAAGGTTTTGATATACCCTACAAGAGTGATTCTTGGACATTAATGTTGGTCCCGAGTTTATGACACAAACCAAGGGTGGATGGGTGAATTAGGTTCTTTAAAATTCTTTGATGTTTAAAAACTTTAATCCCTTGTGAGATTAATCCCCTTGAATGAAAATGTGGAGAGTAAATAAAGCAAGCAAAGTCACACATAAGGAACACAAACAAACAATTATAGTGGTTCGAGACAACCTTCCCTACTCCACTCTTCCAAGAGCACACTCCCTTGTGTCTTAGGTTCCATTATTTCAACAACAGTATAATTAGAGCCCTTGCTCTCTTTTAGATTGTACCTCTAGGAGACATTTACAAATACAACACAAGTAGAAGACGAGTTTTATTCCAACTGGACACTACGTGTCTTTACTTGGCCTTGGTCTTCAATACCAAACCAAGTAGTAATATAAAATAAAGATTAAAAAATGAAATCTACACTTTACAAGTTGTGTAGAGCAGATTCAACGCTTGAGTAGACTCAAAAAGATTGAAGAAGATTGAGGCTTGCAGCACTTTGTAGTGAGGATGTGAGTTACTTCTTGTAGAGCACTTAATGCACATATGAATGCTTGTAGAAGGGAAGGTGTAAGCTCAAAGAATGCTTTGGCTAGCCCTCATAACTCGTCTTGATGTCCCTTAAATAGATGTGGAGTTATTTTGAACGCTTGAGGGTAGGTGGTGCGCATTAAATGCACCAACGTTCAAAATTTTTTCGATCGTTATGATCCAAGTCGCAGGTCGGAGTTGATTTGGGGTGCAACTTCGGTTACCCCATTTCTTACCGAGAGGTTTCCTTCTTGTCTTCAGCTCCAAGTTTTAATATCAGGTCGACTTGGTCTAGAGCTTGACCTAAGCTGCATTTTGCTCTTTGAAACTTCAACTCTTCATAAATTTAGTATTTTGACCTTTGTGCACTAGTGTCTTTATAGTTTAGCCTTCTTGGACTTAGTTCTAATTTGATCTTTTTAAATTTTCATGTGGTCTCAAGAGTATACCCTTCTCTGATTTGAGTCTTGTACTTGAAACTCTAATTCCTTATGGCTTGATCTACTTGTGTTTCTTCAATTCTTAAAGATGTGTAATCCTTGAGTTCCGTTTAGTTGTTTGGGTGCTTTTCTTTAAGTCTTGAACCGAAGTCATATGCTTGAGTTGATTTGAATATGCAACTTGACCGAAGTTGCATGCAGAGTCAACTTGGGTATGTGACTTCAGTATCCGCTGTGAGCTTGATTCTTCACAGATTTCATTTTAGTGCTTGAGTGATCCAAGTCTCTTTGTCAAGTCGATTTCAGGTGGAAATTCATCCAAGTTGCACACCAGAGTTGACTTGGGTGCGACTTGACCCAAGTCGGATGCGAAATTGACTTTGGTTGTGACTTCACCTCTTGCTCACACGTCCATAATTTTGGATCCGACTGAAAAATGCATGTTGAAGTCGATTCTGGAGTCGACTTAGGTATCGACTTGACTTAAGTCGATGCCTGAGTCGACTTGACTCTAAGACTTGATCTGTCATGCCTTGCTTATGAAAAATTCTTATTTAAAACGTTGCAACACACATGTTAGTACTTTTTAAAAAATCTCAAATTTGGGTTGTTGATAATCAAAACATGGATTGTACTTGATTTGCTAATTGAGTTCACAACAATTAAGCTTGAAATTAAGGAGCTAAGAAAAAATCAAGATTCAGCCAAGACAAGTTACTTGTTCATGGACTTGAGCTGACTCGGATTCAAGGCCCACACAGAATATTGTGAATTGATTGCTTTTGCTGACATATTTGTTGGTCTCATATTTATTCCTTCTTTTCAATCTAAAAGATAAAGAGTTTTATGGTCATATTCTCTTCATGTGATCTCTCTCATTCTAACACCACATTTGATGCTTATGTCTAAGAAAATATTCCAAAGTAGGATTTTGTCAGAATCTTTGAGTAAAACCTGTGCAGTTTAAACATCCTATTCAAATGCACACTCGATGTTCTGATTGGCTGCTCCCTTTCTGCAGATATTCATGCAGATATTGCAGGAGAAAGGCATGAATATTGGTCATCTTTAGCTCCATTTCCTCTTGAGGCTGTCTTATCTGCGGCGCGGAAAGCCAAAGCGGAATTGTCAATGGGTAAGCTATTAGGATCAGCTCCATGTTTGTCACTGTCAACCAGTTTTTTTTTCCCCCAATTTTAACAGCAATACTTTTATTGTATCTGATTCCATGCTTTAGATTGTGCTCTTACAGACTGCTCATTGTTTTCTAATTTAGCAGCAATAGCTTATATTGTATCTGATTCCATGCTTTGACAGTGTGCTTTTTTTTTTTGTTCCCTTTTTATTTCCGCTGTCTGTGTGAACAGAAAAAGGTGGTCTGGAGGAGAGAGAGAAAGTCTCTCAGGAACTAAATGATTTTCTTGGAGAACAAAATATTGAGTCCATGCTTCAAGTTGAAATGGGCTTGCGCGAGTTAGTTTCTCTAAAGGTTTTCTACCCTACATTTTCTAAGTTAAATTGCCTACAGTTGTTGTTCTTTTGCTTGTACTCTTAACATCAACTTGATTAGATAAAAGGGGTACCTGCGGCCATGCAGAACCTGTGTTCAAAATATAAGGATATTTGATTCCTTGCTGGAAATTTATCTTATATATTCTGCTGTGGTATCCTGACAATGTATAATAAAAAAAAATTAGCAATTTTTTAAAATCATGTCCTCTCTTTTTGCATCGTCTTTGTGAACATGGCTTTAAGATACAAAATCCAGAAATAAATTTAGATAAACAAAATACACCTAAAACAAAAGGATCACTCCTACAACTTCTAACAAGCTATAAAAATATCTATTTAAAGCATACAAAATTGAGTAGGGATATGCATAGAGTAAAGAGATTTTATAACATTGGACGCTATATTTAATATATCATTCTAATATATCTGTTATCAATATCACCAATTTGCAAGTGGTCATTATTTTGGGGACTCCCCCAACTTGTCCTGAATTAATACTATTCATTGACAACATCGTAGCAACAAACTCAATCATCAATGATTCAATGCTGATAATTTGGGTTACATCTTATGCTGTGGAAAAAACTCCAGCTTAGCCCTAATTTTACTCAAATTGTATTATTTTAAAAATTAATTCATTATTTATGTATATATATATATATATCCGTGTTTACATTATTCTTATTCATTATAAATTATCAATTTTGACTAAATAATCGAATTAGGAATTCCCCTCCAATCAACCCTGATTTTGTGAAAATTG
The DNA here is from genome assembly GCA_030490835.1 of Annona cherimola. Lineage (NCBI taxonomy): Eukaryota > Viridiplantae > Streptophyta > Magnoliopsida > Magnoliales > Annonaceae > Annona > Annona cherimola. Next base: position 19,340,444 of record CM059972.1, on the reverse strand, counting down.
TTATTGATCATAAATTAATGGTCCAAATTTGAGTATTTACTAGTTCTATCATTACTTTTGTTTCAATCATCAATGCCCATAATGTATGTTAAATCATATGACATGAGGAAAATTCCATTTGTATGCATATTTTGCCAATAAAGGCATTAGGGGTGTGTTTGGTGATCAATAAAAAGAATTGGGGAAAAATTATGGGGAAGAATTTTTAAAAGGTGAGAGAATGATCTAATGTAATAGAGGTAATGATGAGGAGTAAAGAAAAGAAAGATAAAATATATAGGGAGGGTAGTTGTATGAAAAAATGTAAAAAATGATAGAAATATAAAGATAATAATAGAGGAATAGTATAGGTCATTAAGATGTCGAATCATATCAAAAGGTATATAGAAAGGGTGAGTTTTTTTATTGGATGCCAACCAAACTTTAAATCTACTTTTTGATGATTTGGTAGATTTTCTTCAAATATAAAAAATTAAAGTTATGTTCAAACCACCCCCCACCCACACGCACAAAAAATTTCTAGAAATAGGCATGTTGGATCCCTTGCAAGGAAAGCAATAGGAGATAAAAGGGAAAAGGTATATTGAATTGCTTTTTTTAAAACAAAATTTGCTGAAGTTGGATATTCAATCTGGAAAATTAATCAATCCTCCATTAATGACATGTTTTTTCAATGTTAATCCTGCTTATAGGCAGTGAAAATTGGTGTGGCACTAGGTAGAAATCACAGCCAGAGGAGAAGGAAAACGAGGAGGAAAGAGGTTTTTTTTTTTTTTTGGGTGTTTGTTTTGGTGGGGAGGGCAAGGGTACATGGCGATTTTTTTAGTCAAAAGGCAAGTTGTTGGGAAGTATCAAAATGCAGACAACACGAATATTTTTTGCAAAGTGGAGAATATATCTTTTCGTGCTGAATTACTTGGCCGACCACATGCTATGACATGGAAAAAAGTAATTGCTGCTGGAACAGTAATGCCTAAAATCTTCTGCTATGTGATATGCCACTATCATGTGCTCCGAGGAGGGAGAGAAATGAAAAAAAAAAAAAAAAAACTTTTGCTTTTTTCTGTATCTTTATCCCTCCCATTTAGTAATTTCAGTGCTGGCAGCAGTTGCACATATAGTTCTTTTCTTATTCTTTAGTTTCTGATGGATTGAATTGAAGGTAGAGGATGCTGTTGTGCTTGCAATGGCTCAAAGTCGACGTTTGAATTCTTTTACACAAGGATATGTTGTCCCAGGTTGGTCTAATGTATAGTCTGTGGCTTCCATATGTCATTTTTATGATACTTTCTGTCCCAAGGAGGACAACTGTTCTTCTGAAGTATTCTTGCCACATTATTTTTGATTTCAACTTTCTCCTTACAGGCTAATATTGCACTGACTCTGAGGGTATTAGAAAGTTGAAGCAACTTTGTCCCCTTCATTTTTTCACTTGAAATTGCAAAAAATAGGAAGAACAAGTGACAAAAAGCTGTTTGAGTGGTTAAGCTAGCAGTACCAACAGTTCTTTGAACTGCCAACTGGGATGAATTAGGCAAGATGAGAGGCTGGTCCTCATTGAACCAGTTGAACTGGCCACTCCAGTCTGGTTCTTATAACACCAAACTGTACAACCAAACTAGTCTAAATCTTTGCTACATAAAAATCTTGTTTTTTTTTTTTTTTTTTCCGCATCATACATGTAATATCTTTTATGTTTGAATAGCACTAAGGTAGCATATTTTACTGCCTGACTAAATTATGTCACATGATTTAACCGGTTTGAGCTAAAGGCCGAACCCATGTGTGGTTGATTGGTTCAAACAATATTCTGGCTCTTACATTATTGGTAAAACAATTTGTTTTCACTCACTGCGACTGTTAATGTTTTAAAATCATAGTTATGGATATTTTGCTTTGTCTCCAAATGTTGTTTGTATACTGTCTATTTTATTTTTGTCACTAACATGGCCTTGTATCATGTAGGTGAGGAGGTCAACAAACTAACTATTGAGGGTCAGAATCTTCTAGAAGCAATGGGTGAGTGGTCTTTTAAGTGGTGGCCTGGGTTGAAGACAACCTTGAATATTATTGTTTTGAAACTAAATGAAGATTTCACAGCCAACTACTTGAGCTTATAAAGGTTACTATCTTGTGTTTGTAGCAGTTGGCTTCAATGCAACAATTAGTATTGTGACAGATCTGATTTATCTTGCTTTAGATTCTGGTTTTTCTTCTTTTACTTGGTAGAAGGTGCTTACATTAACAATTCCTTTCAGAATTGACTCAGGAGGAATCCGAAGATGTACAATTCAAGCAGGTATGATGCGAATCTATAATTTTGCTAAAATTCTGGACTTTCGAATCAGTGAATAACAGATAGCATGCCTTACTGCTGCCCCCATGACTATCATGTCAATCCCTTGAATGGCTGACAAAAGAATTTTACAAGGGGACATTCTGAGTATTCTTTTTGAGCGTATATTTCTGGATATTTTCTAAGTTTGAGATTCTTCTAGCCACGTTGTATGGAAAATCTTGCCAAAACAGATAGCTCAAAAAATATTCATCATGACTAATTAGTTTTAGGGTAGTTATTCAATACCTACTATGAGCATGGAGGCTGCATGCTTACCCTTGGTTTTTTTAATTTTCAAAATTTTTAAAATTTAAACCATTTATCATGTTTATCCACGTGTATTTATTTATGATTTCAAAAATTAGATGTACTGCAAACTTTTATATGCTATATTTATACTATACATTTTTCAAGAATTTTAATAGTTTTATTTTTACAAGATATAAGTTTCCAATGAAAATTATTTTTGGTAGCATGATAAAACAAGATGCATAAACATGATAAGTGGTTTAAATTTTAAAAATTCTATTTTATAATAAAGAAGTCGAAGGTAAGCATCATTACCTTCAGTTTTAAACGCTTAAATATACTTCTTACTGGAATGATGACTTTATAAGATTTTCTTTAATTCTTTTCCAAGCATCTGCATTTTATTGGTTTAGTTTGAGAAATGTAGAATGTGCGCAAGGGGTGCGAAAGGGAAAATGATCGTGTAAAGGGTGATATCAGCTGCAAATTAAATGAAATTCTAACAGAATTTTTTAGAAAGTGTAGGAATGATGGAAAAAAGTTACACTTGTTATGGATAGCTAGTAGTAGTTAAATGTGAAAATTAAAATAATATCGAAAGGGAAAGGGCGGTTTTATAAGGCTTTTATATTCAGTGTACTTTTGTGATGCTTTATCATCATTGCCAAATGGAGGTTAGAATCCAAGACATCAATTTCTATTGTTCCTAAATTAATGTTCAACGTGCATGAAGGGCCTCTTTTTACCCCTGAATTTATAGAACTTGTTCTAGGGCCAAGCCATGGAACATTTTCCAAGTAATTTCCGTATGTCAAATAGCACACATTAGGTTCTTAACCTTTATACATTTTCAGGCCTGGCTTATATATTTCTGGAGAAGAGCAAAAAATCATGGGTTGGAGCAGGATATTGCAGATGAGAGGTTGCAGTTTTGGATAAATCAAAGTAGTCAGATACCTACTTCCCAAGATGCAGTCAATGGTGAGTTGTAGATGCATCAAATTTCTTCCCTGTACGAAGTCATAATTTTATAACTATTTGAGGTTATTTACCATCTTTTCTGATTATCCTTGAATAGTAGGCATGTTAGTCAGTAGCATTTTCATCAACCATCACTGCAACAAATTAGGTTTTTGGCAACCATTTTAGCAACTATTCCTCTTAGAATTTTGTTGTTAACAATATAAATCTCAATATTTTGGTTCCCAAAAAGGATATGCGACAGGGCATATGCTAGAGATTTAGATTTTAGGCAGCTAAACTTCTTGTTGCCAAAAATAATTTCATTGTAGTGCATATTCCGGAATCTGTAATTTTGATTTTGAATTCTTCCCTCATCAAGCACACATTTTTCTCAAAAATTTTATGCTGTGGCTACTTGTTACTATAAATGTTTAATGTCTGCGTTGAAATCAAAATTGAATATATCAGTGGGGCTGCCAAAATCCAATAGGCTGAGTCCTGGGTTGTCTTCAGTTCCAATTTTAAGTAGGTGGGTTTGGCTTACTCAGAATCTGTTTATAATGCAGGCCTATTCTGTTGACAGCCCCAGGCTCTTATTAGCTGCTGTGGCCAATCATAGCTGAAAAGGTTTCAAGTGATTGATATAAAGGTGTAAGAAAAGAAAAAAATCCAAAGTGCATTTTGGCAGTCATACCCTTTTCATAGATGTGTAGAATCATCTTTAGGAATAGAGTTCTCAATTTTCCAATGATTTTCAGCTTCAATTATTTTGTTAAAGACTCAATTCCGGACAGGTTTCTGGCATCATATTTAAGAAATGAATTTATTTTAAAATCTCTCTTAGAGTTTAGATTGATATTTTGTGGTTCCTTAATTCAGTGTTTATTGGTTCACAGTGGTTTCTGAACTCTCCAATAGCATGCCTCTACAATTTTATGTTAAGGATGTTGTCTGTTAGCGTCTGTTGCAAGTCATAAACAGAGCTATGGGTATGATTTAGATTCTAAAAAAAAAAAAAAAATTCCCTGGCTTTGTCATCGTGGTTCAGCAATAGACAAGCCTTCACTTTAGCAATAGCTTCTCGCTTGAAATGCTAATTGTGATTGGGGTTGTGGATTTGATCTGTGTAATTGGCCATTGAGTCTAAACCGAAATTACTGTGTAATGCTTCAGCCTTACCCTTTTTTTTTGGGATCATCTCTCCACCTTGGATGACCAGGCACCTATGAGGGTGTACTCTAGGGGCGGGGTAACAAGGTTACTACTCTTAGCCAACATGTGAACATTGGATCTCCCACTTACAATACTCAGTCTATTCTACACACCTACGTTAGCCACTGGAGCATCTAAGTGGTGACTGCCTCTTAACAGTTGTTGATCATCAACAGCCTCTTATTTCTTCCTTGGACAGAAAACACCAGGCAGATCAAAGATGAGGAATACACAATATGGAATCATAACTAAACAAGTTAGACCCACAAGGGTGTGGGCAGTGTGGCCCATGTGTCTGGATGGAGCAATTTCTTAGGTTTCCATGCATCCTTGTTCATCATGTCCTACAAATAGATATGATGACATACAAAGACAGGTTGGATCTGTAGTGTTAGGCATAATCACTTGCCATCATGTGCAGCTGTGAGATTATAGGAAGATGCATAAGAAGTTAGTGGTGTCTGGGTAAGTTCTTTGTGGGTTGGTTGAATATCTGTAGTGTTTGGCAGCTGGAGTCATGAGTAGGAGTTAATGTTGATGCAGGCTTGTAAAAGGATGTCAGCATGCATTTTCAGGTCATGCTTGTACAAACTCCAGTTGACATGAATAAGAGGCATATGTGCATTTTGGTGCTCATTGTGTGGGGAGAAGCCAACTCAAATTGGCCGTCATTGGTAAGCAGCACTTATCTAGGGTATTAGGGCAAGGGAGATCTGGTACACTGGGTCTGCGATGGCTAATCTAGAAGAGAGTACTGGTTAGCAGTAACAGATCGACAATGCATCCTAATAGTAACAGCACGCAATGTGTAAGATTGTCAATGGTGGGTAATACATGCATGATGTATTCCTTAACATAACTTTTTAAGCCTTGATGAAGATAACCCATGCAAGTACGTTACAGCAATCTAGCATACTAATTATCCTCTTCGATTATTATATATTTGAATTGGCTGGCATATGAGATGGTTTTTGTTTGACCATCTTACTGTATCCCAATGAATTGATGCATAAGGGAACTTTCTCCTGCTAGTGGCAGGATTATGACTAATGCAGCAACTGTTTTTAAACTACTGCAGCTGAGCGGGGCCTGATGGAACTACGAAAATTAGGTATTGAGGCCCAGCTGTGGGAGGCATCTCGCAAAGGACTGGATGATGTTTATTCCAAATCTGGGTCAGATTTTTAAGCCTGCGCCATCTTTTTTCACCCTTTTTCAATTAACCACGTTCGAGCCTGCGAATTGATGGTTTTGAGGTTTTCTTGTCTTAGAAGAATGCCTATATTCTTGTTTCTGTTAGTTATTTCATAAAATGAAGCAGTTTTATTATAATAATTTTATTGTTATTGTTGTTGTTGTTATTATTATTATTATTTTGCTAATCTTAATTTGTGAAATCAAACATTGGCTGGCAATTTGTTCAACAATCATCCTGTAGTCAGCTCCTATTGTTCAAACCATTCTGTTTCTAATGCTATCAATGTCAAACTTATATGAGATTTTTGCAAATATGCCTACGAAGGTTGACCAATATTGCATTTATGTCTGTAAGTTTGCTGAAATTACAAATATGTTCACAAGATTTGCATAAAATTGCAAGTGTGTTTATTTCATTAGGGTGTTGTTAGACTTTTTTGTAAAATGACGAAAATGTAATTTAAACCAAGTAATCAGTTGTAATATTCCAACTATTGTAGACATATTTGCTATTTTGTTATTTTATATATTTTTACTTATATTCTTATTTTAGATTTTTTTACAAATATGCTTACAATATTTGCAAAAATTGCAAGTGTATTATTTGGCTTAAAGCGCGACATCATAATAGAAGGGAAATTTTGCAATTTTATGCAAATTTTACAGGCATTTTTGCAATTTCGGCGAATTTAAGAATACAGATGTAATATTGGTCAAACTTTGTAGACACATTTGCAAAAATTTCAACTTACATAGATCTGTTGAGTCTTGAGGATGTACTGAGCTTTCATAAATATGTTGGAGGCCCACAACGAACTGCTGATGAAGAAATATTAGTCATGAGCCATAGTGATTTAAACCGTTGGATTGAACTCTAGATTGATTTTTACCCGTTTTACTAATATTTAGTTCAAAAATATTTTCCCGTTCCTGCTTTCCAAAGCTGTGGCGAATTTGGCTGGGAAGGATGGAAAGAAAAGAAAATATAAGACGTGCGATCATACATTAAAGTCAGAATATATAGAAGATGATGATAAAAAATAAAAAAAAAAACAGTGGAATTCTTATGGTGTGCATGTATTAAATTAATATTATCCAAAGTAAAGTTTTGCTCAAAGACGGAAAATTTTATTTCTTTTCCCCTACCAAACATGCTTATTTATTTATTTATTTGAAACGATATCATCCAGTTCTTCATAAATTATTTCATGTTAATATATTTTATTTGATTAATATTATATACGATTTAAAAAATAGTTGTCTTCAATCAAGAAGTGGTCAACTTGATTGGAGCGGTTCATAGCGGGTTCAATTCGGTTTTAATGCCAGTGCTTCGACAAGCATTTTTAATTTTTAATTTATTTTATTTATGAAAGTGCTTCAACTAACACATTTTTGCTTTTTTTTTTTTTGCTTTTTTCTTTAGGATGAGCCTTGGCACCACGATGAGAGTTGCTTTATTTGCGAGAAGACTGCAGGCTTGAATGCTTCTCGTATACTTCGCAATATATGTGAGCTCTATGTATCTGATTGGCCCTCTCTCCATTCTTTTTTTTCCCCCTCCCTTTTTTATTTTGTTGTTGTTCTACTTGGACTGGTCCACAGTTAAAAGTGGAACATATATGTGACACGTAAAATTAAGGCCGTCCACATTGCCTCACCATTACTTGTAGGTGTCATGTGAGGATTTATAACAAATAGAAAAGAAAAGAAAAAGAAAGAAACGGACATTCCTAAAATACGTGTACGGAGGAACAGTGTCTGATTCTGTTTATACTTTATACTGGAAGGAAACAAAAAGGGTGAAGTAATTTTAGCAGGCAATAAAATGAAGACAACAGGTAAAGAAAGACGAGCTTTTTTTTTTTTTTTTTTTTTTATAAAAAAAAGCGAAATTAAGATTATAATTGAAAAGAGAGAATTTTATTTATTTATTTATACATCGTGACATTCTGATATTATGATGGAGCACGTTCACATTCTTAGACTATAGAGGGAAAATTTTTTTATATGCTAAACTTAGAGGGGAAACCGTAAAATTCCTATTTTAGGAGGACTAATCTATAAGAAACTCTTTTCCACCAAGGAGAGAAGAATCCAACACTCGTCAATCCAATCGGCAGCAATATGTTACCGTTGCGCCACAGTCGTGGTGGCATTAAAAAGATAGAATTAATTGTGGAAATAATAATTAATAAAGCTGAAAAGACAAAAATTAAAACTGTGGAATTTTTTGATTGGTTAGAAAATGAAGCTATGGTATAATGGAGAGGAAATGGGAAACCAGCATGCTATGCCTTCAACCCTACCTAAGGCAGGCTGCCTTGAAATGCTAATTGGATTCCAAATAGTCTGGACAGTTTATCAGCTGTGCCTCACCTAGGTCTGTTTACAACTTAAACCGGATGAGGATGTTGGATAAAAAAATATTATTGTATGTTGGGGATGAGAAAAGGTCTATTGAAATTAAAAAAGTTATATTGAAAATAGAGAAATTATATTATTATTTTTTGAAATAAAAAATATTTTCGTAAAATAGGAGATTTATCCCATCTCTTACTCATCTTATCTCCATCCCATTTTTGTCTAAGCAAAAAGCGTCAATCACGCTCACTAAATTATATTATTATTTTTTGAAATAAAAAATATTTTTGTAAAATAGGAGATTTATCCCATCTCTTACTCGTCTTATCTCCATCCCATTTTTGTCTAAGCAAAAAGCGTCAATCATGCTCACTAAATTATATTATTATTTTTTGAAATAAAAAATATTTTTGTAAAATAGGAGATTTATCCCATCTCTTACTCATCTTATCTCCATCCCATTTTTATCTAAGCAAAAAGTGTCAATCATGCTCACTAGCTTGCCAGTTTAGGATGAGTGGATAAAAAAAAGAGATGAGATGATAACCAAAACAGATTTTTCATTTTCAAAGAACTTCTCATTTTTGATATATAGTAACTTTACTTTTAAAAGACAATTTTTTACATCCCAGTACACAATAACATTTTTATCTTCATCTTCATCTCAATACACATCTGTAACGGTAAATTTTAGTGGCCAATATCAACAATTTGGTCGCCTTTGAGATTTTTATCTAGGTGCAATCCAAACATGTGATGTGGGGTCGGAGTCACAAGACCTGCGAGGATGGAGCAAATGTTGTTTTGTGAACAAGGAATGAAATTCTGGGGCAGCTTCACGTGCATGTCTAGATATGCTCTTCAAGTCCAGCTATGCACAATAACGTGTCACTTGTCTCCATCTTTCTGAACCCAAATGGTACCCCCTTAAAATTATGGTGTCCCATCCAACATAGAAATGCCTTACACACATGCATCACTGATTTGGACCATCAGCTTGTGGATGTGTAACGGGAACTACGCATTCAGCCAATTTATTTTGTCCCCCACAAATAATTTTATTTTAACCATCCCTTTCCACCCAACATTTTGATGACAGATTTTCTTTATTATTTTTTCTGAAAAGATATTAATTTTTAAATATGCCCATTTTTCTTTCATTTTGGGCCACTCATGTTGATGGATGAGACGCCATTTCTTTCATAATAATAATAATAATAATAATAGTATCATCATCGTCATCGTCGTCTTAAAGATAAAAAGTCAGACGAGGATGAGCTCGTGAATGCTCTGTCACGTGTCATTCTTACTGCAGCGTCAGGTTCGTAACAATGCCTAAGATGACCGCCTGTTTTCAAGTTTACGAGTTCACTACCACTTAGTTGGCAAGGATAGACGGTACACATCCATTGTGGACCGGCGGCGGCATGCCTGCACTTATCTGCTCATGAACGCATCGTGGATGGATTGCTCGGAGAGAAATACGCGGCGCCCGCTTGCCTCCCTTATCCTACAGAGGGCATGTTTCACCAAGCGCAGCAAAACTCTCTCATTGATATTTTTGATGTAAGCGTTAATTATCAGCTTCGCAAAATTATACTAACTTTTATTAAAATTAAACTATTTTCTAAGAGTTGCAGCATTTTTAGATACAACTAAATACTTTCAAAACTTATAAAAGTGCCGACAGCACATAAAAAACCTACAGCTAAATAGGCTTTGAGTTACTTAATGGATATTTATTAACATTGATTTTAGTGAGATTATGAAATTAGGTGGGTGATATAAAATGATAGGGGATAAAAGTTGAATAAATGTGATAATTAGAAGGAAAAATGATTAAAATATAGAGTATAACTGAAAAATAAAATTGTTAAATTATTAAATGACTTGCAAAAAATGGAAAAATATGACATTTTCCACCCCACTTCAACCCGCTCCACTGATAAACTTTATCAAACAATCCTTATATAGTTTGGTGTACTTTTTTTTTTATATATAGAAATAACTTGGGCAATGCTTGATAATGCATTTGTGGGAAACGGTCGGTTGGTGTGGAAACCTTATAGCCGTCTTCATTTTTCAATCAATTATTTAAAAATTCAACAATTCTATTTTTCTAACTTCACTCCTATATTGAATCGTTTTTTTCGAGTTATCCTATTTATTTCAACTTCTCCCTTATCATTTTATACTAATCACAAAATTTTAAAATATTTTCTTTTTCATTTTCCATCTTATTCCAAAATCCCACAAAAATACACATTACCAAATGACCACTTGGTGTGCATTAGATCTCTAGTATATTTAATATTAACTTTATTTCCTTAATTTTGAAATTGAATGTAATTATAATTTTAGCACTTTCATTCAAACTATAGCATTAGTTTAGCCTATTTGGTAGGCTCAATTTGAAGCTAATTCTATCTTTATTTTATTAAAAAACTCTTATCTTATCCTATTTTATGTCAAGTTAATTCAAAGCATATCCTACCCTATTTTTTAGAGATCAGACTTATTTTTTTTCAATTCCAAATTAGTTCATTAAAATTACCTTCATATTATACTCTTGAATTATAAGTTCACCATAAATTTTTACTTAAAAATTTATAATTAATATGATAATAATATAATTTTAAGATATATTTATTAAATGTAATAATAGATATATTAAACAAGTTTCTATATTTCTAAATGATATATTTTATACCCTTAAATATATAATGTATTTTATAAAATATTTATTAAATATATATTAATAATTTAGGTTGGTTATGGGTATCTACGCCTTGAACTTACTCAACTCTAATTAAGCCGGATAATTTTTTTTTTCTTAGTACCTACTTTACCAGGTATAAAAAGACAAGAATTTACTTCACGCATTTTAGAATGCTTGGTAGGTCAACCAATGAATATTTTTACTCAAATTGCACCCTACTATTTTGCAATTAATTTTTTTCTTTTGATCTGATTTGAAATTAACAACCTTATAACTTTATTTTTCAATAATTATCTACATTTTAATGATTATTTTAAAAGTTTATATAATTACCTTATCTATTTTATCTTTAGGTCTATTTTTTTATTAGACCACCCAAATTAGATGATCATGAAACGACGGAGGAGTACTCCAAAAGAAAAGTAACAATGCTACTTTCCTCTACTCAACTTCAAAACTCTAGACTTCCCTTCTCTACCACTCTATACACACTCATGTCAGCTATTTGATCTTTAGGTGTATTTGTTAATAAGAAAAAAGAGGAAAAAAATTTCAAAGAAGCAAAATTATGGGGTAAACAGAAAAATGACTGAAATATATAATAAAAGTAAAATAATATGGTAATTATACAGAAAATAATTGAAATATATCAATTGCTATGAGGGAGACTACATGCTCCTGAATTATCAAGAGGGAGATGAAATGCTCCCATGCGAGGGACAGATTTCCAACTTATGTCTCCTTAAACACAAGTCAGCGCCCTTACCACTGAGGCAACCCTCGAGTGGCTATTGAATGCAACCTTAATTGCCACTTCTCCACTTCATTCGTAAATTGATGTGAAATTTTTTTATACATACTACAATGGTGAAGATTTCTACATAGAAGTATTTCTAGTCAATTGACATCACAACAAGAAATTTAAATTTTTTTCTATAATTTTTATTGCAACAAATGTCATTTTATTGGAAATGCATTATGACAATGCTAACTTACGAACAAATTATTCATGAGATACTTTGAGAGATCTGCTAACTTAGGGTGTATTTATTTACGGGAGAAACTTTTCAAATTAAAGCTTTTTTTTTATCCATAATTATCCATTCTAAAGTCATTTAATAATATTTTTTTGTATAATTATCCTACTTTTAAATCATTTTCACCAATTTTTATATTACTATCTTATTTTTCAATTATTATTCTTATTATATCATATTATTTTTTTTTATTTCAAAAACTTTTATACAAATTTTTTTTTTCAAAAGTTCTAGTACTTTCAAATACACTAACACGGTGGGAAGTGAATTTCCGTTAAGCAAAATTCATTCGACGGATGTGACCCAAATGAGCCCTAACACTACCGGGAAGATGTGGTGAACTGAGGTTGGGATTCACCTAGTTTAATTAGGAAACATGCATGCCTTCCCAAACATGCCCAGCTGTGTCCAACAACAATGCACCAATGTCAACGTGCCAAGTGGCATCCTCCCAATGCACTATTCTCCCAACACTTTTCCCCTTAGCCTTTTAAAATCTTCCCCAACTTCCTCTCTCCTTCGGACGAACTCTCTCTTTCTATCCACACACGCATACACACCAGCTACTGCCATTTTCTACACTCACAGTCATGGCTTCTTTCCCATGCATCACCATCCCAATTCTGTTAGCCATGACAGTTTTCCTAGCTTTCAAAGCACCCCTCTCTCTTTCTTCCACCGCGGACTCTGAGCTTGGAATCTCCACCATCTCGGCGGCACCCGCGGCACTTCCCGACGTGCCGGCAACCGCGCCCACGACTTATCTAGCCCCTGACATTATGCCATTGCTGCCGCACACACGTGCGACGGCTCCATCGCCGAGCGGCAGCGGAAGCAACAGAGAAGGCGACCCGGAGACGATACCGGCCAGCCCCAGTCCTCCGAATCCCGACGAACTGGCTCCGGCAGGCTTCAATTCAGCTGTTTCACCATCTGGGTCTTTCGGAGCCATGGCCTCCACATCATCTGTCTCTGCTCCTACCGCTCTACCAGCCTGCACTTCTCCCGCTTTCGTGGCTTTGCTGCTCTCTTCCTTCCTCTTCTTCTTCTTCCAGTTAACTGCAAGTAATTAGTTAAGGCATTGGTGTTCAGTTGTCATTTTGAATTTTTATTTTATATTTTTTGGGATTTGGGAGTTGTAGTTATTGCTGTATGATATATATATATTTTTCGCTTAAATTATCTATGACTTTCATTATACTTAAAACAAATTGATTTCTTATGACGTGTTAGTTCCATTTTACTGCTGCCAAGCTCCATTCAAAGATCCGAGCCGTTCATCTGTTTTGCGGTCCTGGGATGGGCAACTCCCAAAAATTGTTTAGTGAAATATGGACACAGTGATCGGTTCGGATGGAAGCTTTTTTCCTAAATCATTTCCAACTTTTTGAAGCTAATTTTTTTTTTAAAATAATAAATGGGAGAATGCCATGGCAGAATCCACGTGGTTGGAGAGACTAGAGAGATGGTTCATGGACTGTCCTGATCTGGCATATACGTGCCATCAGAAAGAGACAATAGTGTCAGTTGGCAGCCCTGGAATTTAGGTACGAAAACGGTGCTTTGTACCCCTACAATCGAGTTGGCTGGCAAGCACTTTCCATTTGCTTCAGTGTCTGTGTGGCAGATGGAAGAGATCCCAACCATCCATCTTTTGCTCACTAGCATAAAAAAGATTACCCAATTGGACAATTGATATTTTCGGCCATCGTTTTTGTTGGGGTGTCGACCCTTTTGTTTATGGTCCATTTGCTTGGTATTTTAGGCATCGTCCAAATGGACGGCTTAGATACCATCTTCACATTCTTTGCATATGTTGTAACTAATACTCAAATGGTTCAAATATGATATTTGAATAATGAAGGATTAATAGAATCACGAGAATCGTTTGGTGGTGGCTTTTTCTGATTTGTTTTTATTCGGCTGTGTATGGTCCTCCTACGTCATCGTCATATGTCTACCAGTAACCAAAATTCCCCCAAAATGCTCCAGCACATGCATTGGGATCACAATCGTTCAAAGGTGGAATGTATGTAGACATTAAATAATCATTTTTAAAGTTATTATTTGAAAATAAGCAATAATTTTATAAAATATTAACTATATACATAAGCTGAACCGAATAGATCTACCATACGTGACCTTCTTTTGCATGTCTAAGTTGAAGAGTTTTCAGATTTATACTCGCGCGAATAACTTAACAATATCGTCACATCATGTGCGGTGGGTGGAGATAAAAAGGCTGTTCACGTGTCTGGATGTGCCAATGCCAATGCCAATGCCAATTCACTACCTACCAAATTTTAAAATGAGAATGCGAAATGATCCAAGCAGCACATACGTTGTCCTTTGAATTTGTAAAATGGGGCATTTTGTTTTTGGATCCTCAAGTGGCGTGAAAAGCAATGATTTATGAGACTTCGAATTGAAATAATTATGCCCGGTTAAACTTTTTTCAAGTAAAGTATATTTGTAAAGTAATAAAATTTTTCAATGAAAAATTTTGACGTGTTAGTTTCAAAATAAGAGAAAACGAAATTATAGGATATAAGTAATAATGAAAAAATAAAACAAATAAAGTTAAAATAGATACGTTAGTTGTATAGAAATGATTGAATAATAGAACCATTTGTATAAAAAGAGGTGAAGAAATAATAAAAAAAATAAGATAATTGTGGAGAGTGAAAAGTTTTAAATCGAAAAGTTTTTTTTTTTTTTTTTTTGGAAAACAAACACACTCTTAATTTGATGGGAGGTCAATGCATCATTTCATCCGATGGTGGGTCCATGAGCCAACGTCTCGGATTAGAATAAAATGGGTTTTGATTGCTCCAATCACTCCCGCGTATCTAGGTCTTCTATCTACTTGCGTTTGTCGCTCCGCTAAATGTAAGCAGAAATGAAAATGCGTGATTATTTTTGGACGGTCCAATGTTTATAAAATCACAACAACTCATCTTCCGGGGTGTCACTTTTTCTGATGCACACAATGATTGGTTGGTTGCAAGGAAAGAAAAGCAAAAAAAAAAAAAAAATCACAGCAATTTTAAAGAAGGTGACAAATTGTTAATATTTTATGGATGGTGCTTGATGGTGGCAATTGCCCCTCTTGAAATAGAAGAAATATTTTAACCCTTTGAATTTTTTTTAAAAATTTAAAATGTAATTAATTTTAAAATTTATGCATAACGATTACTCCAAATTAATTGACACCTGTCCCAGATGTATCGGACTATTGAAACCTAGTCCGTTTTATATTAATTAATAATTATTTTTTATTTGTTCATATATTTTACGTGCAGGAGTTGTACAAGTATGGATGAGGTTTTAGCTTTCTTGAAAAAATTTGAAACCCAAAATAGACAAACTTTTACAAAAAAAGGAAGATGCTATAAAAACCCAAAATAGACTACAAGAGAAATTCTTGTAACTGCTGTGATGATGGGCGCTCCGCATCCAATCAAAAATTCCTTCATAAATATAAGTTTGATGATGATATTAATATGAGGGTATGTTTGTTAAAAATAAAAAAATTTCAAATTAAAACTTTTTATTTTCCATAACTATCCTATTTTTAATTATTTTTTTCATATTTTCTTACACGACTATTACATTTTTCAATCATTTATATGCACTATCATATAACAAATAAATCTATTTTAACTTTATTTTATTTTATTTTTTATAGTTATCTATATTATATTATATCATTTTCTCTAATTTAGAAAACTTTTACACCGAAAATTTTTTATTTAAAAATTTTATTATTTCCCAAACACACAAAGAAGGTGAAACATTTTTTCTATTATTCAAAACAAGCTAAGAAATGAACTAATAATACTTTTTAAACTACTACTACCCAAGGTTCTTTTAATAGAGATTTTTATGAAACTAATAACATGTGTGAATGTAACAATTTTGTCGAGCTGCTGTAAGCCATGCCACAAATATCCATGGCATCAAAAGGATATTAGCTAGCCATCCCATATATGTGGGCTAAGGCCAAAGAGTAAAAGACAGAACTTTTGGGACTTTGAAATGGGTGACAGTAATATATATGTTAGGCATCGATGTGTTGAAAATGGTGGCTAATTTGCTGGGTGAGACTTTTGGGGACTGGTTTCTGTCCATCGAGGTGCCCACCGGATGGACGTGTAGGGTACAAGTACAACCACCATGCTTGCAACCGCATGTTCCGGTGGGATTGATTTCCATCCATCATCATTCAAAAATCATGGCGTAGAACCGCTTGTTTTTTTTATATGTATGGAGACTATTATTTCACAAATGTCAAATTACTTGGCCATGCCTTAAGTGACTAAAGTTATTCTACTCTGAAATATAAGATGCCAATACTCAGGCGCACTGGACACGCTTAATATGGTTGGAAATTAGCGAAGGATGACGGCCTTCAACCGGCAGCCTAGGAGGCTAGGACGCAACTTTGGTTAGGTTCAACCCCAGCCCGACCAGCTTAGTTTAACACAAGTTGGCAACGGGTCAAGGTTGGGCAGGACAAAAAAATGGAGTTGGAAAGATTGGCTTGCACTTCACGTAATCTGTTGAATTGGGTTATTTTGGATTGATTTTGAATAACCAGCAAACTCTATTTTCCAACTATTAATCGAAACATTCTACACATTTTACTAAGCATGTTCTCTACAGAATCTTTCTTCAATTCTAACAGAAATCAGAGAGTTTTTTGCATCTGTATCTACAAGTTCATAAAGACAAGTTTTTTAAGAAATAAATTTTTTGATTTTTCAAAGACATTTATTGTATTATTTTATTTTATTGTATTTTTGTCATTTTCAAAAAGGGTTTAGAGTTTGCAAATGTGCTTTTAACCTTAAATAAAATTAATTAGTATAGATGCAAATTTTACGAAAGTCGTAACACCCCAGTGTTTTTGCCCAAATCTCATAGATACGGATGTACAAAATCCCGAATTAAAGTAAAAAAAATAATAAAATCTAGCCCTAAATTTTAATCCCAACACAACTTAAACCTCGAAATTTACTAATAGATATGGAATTAAATATCAGCATGGTTGCAGTGCCACCTTTATATTCTCAAACCATTAACAGAAACACCTATTGGTTGTCCAATCTTTGCTTCTTCCATGATGACTCAAATCATTTGCTTTGATTTCTCAAAGTAGCTTTTAGTACAATAAAAAAAACTCTAAAAAAGGTCTTTCAAACTTAATATAACGCCCAAAACGTAAAGAAAAAGGGCCAAAGAAATTAGTCTTCTATAGATATCCTTTTAAACATGTAGGTTAAAACAGGAAACTTTTAATAAATATATGTGCCAACAAGCCATGATAATTAAGGATTTCTTTTGGCCTCCACCTCATATATCATACACCCTTACGTATGCGTCCACTATCAGCAATTGCAGATGAGGACATGATAATCGATACATCCCCTTAATTATCGTCATTTAAAACCATGCACCGATGCGTTTATATTATATGGTGGGTGCGCACACCATACGTTTCAAGCACCTTTTTGATAGACATGTACCACATATGGCTGTGCCCGCTACTGGTTTTGAATTTTGAATGAATTTCTTTATTTTATATGTAGAAGAAACCAAAAGCTTTTATGTGCTCATGAATTCATCACGAACTCTTTGGGGGCTACCGTATGTATTATATATCGCGGCCAAAGTACACAGACCAGCCCACTGTCCGGGTCCCCACGGCCTTCCCCATGCACCATTTGAACGGCTACGTGCATGACTACTCGGCAATAGATTAGGTTTGCATCAGACCGCATTCATTTTGTTGGGCCATTTGATCGGCGCTGGAAAAATATTCAAATTATTTGAAAAATTTCTTGCTCTCACTTGATAATCCATCTTGGTAATGCCAAAAAAAAAAAAAAAAGAAATCTCTTTTCCCCTTTACCCACCCTCTTAACTTCTGCGACATGTAATTTTGCTTTAACAGTCCTAGTGACCATTTTATTTATATTTTTACTCATTAGTTGTGCTTTGAATTAACCATTGATATCGTCTTCTTTTATTTTATTGTCTACATTCGATAGATTTTTATTTTTCTTCCTCTTTTCCTTTTTTAAGGATTCCAAATGGACCAAGTAATATATTCTTAAAATTTTGTATGTAATTAGATAAAGATGAAATCATTTATATTCTTGTATGATTAGGAAATATTAATAAAGAAATCAGATAAGATTAATGCAAGTTTATCTCTAATTCTCTAGCATAATATCCTAATTAAAATATTTAACAATTTTCCCAGTTGCGATTAAATAGTTTCCAACAGGAGCGAGCCGAACCAGGTTCGAATATTCAAGATCAAGATCGTATTTGGTACGAGGTAGAAGTGGGCTATTTCCAAGTTGGCCATTTCCCATTCCTTCCTATGCACCTCTAGATATGATTTAACAACAGCATTTTTTTAATTATTACTTCTACATTTCATAATTTTTATGCAATTATTATATCTATTCTATCTTTATTCTTTTTATTCCCAATTATCAATCATATCATATCATATTACCCTCTTATTTTCAAAAATTTTCACCAAATTTTTTCTCATAAATTTTTTGTAACTTTTACATTAAATCAAACATGTAAGTCTTCGGCAACTGAGCCATTACTTGGTTAGCCGTTAGCCCGGCCATTCGGCAGCTACGCCTTAGTTACGGGTTCAAGTATCTTGTGATATTTTGCCTGCATTAGCGTGTGTGCAGGCCATATTCTCTTCTATGTGGGGTGCAACTTAGGCTTATGAAACTTGGATTTATCTCAACCCCAACACTAATTCTATTTATAAAATATTAATCCTAATTTCAATCTTAACCCTATTTGTAAAATTTAAATCTTAATCCTATTTTTGAAAATCTAGTTCGAATTAAGTTTAAGGTTAAAATTTATGTTAATGAATTTATATTTTATTTAAGAGTAATAAGTTTAGAATTTTATATAAATATATAATAATAACATCATGTAAGTAAACATAATAATATATAGTTAACATATATATATATATTTAAAAATAGCAATAGAAAGAATATTTCTAGAAAAAATTAACATAAAAATAAGATAAATGAACAAAATTAATGGATGTAAAAGTAAATGATAGAAATAAAAGATAAATAAAAATAATAGATTTTATTTATAATATAATTATAATAAGTCAAATATGTATTCAAATATAAATATAAATAACATACATATAGAAAATATAAAGAAATATTGTTTAAATATTATATATAATACATTTTACAATAAACACAAACTGAAAAATCGGGCTCGAGTTCACTTGAACCTTAACATATTTACAAATCTGATTGATTGGGTTCGGGTTGGGAAAACTAAGTTTAAACAACATCGAAAATCAGGTTCGACGGGCCGAGTAAGGGATCAACCCAGCCCAAATTGCACCCCTACTCCTATGAAAAGCTTTGATCTTCTCTTTAATGATACAACTCATATCGTTTGACCCCAGTTCCTAAACATCATTAACACAGCGATGATCTCCTCTTTAATGATACAAATTGATTATACACCATTAATATAGCCATTATATACTCTATCTTAGTATGACTCATTTGATGACAGTAAATCATCAATTTGTGGCATCAAATGATTCAAGCATCATATTAGAACTTAATCATTTCAATTAGAGAAATTATGAAGGAGCAAAATTATCTCTTTAGTAAGATAGATAACAACTTTTTTTTTGATTGGGTGTACATGTATTACAATTCAATTTAGATATTACAAATTACAAGGAGATAATATACTCTCATCTATCATATGGGGAAACAATATACTCCCACCTATTAATAAGGGAGATAATTAGCTCCCGAATCATATGCACGAACATCCTAGCGGGAGTTTGAACTCAAGTGGATGGCATGCCTGCTATCGTACTTGATCATTGTGCCACAACGTTAGTGGTAGATAACAACTATCTTGATAACATGGATATATTGGAATTTAATGCCAAACGATGTGGGTATAAAAGGGATTTATGAAAAGTTATGTACATGTTAGGAATTAGGTGTAAATGTTATATTCACTTTAAAAATTTCAAAAGTTGAGTTAAAAGTAAGTTCAAATTGAAAATTTTCCAATGAAGTCAGGAATAAGCTTATCCAAGACCAAAAAAAAAAGCAAACCACTTCCAAACTGAAGACGTTCTAATCCATTCACTTGTATCATTGCCAGCAAATTGAGGTAATAAAACAACAAAAAAGGGGGAATAGAGAGTTTATTTCATCCAGAAAGACAAGACTCTAAAAAAAGAAAAGAAGAAAGTAAGAACCAAAAGAAACAAAGGTCTGATTCTTCTTTATCATCAATGGTAGCGTCTGTTAAATGAAACTAAGAAGCAAAAGAAGCAGAGGTGTTGGCTTCAATTTCATGCCTCGGCGGCAGCGTTCTTTTTCTCAACGAGTTGGTCGATAAGGTTTGCTGCATCCTGGACTGTTGTGATACCTCGAGCACTGTCTTCTTCAATAGTCACACCAAACTCCTCCTCGAATCCCATCACAATCTCAACCTACGCCCCTCAAAACCAAACCACATTAAGAAATTGGTTTGAAAGGGGAATTCGAGGAATGCGGAACGAGGAATAGCTTTAAGCCTTTAACCAATAACAGTGTTTGTAGGGCCTTACAACGAAACAGGGTTTTAGCTTAAGTATAAGCATATTTTTATTGAAGAATCCATGGGCTGCACCCCACCTGACCCTACTCAACCCATTTTAAAACTGGGTTGAGTAGGATTGAACCAAGAAGCCCCAAATCTCACTTCCCAACCCCACCAAAATCAGGTTGGATTTGGACGAAACCCAATTCAAGTTGCATTGCAATAAGATCAGTAGCCTGAGAATACACTATGGCAAAGCTTTGCCTACAGGAACATAAAAAGAGGCCGGATTTACAACTTACTATGTCGAGTGAATCTGCACCAAGCTGAGAAAGCTTGGTGTCAGCATTGACTGTGTCTTTGTCTTTTATGGCCAACTGCCTCACCACTATGTCAACAACCTTATCAGCTGTGTCTGATTTGGCCTGTGCATGCATAACATAATATAAATACGATTAATTCGTCACTGGCAACAACTCAACAAGAAAAATTGTCTCCATTTTAATGAAAGTTTGGTTGTACATGCATTTTCCATGTGTGCCATTTTCCATTACAGGTCTAGGAACCAATTATGTATGCCATTTTGAGATAGGTTGAAATGAGCTGATTGATTCTCGTCTAAAATCAATGACTAACCAAGTTAGAATGAAAAGAGGAGATAACAGAAATTGGGCCTGGATTTGAGTTTGATACAATATTGAAATGGGCCAGTTTATTCGTTTATGGTTTATACCCACGACAAATGTGAGAAATCAGAAGAGAAGGCCCCCATTTTCCATCATTAAGTACTACTACACTCCTATGCAATATGAGTGATTATTGTGAAAATTGAAAGAACGAAGAAGGACATGCGCAGAAACATACAGCACAAGAAATCCGCCAGGTCCGGGAAACCGGTTGCAATCGGAGGGATGCGAAGCCACTCTTGAAAGTGGGCATGGAGACCGACTTCAGACTAGGAAATGCGGCTGTTTCCTGCATTATAACAACCACAGGAATATCAGCAATCATTCAAATCACAA
The DNA here is from genome assembly GCA_030490835.1 of Annona cherimola. NCBI lineage: Eukaryota > Viridiplantae > Streptophyta > Magnoliopsida > Magnoliales > Annonaceae > Annona > Annona cherimola. The sequence goes on along the minus strand of CM059972.1, from coordinate 19,318,715 downwards.
ACCGGATTGAGCAGTATGGGAATATTCATGTTAATCAGCAAGCACACTCCGGGAAATTTTCAGTTCATTATGGGTGTGTTTGGTTGGAGGTAAAACTTTTTGATGAAAACTTTTCAGAGTAGAAGTTGTCAAGTTGATAGAAAATGATGTGATATGATAGGGGTAATAATGAGGTGTAAAGAGAATAAAGTTAAAATAGATAGGGTAGTTGTATAGGTATTTGTATTGAAATGATTGAAAAGTAGGGTTGTTTATATAGAAAAATGTGAAAAAATAATTAAAAAATAAGGTAGTTATGAAGAGTGAAAAGTTTTTGATTGAAAAGTTTTCATTGACATGTTTTGTGTATAACCAAACACACCCTATAACGATTTTGGTCGATTTTGGGGGAAGAAAACTGCCAATGATATTGAAGGATTTCATCGTGACTGGCCTTGCCTGTTGCGGCCAATTAACTGGATTTTGGTCACTGATTTAACTCACTTAAGATTTTTTTAAAGTACTTTTTAGATTATAATATCTTAGCAATCATCAATATGTAACTTTCTTTCTTAACTTTTTCTTGCTGTCATTTATATTTTTTCAATAATTTTCGTTACTTCTCAATTAACCAACTTATTTTGCTAAGAGAGAGTGGTTACAGCATATATATTTTAGAGAAGACATGAATCATCCACCATTACGATGAAATCAATAGCTTAGATGTATGATGATATTTTTCGAAAATACGCAAATTCATAAGATTATTTTGGGTTACTTAGTTATAATTATTCTTATTTTTTTCCTAATACGAATAGAGTCTCTTAAATTTTGTCAAACTCTCCATCAAGCATGTCCATTAAACCCTTGATCCAACCCTCAAACCTTAACACTAACCTATTAGACTCTTAACCTATCAACATAAAACCATCAAACCTATAAAATAAAGCCTTTAAACCCGCGTTTTAAGAAATTTAATTTTTTAAAACAAATACATTTTTAGATTAGAATTTTTTTGATGAAAGGATTAGAATTAATAGATGATGCCAGATATAAACAAATATTTATCTAAACAAATCTTTACATCTATCAAATTTGTATGTAATTTTTAAAATATATTTTAAAACATAATATTTTCACACTTTTTTATGGATTGGAAATTATTAAATTTTGAAGTTATAAAAAATATAAATTGAGAAGGTTAAATTTTGGTATATGAGCCATATACATGTACTAGTACTACCACAGAAAAAATAAAAATAAAAAAATAAAAAAAGCTAAAAAGACCTATATGTATTAAAGCTCGATACACGTAAACGTTTTTAATGATTATGCGATCTGAAATACAAGTCTACGAGTAATATTTTTTCAACTCTTATCAAAAAGATCATTCACATAAGAAACAAATACTTTTTTTCTATCAACTTAAAAATTACATTCTATCCAAATGGACCCTAATACCAATATAATAACCAGTAGGTTAAAGGAGTTTAAATGGTAGAAAGAGCAAGCATGCATGCATGACAAGAAGAAAAGAGCCAAAGGCAAGAGAGGAAGGACACCATTTTCGGATTAGCAGCACGCGCGAAGATTGAAATCGAAGCTCCCAAAGTGGCGGCCATTCCTCACACAAAACAAACAAATCTACACTCTTCTCACAGCAAAAGAAGCAGGAAGGTAGATGCAGGAGAGCTAGCAACGCACACTCCCATCCTTCCATCTCCCTGTATTTAAGGCCGCGCTCTTCCCTCTCTGCCGGACCACCGAATCGAGTCGCTGTTTACTTGCGCGGGCCTCGTGGACCCACCGCATGAGTCATCTGAGCCGTACATCACCGAATTCGCTTTGATGTAACGACGTCATGAGAACAGAAATAAGCTCGTTAACTTGCAGGGCTGATGACTCACGGTCGTCCGAAGCTGATTTCTGCAAGTCTATCGTAGCCGTCCATCGTTGGTAAGTAATGCTGAGGAGAATTTTCTTGAAAGACTGGATGTGATTCACGCGTGGCTTGTTGGATACATCTGATGCGGGTCTCACGTGGAGGTTTCGGTTGGCGGAGGAGGTGCACGGTTGGTTGTCGGCCTAATTTCTATCGAAATTCGAACGAGTGGGGAGAGGTGGAGACGAAATTTACTAAATTGCCCACATCGGTTGCACTTGCTTCGTTTGCTCCGGAACTGAAATTACCGATATGCCCCAGCCGTATGCTGGTTTTTTTCCCCCTACTAAAATCTATTTACTAGTCGTATTTAAAAATATCTCAAAATTTTAAATTGTATTTTAGTTTATCACAATTTTAGTAAATTTTGTTACTAACACAAATGGTGGAACAAGCCAATTTGAGCTTCGTATTTTTAAAATTGGAGGCGTGGGTGGAGATTAGGTACGGTTGGGCATGAACCCCACCAACTCAAATTGTTTTTTAATTTTAAAAGAAAAAGAAAATATCAAGGACTTAAAAGTTAGACTGCAATATAATCACTTTTAAAAAAGATTCAAGACTTCTCAAGTGATCGCTAGTTATCATGATCCATGTCGTGTCCATAAATACAAATATGTGTTTTATAGAGGCCCAATTCGAAAAATGTATTTTCATTTTTTAAAATTGTTAATCTAGATACATTTAATTCATAAATTAAGTTTTACTGATTTTGAAAATATTTATATTTTTATTTTGAATTTTTAAAGATATGAATATTTTGGTCATTTTAAATGGTTGAAAACACTCATACGTTTAAAAATTTCAAATAAACATATAAACATCTTAAAAATAGTTTTACATAAATTAAATATATAGAATAAACATTTACTTAAAATTTTTGAAAAATATTATGTTTTTGTGACTGTTCAATCTAGTACGAAATGATCATTTAGTTTTATTGTATTTTAATATTTACAAATTATAACATACAGCTGAAGTACTAAATCGTTGAAAATATTAGAAATAAAATAGAAACAGGCGATTGTGAGGTGACTCCCAAATGTTGAATGGCGATCACCGTGACAGGGGGATGGGAGAGGAAGTGAGCGAGATCGACGTGGAAAAGGAAGCCAGTAGTTACTTGTGACTTTCAGACTTTTCCTGAAAAACCACGATCAAAAAAATTTCATGAAAGTGTTATACGCTGCGTTCCCTTGTTGGTAGTCGGGAATGCAGGTGAAAGTAGTATTGGGTTGATCCGTCACTCGCCCTGTCTTACTTTTTTAAAGTAATGGTCCAGAAAGTTTTACCAGTTCAATGGGATAAGTGAGGATTTGAGACTCATGCTTTAATTCTAAATGACTTATTAATCTAAATATAGTTTTTGTTAATGTACATTTAACTTTCTTACTTATTTATATAAATATATTTTTGCTTCTTAATTACGTATATGCTGTTTAAGTTATGTTATTTACGTCATTTATCAATGAAATAAAATATATTATCTATGTTATTTATATCTTTTAAGAATAAGTTTATTATTTCACAATTTAGCATTTTTAATTATAATTCAAAATTTACGTGTATATCATTTTTTTCAAAGGTTGATATATATATTTATCAAGGTTAAGTTGCAAGCGAAATTATTAAAAAATTATATTAATGTTTTATTATGATAATTGTGTTTTACTCTATTAAATAGTAAAATATTAAAGCATTTAACTTTTAATTTTTTTAGTATATACGTGAGTTACTTTTCAACTCAACTTGTTGTACGTGAATTCAATCCAAAATTTTTCTCAAGATTATTTTAAAAATGGTGAAGTTCAGATTTGCCTTATCTATATTCTGCATAAAAAGTAGTCCTTTTGGTTCGGTATAAAAAGTATAGTCCTTTGGGACCCACCCCGATTTTCAACCCGGTTCAGGAACCAAGACTGCGTGCTGCAAAAATCGTCATTGCCTTACAAAATATACAAAAAGAGGATAGTTTTAGAAAAGCAGTATCTGGCCATGTAAAATTTTCCTGTTTAAAAATACACATTTTCTCCTAAGTATTCCTATAGTGCTTATATAGTGCTTATTTCAATTCAGTGGCTAGTAAGCTGTAAACTAATTAAATGATGAATTCCATGAATAAAAAGTAATTTTTCTGTAGTTTTTTAGACATTTTTTGAAGGTAAGTTCCTTACGTGCCCACGAATTTTACTAATAATTTCATTTATATGTGTAAATTTTCAAAAATTCCTTTTATATCCACAAATTTTCATTATAATTCTACTTATACCAATATCGTTAGGAATCCATTAAATGAACTGTTAACCCCATTATAAATGAAAAATATAAACAAGCTCTAATATAATTTATGGTTGTTTCGATTAAAGTTAAAAATTTATTTCTAAATAATATATGATTTTATAGTTGTAGAATTACTAAAAATTTATTTTGATATTAATTATAAAATCATAATGTAAATGCTGGATGCAAGTCCTGATCATCAGAGGCAAGTTAGGGACCCAATGGAGGAATTGAAGTATTGGGAGAAAAGCATGCTCAATTTATAATGATAATAATAATAATAATAATTTTCCATTTTTTCTATAATACGACCTCATATTTCATTAGCATTCAGACAATAATTGTTGATATAGATCCATCAACAATTATTGTTGGAAATGGGATAAGAAATCAAGGGGAACTGGGAAAGTTAAACGTCTATAAAATTATAAATAAAAACCAGCCTGTTTGGCAGCGCAATTTGGAGGTAGAAAGCGAAATTTGGCCCGGATTTTCTGTTTTAGCTAAAAGATTTGAGGAAGAATTATACACGTACGAAGCCGAATCCAACGCGCTGGCACATCATTAAAGAAGTATACTAATCACATAAGTCCTCCATATATCAAAGAAGAATATAAAAAATAAAGCATTGGATTTTTCTCATGGATATTTATATACATCACAACAATATATATTTCATTCAAGCACATTTATAATCCTCATATAATAAAGAAATTTTTTTGAATAACAACCCCCATAAGATAAAAACTACAAATATCTCCACAAAATAGAAGAAAAAAAAAAAACTTTTACACTACCTAAATAGAAAAGAAGAAAGTCAAATTCATGAGCAAAGATGAGTTGCCACCAAAGTACATCCCTGGTGGCTACAACATTAGATTCTAAGTGCCCGTCAAGGAGGCGTTACAAATGATCTTAGGATCTTGAATGGAATATTTGTGGTTTTGAATTTCTCATTCTTAATATATTTTTTTCAATTTCAAATGCATTTTTTATATTTTTAATATAATTTTTCAATTTTTAATATATATTATTACATTCGCATCTCATCTCATGCAAGCTCTTTATATCCTCCTAACAAAAAGTATATATGCTTGAATTAACTGATCAGCTTGCATAGACCTATCAGCTGTACATGTATAAAATACACATCAATGATTACAAATGCATAAATAGAGAGTTGGACTGAGAAAAAAAAAACAGAAACACACAGAAGATACTTTTTTTAATGAAACAAAAGGTAATAAATTGGTGGTGGAAAATGGAAATTAACTATTAATTAAGAATGGGCGCAAGATAATAAATAAATAGTGGGAAAACGAAAAGTAATTAATTGTGGAAGTGAAACACATACGATTCTAAGTAAACCAGACAGTTTTTTCAGAAGCTATGTTACACTTACAATTTTATACAAATTATATAAGCATGGATGCAAACGACCAGAAAAATGATATGTAAGGCAATGGAGCTCCCTTCAATCCAACCAAGAAAAGGGACAGAGGTGATCTCAGCTCCTGTCTCATACCCACCCTCAACATGTGCCATCCAGCTTGCGTGCAGTGCACATCCGAAGGTATTCATGAAGCAGCAGCTGTATGCACCTCACAACCTTCTAGGTTTGGACTGAGAGGAAGCTCCATCCATCACTATTCATATCATCGCTTTCTTTTTATTGGTATTACTACTACTACTACTACTATTTTCATTCCCTACCAAATCAAAAAGAAAACACACCCAATCGATAACAATTAGAATATGGCTACCTGCAGTAGCCTACATGCAGAATCAAAAGCACACGTGAAACGTGCACCTATGTATAATAAATAAAGGAGAATGATGCAATACGGTGTCCATGCAACTTGCCCCTTATTTATTATTATTATTTTTTCAAATCTAAGTCAATTATAACATTTATCCACATGCATATATTTATTAATGATTTTAAATCACATATATTGAAAACGTTTATGTACTATATGTTATACCTTTTTGAAAATTTTTATATATTCACTCTCAAAAGATACTTATTTTCAATAAAATATAAACTTCTCATGAAAATAATTCTCAGCAATATGATAAAACAAATGATGTTAAAGAAAATAATGGCCCAAATTCAGAAAAAAGTTTAAAATAAAAAAGCATCGCATGCGTATTGAATCATTGCCATAATATTCGAGAGAAATGAAATATTTCCTACTCACTGCACCCATGCAAAAGCTAGCTCGATCACATGATTTTGTCCCGCTTTCTTTTCTGCTCGCTAGAGCAAGAACACATATCCTATTCCACGCATTAAGTGTAGAAAAAAAGCTTGGGAGTGAAGAGGTGCAAGGGAGGTGGTGATTATATAGGGAGAAGAGATTGAAGGAGGGGGAGCAGAAATGGAAAGGATGATCCCCGGCTGAGATTTTGTAGGGATATGCACTGGCACGTGCATGGAAGCTGCTAAAAACGGCGTTTCTCCTTTAATGGCGAAGGGCCCAGTCTTTCTGGCTCATGTTCATTTGTAAAGGCCCACCAAATACGAAGCTGGTGTGTAATTCAGATCATTTCTCTTTATTTGGGATTATTTTCATCAATCAGAAAGATTTTTTTTCTTTTTCACAAAAAAAAACAAAAAAAAAATCCCTGCACCGGGTGTGTTTAGCTTTTGGCGGCAAAAGAGGAGTAAAAGAAAAAAAAAAAAAAAAAGTAAGATGAAGATGTAATAAAAGGAAAGGTTAATTTAAATATACCCACTACATTTGTCATTAATTACAAATATACCCACTAAGCATGAGTAAATTTTCAAATATACTTATTATGACAGTTATAAACGTTTAATAATTTTAAAATCACAAAATACCTTTGATTAACCTAATATTTACTGTGATTTGTGCAATATCCAAACCACGAAAACTCATTCTGTCTAGCTTTTCTCTCGCATTAAATGTGCTTTTTTACATTGTTCAACTTCTATCATAGTTGAATAACTATTATCATTAAATAATAAGGGGTATTTTAGACATTTCATATGATGAATAATGACGATTTTTTAATTATGTCTGACCGAATGAGTACATTTGAAATTTGACTCATATTTAGCAGGTATATGTGAAAGTTTTCAAACTTAGTAGATATGTTTGTAATTAAGGGCAAATGTAATGAATTATTTTTTGAAATTAACCCTAAAAAGAAAGGTAATGGCTTTACTAATATGGAAAAAATGATGCATAAATGCTTTCCAAATTAAGGATATATGCAAGATCCAATTCATTTATTAGATTCTAGTATATGTATGTGTTTATCATTTATGTAAGAAAGACAATAGTACATACAACCTCGAATTTGTACTCGCCCACGCAGGATGCTACATCGTAATTCGTACTTCTTCTTCATAGTGAATTCGTCTCTCTCACGGTTCTGTGATTTTTTGGATGATCTTTCTTACGAAGGATTAATATTTTTCCATGTAAATCTTTATCTCATGTCCATTAAAATTCTTAACCATATTTTAGTCCGAATTCAAAACAAGGTTCAATACCTAACCAGTTCTGGACTGATTTTTTTTTTTTTTGGTAGTAGTTCTGGACTGATTATGGATGCAATAAAATTGGTTTGCTTGTACCCTAAAAAAAAAAAAAGAACCCTCAAAAAATGGTTTGCGTGAATTCTGAAATTTCAGAACACGGGCTATTGTATTGATAAGTAAATTATAGCTAAGGATTGTATTTTCTATGGTATATCGTGAACGTGAATAAGAAATTATAATTTTTTTGATATTAGAATATGAAATTATAATTATCTATTTCGAAATAGTATAAAGGTAGAAACATTTTTTTCTGATGGGAAGGTAGAGACATATTAAGGCCGATAGAATCAAATAAAAATTAAATTTTTGTGTGAGTGATTCTAGTGCTACTCTCACTAACATGGATGTGAGACCGTGTCACGTAAAGATAAAGGCCATGGGAAAGCTGAGGGAGATCTGCGACACCCGGTCCGCACGAGGAGTGCATTTTGGGCCTACGCTCTGGCTTTTGGTCTGGACATGGACACCTCTGTGGGTGACTGATTCCATGCGGTGGCCCGTGGAAGAGCCCTCCATTATTATTATTTGGGTGTGTTTGGGAATGGATAAAACTTTTGGTGAAAAATTTTAGAAAATAAAAATTATCAAATGATGTGATATGAAAAAAGGATAAAGTTAAAATAGATAGGTTAGTTATATGGATAATTGTGTATAAATGATTAAAAAGTAGGGTATTTATATAGGAAAATGTAAAAAAAATAATTAAAAAATATGATAGTTGTGGAAAGTAAAAAAGTTATCCCCGTTGCCAAACACATTAACAAACTTTTTACAATACGCTTGTGGCTTTACTTAGATAGATTATAAATTTTTTTTGTATTTTCTGAGTTTTTACAGCTAAAAAGATGATTTCTAATGTGCAAGAAATTAATTTCTTCATTTTCAAAATTCAACAAAATGCATTTAAATAAATCAAAATTTTTGTATAAACTTTTCTAAACGGTGCTCACGAACTTATATATTTTTTATATAATAAAGTTCAGAAAAATATTAAAAAAATTCTAAAAATAATAGGGCTGATCCATGGGCCAGCCACATGGCTGCGTCTGTGACTTGGAAAAAGAATTATTTAAACACGTTTTGTGTTTTAAAGATGACCGCAAATAGGTGAAAAATAATTTATTGTGACCATGATAAAATAAGTGAAGTACTTTAGTAGTATATGAATTGACATATTTGTTGTTTTTTGGCCTTATCCACTGGTATTATACAAAATCCACCCCATTCGTTACTTTTAATATTATATTTATGGTTAAAAAACTAAAAACCATCACAATCAAAGATTTATGTCAGTCAAAAATAATGTTCGTATATAATTATACGATGTTTTAATACTCTATTCAATAGATTCAAGCAAAGTTCAAAAGTTTTACATTGTAAAGGTGTAACCCACCCAGAAACAACACTTCTATGGATATTTTTAAATTTTATATAAAACACTTTGTGGCATGTTTAATCATGATCTTTGCATATAAAAGATATATTAGTGATGCTAATAATTATTTTCTCTCCATAATAATATAATGGTTGTGGTGAAAAACATGAACCTTGAGCCACATGACAATTTAATAAAAATTATGTCACTGAGTCTATTTGTGTCAGATTTTTTGTCACACAATGGTAGCAAAACACAACTTTTATTAATATAATAAATGCCATAGTTTGGCTCTACAGTGCGAGAACTTTCTATCCGGCTTATGTGGGGGTCCGCTATTCAGGTATTGTACATTTTGTTGCTTTTACTTAGCTTTTTTGCATCGGCAGTTACTAACTTTTGAACTCACAACGAAAACTTTTATTGGTTTTTGAGAGTATTCCTATCACCTATTTAAGCAGTGGGCCTCGACATAAGTTGGGCGAAAAGTCATTGGATCCCTAGGCTCTTTAGAGGACTAGGGTATAACATAAAAAGCCATAGCTTAACTAGTAAAAGATATGATCTTAAAAACCAAGTATGAGTTCTAAACTTCCAATACTAGCTGATGTAGATGCAAAATACCGACTAAACATAATAAAGCATATAATACTTACAGGTTAGATGGAAAGTCCTCACATCGCCAGATCCCTAAGAAAGCATGAGTATGACAATAAATGAATTTTACCTCAACAAGTGTTTCTAGACATAATGGAAGTTTTGAATCTTCCAAATCAATCCTCCTCTCAAATTTCAAAGGAAAAGATTCCTTTAGACAAGTTTAGAGACAAATAATAGCGTCAATATTAAGGGTTTATTTTACAAAGTGGAAAGATAGGTGCAACTCTCTTGACTACGCAAAAGTATTGCTAATTGTTATTTTTGGTAGCATGTTTAATTATTTATAATATACTTTTATTTTGATAGATCCAATTCAACAGTCAATGATTCTATTGAATGAGTAGATTACTGATTCAACAACCCAACTACAATGACTTGATCATCACATAATCGATCGTGATGGGACTCTATAGGCTATTTCCTATCTAAGCTAGACATGGGCCTGATGATGATTGGGATGGATGGAAATGGATTAAGGAGATGAAATGAAAAAAATATTCTTATGTGGTGGAATTTGAGAAAAAATACGGAGAATGGAAAGATAATTTGAAAATATACTTACATAGTTTTGTCTATAATTGTAAATATATTTATATAGTTTATAAAATTGTAAATAATCTCATATAATTTGACTATCCATGTAAATATATTCATGCAGTTGTGACGTTATGACTGCATAGTTGCAATGTGGATGTATTTGCAAAGATGTAAAAACTAAATATATCAATTTAATTTCTGAAACTATCAATATACTGTATAGTTCAAGTATCTTTGTAAATATAGGTGCAATAATAACATTATAATGGTGTGAGCATATTTACAATTATGGTGAAATTGTGTGAGATTATTTGCAATTTTAATTTATAAAATTACGTGGATATATTTGCAAATTCTCCAAGAGAATTAAGAGTATTATGCATTGAAGATGAGAAGAATATATTTTTTTTTAAATAAGAAATTCCATTTCATCCGTTGTATCATGGCAGCCTATTCAACAAATTTCCAAGCTGTGGAATTGACATCGTACTCATTGTATCATTCAGGCTTTCTTACCAACTGGCCAACCTTTTCTTTTTCTTTTTTTTTTTTTTGAGAAAAACTTGCCAACCTTTTTACGAATATTCGACGTCCAAGCTAATAATAGAAAAACAGCAACAGAATGCGAACATTTTAGTAATGGAAATTCCGATGGAACGAAATTGCATCGTAGTTTTCCAAACCTAGTTGCGATCATCCCTTGTAGAAAATAAATCCTCTGACGCGTGCAGATTGTAGACATTGCAAAGTGACTGAACAAGCATCCTGTGCCACATATTGTAAAATACCGACATATGCAGACATCATAAAGTGACCGAATCGACATCTTCTGCCAGTTGTATTTTCTTACGTCATCGAAAACTTTGCGAAGAGAATGTATAAACTATAAAAATGAAGATGATATATAAATGCATTTAGCTTCAGCGCTTATTTATTTTTAATTTTTTTAAACAATTGTTAATCTAAGTTTATTTAACATGTGTATTAATTTTACCATTTTTGGAGATTTTTAGATATTTGTTTTTGATTTTTTAAAAATAAGTGACATTTTCATAATTTATGAATTGCAAAAATGCCACTTATTTAAAAAAATCAAAAACAAATATCTAAAAATATCTAAAAATGGTAAAAAATGTTATATACGTTAAATATACTTAGATTAATAATTGTATAAAAAAATTTTAAAAAATAAATTTTTGCACCCGGTGCACTATATCACGTCCAGTGTTAATATGAAAACATCTTAAATATAAAAACTAAAAACGAAATTTTGCAGTATTTTTGTTTAGAAGGGAGTTTTTTTATGAGCCAGAGCTCACTGCTAAGGCTGGATGCCAATTTCAGGGAGACGCTTTTTAAAAGGGGCTTTGATCGTATGCTGCAGTGTTTCGTAAGGTACATGTAACCTGATCTATTTTCCCAATAAAAAAAAAAAAAAACCTGATCTATTTTGAACTTTTTTTTTTCCAATTCTAAACTATTTCTTATTTTTATCGACATTACTTATTCATGCTAGCTACGAAAAAGCACTTTACTGCGTACAAATTTTACAAAGCATACGTTTCCAATGATTTTTTTTTTGTAGTATTTTAAAACATACATAATACATTAACAAAACGATCGTGATCTCCTGCTGTCGGCTGCGTTTTTCTTGCAATGCATTCGTACACGTAAGACTTACGAATATTGCTAGCTCTCAACCTAGAGTTTATGTATCTCTATCACAAAAAAAAAAAAAAAAAAAAAAAAACTAATGAAATCTGGTAAAATTTAAATTTGTTTAGTATTTTATTTTATTTTAGCAAATACCTTGAAATTTGATTTTCAAAAATCCAAATAAAATATCAAGTAAATTAAAAAAATTACTAAATCTACAAAGTAAAAATTTAAAATGGGCTTGCATATGCATAAAAATTCAAAAATAAAATAGAAAAAATTATTCTCGGTCAAACTCATTACACCGGGAACGCTGTTCCGGCGTAGGATCGGACAGCATAATAAAAACGAGGGTTAATTTAAATATACCTATGATATTTATCTTTAATCACAATTATACCCGTTAAGTTTTGAATCTTTTATATATATCTACTAAGTATTTCATTAATTTCAAATATATCCAAAATCAAGTGTTCCATCAGTTAAGTTTAGTTTTGCATTTGTAAATGACAATATTGTCCCTAAATGAAAATAAGAGTCCTGATACAATGCACTCGAGTGTATTTCACCTTTCTTATTTTTTTTTAAATTTTTTTATACAAATGCTAACCTAGGTGCATTTAACATGCGCATCGATTTTTACCATTTTTGGATACTTTTAATTTTTTTTATTTTTTAAAAAGCAGTGACATTTTAAAAAATAAAAATATGTGAAATGCACCCACGTGCACTATAGGCGCCATTAAAATAATATATTTCATTTTATAACTTTTATTATCATCTTATATAAGTGAGAGTTTTTGAGATTTTGTCGAAAGGAGTTTTGTCCATGGAGTTGTGAAAAAATTTTGCTTATGGATTTGACTTTCTTAAGGTTATCTTCGTCATCGTGAGTTAATATTAATGGCTATTATATAAACCATTTGATTTTAGGTATTTGAAATCAATGGTATATTTAGTGTGTATATATAAAATGTTTTAAACTTAACAAGTATTTTTGCAATTAATGGTAAATGTTTTAGGTATATTTAAAATTAATCTTTAAAATAATAAATAGTTTACGTATGACGTGGTTTGGCGTTTGAGAAAAAAATGAAGAATAAGTTTTGAATAAAAAAGGAAAATTTCTTTCACCTCAATAACGTTTACATATAATTCTTTATATACCTACAATATTTCATAAACTTTTCTTATGTCCATAATATTTTATCTTAAATTCATATTATGCTTATGACATTAAAATAATAGTTATATACCCTATTAAAAAGATAATTTTGCCTATTTAGAATTTCTTATTTGACATAATTCAATGCTAATATGACTTGATTGATGATAGTAAATCATTAATTTGTGACATTAAATGATTCAAGCGTTATATTAAGGTTAAATCATCTTAATTGGGAAACTTTTAAATGGGTAAAATCGTTTTTCAATTGAGTAGATAATAGTTTTGTCAACGTTGTGCATATAAAAAAAATTTATGAAAAATACTATTTGTATAAGAAGAATTTGTAAAATATTGTAAATATATTAGGAATTAGGTGCAAACGTTATAAGTATAAACGGAATTCTCTCGATAAATTTTTTTTTAAAAAGTGAGGCAATGATAATAATATCATAAGGGTGATGATTAATAATAAAGAAATTAAATTTAAAATAGACATAATAATTATACATAAAGATGTAAAAAAAATAAGTACAAAGTAAGATGATTATATAGAAAAATGCATAAATTGGAGGAAAGTTTTGATAACTTTATAATTTTTTTTCCAACAAAGTCCGCAAGAAAATATTTTTAAATAAGAAGCTTGAATAATAATACTATGTTCCACCTCATTTTGTCTAAGATAGGATGGGATTATGTGATTGAAATATGTGGGCGGAGGGGAGCATATGATCTATGATGATTTATGAACTTGACACATTGCTTTCGGCTGGCGCACGCCGCCCGAAGAGATGCCCTAAAAGATCGTAGGGTTCCCGTGTGGTTACCCAACAGGAAACATCCAAGCATGGCCAGCTGCGCGATCGCTGCCTTCCAAATTGTGGGCCTCACGCCATCAAAAGGCTCTGTCAACAATTTGGTATCATTCATCTGATGTGCCCCACAATTCCGCAATTACAAATTTATAAACTTAGCGTCCTTTCTTATGAAACAAATTAATGTCTTTTTTATTTAGTGCAGCGAGTGTCATCTTTATCATTTTTTTTATTTTTAGGATCATTAACATTCACACTAACAAAAATTAAATTATTTTTATCAATATCAATGATGTTAAAACTCTTCCATATAAGCCAATACTAACCCATTTCTAAGTTAAATTGGTTGCAAGTTGATAAAAATATCGGCATTGCCGAGAATGACAATTAGGAGTGCAACTTGGTATCGGGTCGGTCCGAACCCGCCCGCCCGACCCATCCCGGTACCAAAACCGAAAAAATGAGTTTTTATTTTTAAGATTTTTCAAAATAGACCCGGTTTCAACCCGACCCGTAGAAACCCGAAACCAAAACTGAGTTCGCACCAACCCGGTATCAAAACCCGACCCGGTCCGAACTCGGTGTAATTTATATAATTTTTTCATAAATTATACATGTTTTTTTTGTAAATTAGTTAAGTGTTTGATATGTGCACAAGATTGGCTTAGAGCTATACCTCGAATAACTAAAGATGAAGAGAAAGCTACTGAATTTAAGAGACTTATATCTGGTAATTATGTTTTTAGATACCATATTTTATATTCTAAAGTCATTTTTAATATTCTTATAATAATTTAGATTAAATGTTTCTGCCATTACCAACTCTAGTTCAAACAAATCACCTCTTTCTCCATTACCAAAGCATGCTTAAGGTAACTTAATTTTTAGGATGATTTTTTATGATTATTATATTCTTATTGTTAACAGTTGCATGCATTTTTTTTTCTCTAGGTAGATGCATATTATTTTCGAAGATGTAAATCAAGGAGGAAGAACTTGACATTAGAAATGCATATGGAAATCAAGGGAGAAATTACTTGGAAGTCTTTGAATAGTTTTTTAGTTTTTTTGGAAACTTTGGAGACATGAACTCATTTGAATTTTGAATTTGTTTAAAAGTGGATGTAAACTTATTTAAACTTGAGATTTGTTTATATTGTTATTTTAAATTTGGATTGCACTTAAAGTCTTAAATTAGATTGGAATGTTGAACCATTATGCTTAGTGTATTTAGATTTAGTTGTTTTGAATAACTGTTATGTGGATTATGTTTGAATTTGGTTGGCATGATAAATCTATTTCATATTTTACTTTTTATTAGTATGAGAAATATGTTAATTTGAATTTCAAATTGTAGTATAAATTTGATTCATATTTTAAGTTTATTGGTAAGACAAGTGGTCAATTTCTATTTTAGCAATTTGTATGATAAATATTCAGTTTGAATTCAATTTCAACAATTTGTATGATAATGTTTAGTTTCAACTACAATAGTTGGTATGATATGTTCATTTTCTATTTGCTACACTTGAGTCATTTCCATTATCTATTAAATAGAAATGATCAACTAGTCATAAAATTAACTAATTTGTCATTTATTTGTGTCTATAGGATGCTAAAAAATTGCTTGCAGAGTTCATTCAAAGAATATTGCAGAATTCAGCATGATGTTACAGAATTCTTTGAAAGGATGTTGCAGAATTCAGTGTGAGACTTGACTTCATAAACACAGGTATGTATATTTCAATAATTTTCTTTTAGATTACAATTAAATTTGAAAAAAAAAAACAGTTTATTGGTAACTCGAATTCTAACCCGAAACCAAATCAAAACCAACGCGAACCCGGTCCGAACCCGGATTAAATTATTAGGGTTAGGGTTTGAGTTTACTCCAACCCGGTTGGCTTAGGGTTTGGGTTCACTCCAACCCGGTATAACCCGACCCGAGTTGCACCCCAAATGATAATTCTTATGGTTTTAGAGTATTTTTGTTCATTCACAAGGTGTGATTGTTTTTAAATAAAATGTTTGATATAAAATTTTTTAATCTAAAATTTTTCAGTCTTCATAATTATATAATATTTTAATTATTTTCTACATTTTCTGTATAAACTATCATATTTTTTAATAATTTCTATACGATTTTTCATAAAACTAACTTATTTATTCTAGCTTTATTTTTTTATTCATCATTATTACCTCTATCATAATAAAAAAATTTCAAATTATTAATTTGAATGAAAAAATTAATTTTACGTTTGCATGAATGTTAATATCCCTTATTTTTTTATTTTTTATGATGTTCACTGTGTTTAATTATTCGTGTATAATAATCTTATTTAATTCTGGCCAGACATTCAGAAAACTTCTCCTGTTTAACCTTACTTCCACCCTAAGCTTATTTAATCCCTATGTATTTTTTAAAATCCCTAGCAGTGTAAAAATTGTACCTACTATATTTACTCTAGTAAGCCCTGGGTATGATCTAATTTTGATTGATGTCGGGATGATATACTGTACCAAATGTTTTAAAAACCGAACCGAACCGGGTGATCGGATTGGTCAGACCGTGAATCGATCATGTCCCGATTTGTTGGTTTTTCCAGTTCAACTGCGGTTCGACCGTCGGTTCGCACTGGTTAAACCGGAAAAACCGGAAACCGGTCACAAAATCGGTTCATTGAACGGTCCGGTTTTAAAAATATTTTAAATAGTCAATTTTAAGAACTTGGAGTAGAATTGATCCTCCCTCTTCTCTAGACAAATAATTTTTTGGGTAAACATTATTATAAAACTCGAACATTATTTTATATAGGCAAAATTTTTATAGCTACTGTAATAAATAGAAAGTTCTGATCATTAGCTAAATTTTCAAGATAGACAAGTGTTGGTGCACGCGCGTCTTTGGAATGGTGTTTTTCTAATGCAGCCCTTGTACCAACTTGTTTGCATTGTCATGATAATACAATGACTGGTTTTAATAATCTTTTTTATTTCAGATATTCTGAATTACTCTAATTTAAAAATTATGCTCCTTACGTTATCTCAGGGAGAGCTATGGTGATAGTTTTTTTTTATAGGTATTTTACACATTGTTATATCTTATATTATAAATTAGTCCTTTTACAATCCTCATATCATATCGAAGAGATTTTTTTTTTTTTGAATTTATATTTGCAATCATCTTAAATATTCGTCTTACAATCGAACTTCTGAGACGTTCTACAAATTTCCCATAGTATTTTGTATGCACCTAATACTTTCTATTTTTCCCTAACAAATCTTCCAACCAAAGCCTCGTGAGTGGACGCTCTTACAATTGAAGAGAGACGATGCCACAACTCACACATTTTTCTGCCGTTGCTAAGATTTGATACCGAACAACCCAACTGATAGGGCAACGCTTGTACCATTGTACCGTAAGCATGATGGTGAAAAGAATTTTTTAATAAATACTCCGGCCACATGGGGAATCAATAAGAACCCTCTAGTAAATGTTATGACCTATTTGAAATTTTGAATGGCATTAGAATATATTCAAATATTCTTTTTCTGCACATCATTTCTCAAATAGACGGAAGTGCACCCTACTCAAGGCATAAAAAATTTAACCAATCATCTCCTACATTTTACCTTACTCATTATAGTTTTTAAAAGTTATAACTTTCAATTTTTATTAGGTTGTTGTTGAATTAATATTATGTAACTACGATTTACGGCTTTATGAATCCGCGTTTTCAATCTATTAGTTGCATTTAGTATTATCTACCCATTATTTGTCTTGTACGCTCCATCTAATGAGTAAAATCAAAACAACAAAGTAGTTTAATGAAAATATCAATTTTAAAATTATATTTTTAAGATAAATAATTTTATAAAATATTATTAGATTCTAATATATATGTGAATAGATCTAAACATTTTTTATATTTTACATGTGAATGCATATTTAAAGCAAATGTGGCCCATATAGATATTTTATTTGGATAAAACTTGATTTCGTAACTAAACAAATAATGCTAACTATAATCGATCGAGTGAATTTTTTTATTAATCATTAAGATGTAAAAAATGTATAAGATTACAATGAAAATCTGGATCATAAAATACCATTATGTTTAAAAATACAAAAAATATATATATCTTCAAAAATGTTAAAACTTACTTTATATATTAAATACATCTAAATTTAAAATTTTACAATAAAAAGAAAAAAAAGTGTTTTTGGCCCGGGCGAGCTATCACGATCACAACGCTACATGAAATTGCATGTATGGATGGAGGTTACATGAAATGCTAGAAGTGAGATATTTGGGAAGGTGGAATTTTGTGGGATGAAGTGAGAAATGAAAAAAAATATATATTTTGAGAAAATATGATTGATAGAAAATGACAAGGATACAGTTGAAATAAATAGGTTTGATGGAGATAGTTGGTAAAAAAATAATTAAAATGTAAAGATAAGAGTAAAAAAAAAGATGATTAATAAAGTTAATAGCTATCTCCAGAAACATGATTTCACAATTTCTCATGATTTTTCACTTGTAAAGATTGCTAACCTAGCCATAAAAGACATGTTTTTCAAGAATTTTATTTATTTAGGGTGTGTTTGAGAATAGGTAAAACTTTTAATGAAAAGTTTTGAAGAGTAAAAGTTATCAAATGATGTAATATGATAGGAGTAATGATGAGTAGTAAAAATGATAAAGTTAAAATAGATATGTTAGTTATGTGGGTAGTTGTGTAGAAATGATTGAAAAACAGGATAGTTGTATAGGAAAATATGAAAAAATAATTAAAAAATATAATAATTGTAAAGAGTAAAAATTTTAGATTGTACAGGAAAATACGAAATTTTTTTCGCCGTTGCCAGACATTCCTCCGTTTAAAAAGGACATGCTTTTCACGAGGATCATTTTGTACTGCTGAGGTGCAATGAATACTTTCGCGCCAGGAGTCATTGTATCCTTTCCTCTGCCACGATCCAACAGCTGGTGGCCTGGTGCTCCTGAAAAGTCTCTCCCCCACATCATCCAAGCAGGATTATCCAGACAAAACTGGTGGAATCCTAGGCTGGGCAGGCACTACCTGAATTTGACCATTCGTTTTAGACAAAATTATTAATAAGTTAGCAGTCAATATTCAATACTACAAGATGAGGGGCCCCAAAAAGAATATTAGTGTTAAAACGAATATCTTTTAATTTTTTCTTCAATATTTACAACGAAAGAAGTACCTCATATAATGCTTACATAAATTTAAAAGTTGGTTACAATGTACAACGAAAATTAAGTACTCATTATAGTCATTATTTAAAAGTTTCAAAAACATATGCTTGGATTTGAAAAGCATTTTAAAATTAGAGGTGGTAGTAGGATACTTTAACCCATTTTCGATCGATGCATGTGTCATCAATTAATTCCAATTTCTAGTCTCCAAATTCGAAGTCGAAGATAATGTAGGTAGCAAACTGCATCAGGTGCGTAGGTTTCATCTGTGCCATTAAAACAATGGGAAGTGCTGCTGGCCTTGGAAATAATGGTCAGGCAGGCAAGACCGTGGAAGCAACAAAACGCTCTGCTAAAGGAAGCGGAAACAGGACAAAAATCCGAATTTCCCCTCGCCATCGTCATCAGCATCGGCTTCACCCGCAATCTCAAGCTCTTGAAAGCCGAAGCCGGCCGTTTTGATGGGCTGATGGTGACGGTGGTCCAGCGCTGGATTGGATCCCGTTTGTTAGAGCCGTGGAGAAGAGCGGTTCGTACACCGCACGCCACTGGCTAGCACGAGAAAAGCAAAGAGTGAAACGCCAGGCTCCGATCCGGTGCTGTCTTATTCCAGTTATTTGACGAAAATACCCCAACCTCTCCCTCCCCGGTCTATACAATTATATGGTGAAGGCATGGAAGTCTTCCTTTGAGTCTAAATTTTTGAGTATATTGATGCGACGTCTAAATTATCTATAACTAATTTTTCAGAATTATCAATTTTTTAGAAATAATCCATCTTTCAATTCAAATTAAATAGTTCTTCAAACTTAATATATTCTTTTTTGATGAGTAAATTTAACACATTCTTGAATATTTACGATTGAAGAAAAAAAGACCATAAATTATTATGATATCTTTACCTTTTAAAATGTTTTGCTTGTACAGGAGAATGACTTCATAAATTATTATGACATTTCCAGTAGCTGTGCGAAAAGATTATTCTTAAACAATTAATAATTTATAGAGTCTTAAATAACTGGTATGAATAAGCGCGGATTGCATTTGATGAGGCAATGGGCGTTCCTCGTGATTCATTTGGGTGAGTGGATTCGAATATCCTAATATTTGTTAAGAGTCCGCTGGACAAGCAAGACAGAAGAGTAAAAGTTGGAAAATGAAAGTGAGTAAATTTTTTTAAACAAATGAAAGAATAAGATAATTCTTTAGGTATAATATTTGAAATAAAGAGAATAAAGTTAAAAGAACGATAATTGTATAGAAAATATAAAATAATAAATAAAATATAAAGATGATGATAATAATAATAATAATAATGTATAATAATATGTAATTAAGATGTTAAATGATGTCCATGGAAAGAGTGGGAAAGGCGGGAAACACATTGGGAGTGACAGACCGCGACCGGTCAAAAGTGTGATAGGCGGATGGCAGTGCGTGCGGTGGGTCATGGCAAAGGAGGGCATTCCTGTCATTTGAGAAAATGAAAGAGACTCGCTTCGACTTAAAGCAGTAAACGCAGCGGGTACAACTGCCCACCAACGCTTGCTTGCTTGCTTGCTTCCTTCTTGCCTGCTTTCTTTCAACCAAACCAAAATCTATCTGTTGCTTCTCTGCTCCTCACTTTCACCGCCCAGCCCATAATCCAAGGCGAGAAAGAGCAGCAGCAGCTGCAAAAGCTTTCTCATCTGCCGTCGGACTCTCCCCCAAATGCCACCCAAGTAAGTTTCCGACAATTCTCTCCATCGTAGATTCCGATGATTCTGCTCCATTTGTTGATGGACTCAAGCAAATCGGCGCAGTTGATGTAAATGGATTCTAAGCATATCATTCACGGCACGAGAATCCAACCGATCGGATGTTCCGAGCTCCGATGCCGTCCGGCGGACTTGGACAGTCGAGCTTGGGATTGCTGGTTTGTTCGGCTCGGCCGTGTTTGTTTGACGGAGAGTGGAATTTTTGAATGTCCTTTGGTGTTTAATGGCCTCCGTTTTGGATGCATCGTTTTTCCTTCGGTTTCGATCCGCCATTTGAATTTGGGAGCAGCGTTTTGGCTTGAATTTGCAGGTGAAGGTGTTCGTGAGTTTGCGACAATTCTATCCGTTTTTCTGTGCGTGAGGGGCCTCTTTCGTTGGGCGTGGAAAAATCATCATGACTCCGGAGCTCTTGGACATTCAACCTCGCGAGCTCAAGTTCACGTGTAAGCAATGATCGAGATGTAAAATCCTGATATTTTTAGATCCGTTCGAGCGGTGAATAGGCTTTGCTTTACTTTTCGGTTGTGGAATGATGCAACTTTTGTACTGATTCGTGATAATTTTGTATTGATTCATGATGCGTAGGAAAAGTGGATCGCTTTTAACTATCTGTCTATATGGCTTCTCTCTCCTTTTCTCCGGTCCCTTCATTATTTTGTGGTGAACTATTATAGGCACGCGTAGAAGAGTGTGGGACTTTTGGTTCTCGAGGTGTAGGTGCAGGAAGGACCTGCCACTGTGGGGCCCGTTTATATAACTCTTTTCTCTGATGGACCCCACTGTTTATGCATCACAGCCAGATTGTGTCTCTGATTGGGATGGTTTATGATTTGAATTGCGGATGACAGGCAGATCGGCTAGAAAGTTAGCAAGGGAGTAGTCCGCATTTTGGGCTCAAGCAGCAGCTAACGTGATTTGTTGGATGTCACCTGGGAATTGTAACTCCCAGAGTTGAAGTATTGAGTTTGCAGAATGGATGTTTGTGCGCACCTGAATATGCTGCTGAATAAGAAGAGCTACGTGTGGAATGATAATGTGAATTAGAAATTGCATGTGAATTTTGTAAACTAATGCGATGATGAGGTTCAACCTTTCAAAGTGATTCTTGCTTTGTTGAATGATGAATTGAAAATTTGGATTCATTTTCTGACTATCAGGTTTGAATAACTTAAAATAATGAATGGATAATGGTATCATTTTAGAAATAGTGACACATACAGGATTTAGAGGTTAAGATTTTGGTCATGACAACTAAAAATTCAAAAATGTCCACTGTCTAAAATCATCTGAAATGAAAACAAAAAGAAAATGGTACCAATTTCCCTGCATGAAACATATAGGTCTTCAAACCAACAGAAAATGTTGCCAATTTACTCAATTGTGGTTGACAAGAGTCACAAGACTAGCACAAAATATCTCAAAATCGAAGTCTTACAGGGATCTGGTTAAGAAACCCCTCCTGGTTCGTAAATATATGGGAGCTTTGGAATTAATTATGCTACTCTACTATCCTAGTCATCTTGCGTATCAACAAACTTTCTTCATTCTTTATTTTATCAATCTATCCATGTTCAAAGAATATATGTACATATCTGCTTGTCCTTTTTAATCTCCTTGTTTTGCTCTTTTTAATCATGTTGATTTTCTAATTGTGGTTTTTCTGTATTTTGCCTTCTTGCTGTTCAAGTTGATTCCATTAGGGCAAGTAGAGGAAAGTACACGCATAACAAAAACAGGGAACTGGAGTTGTTAGGAGGGACCCTCCAATAACATATTTTTTTGAGGAAAGGCATAAAGCAGTTAGCTTAGAAGTTTGGAATGACGATGAGCAAGATGTCTTAATTTCTCATTGCATAAACTAGAAACATGCAGTTTCTTATTTATCTTCTAATGTGATTTATTCATATTCTATTTTTGTTGTCAGTTGAGTTGAAGAAGCAAAGTTCTTGCTCTGTCCAACTTTCTAATTACTCTGACCAATATGTTGCTTTCAAGGTACATTTCCTCTGATTAATATGTTTTTCACCATATTTCTTAAGCTGCTCCTATGTAGAAAGAAGTAATAGCTTCTACAAATATATTGTTTCTGTTCCATTAGTATGTTAAGCTTGTTATTATCCATTATCATGGGATGTGTATTGTACTATGAGTGAGTTATCTTTGAGATATTATTTTCTTTTTGTTCTTTTTCTTATTTTCTTGTGGATTACTACATATGATATGAATTCTAGAACAAAAAACTAATCTTTGTGTGTGCTTTTGTGTTATATGTGTGGTTGCATTTTATTTTGTATTATTTAAAACCTCTCATCAACTAAAGTGCGTAGTGTAGCCTAAGTTTGAATCTAGCTGAGTCCATTGTTAACCCTATGCAAGAGAGCTTTCCCTCTTTTCTTTCCTTCGTTTGCAGTTGGCATACTTGGTAGCATTTGCACACTGTTTAGGTGTTGACATTCTAATCCATGTTTGCAATTGGCATACTTGGTAGCATTTGCAACCAGCATAAATCACGCTGTTTAGGCGTTGACAGGCTGTTTGGAATTGTATAAATGGAAATGGGGGAAGAAAACTGCTTTCCCTTGGTGGAAATGGAGAGGATACTTTTTTCTTTCTCCTTGGTAAGACATTGAATTACTTTGATTAATTCTAATTTTTATAATCAAACTTATATTTTTCACTGTAAATTATAACTATAATTACAATTATTATGAAACCATGATTATTTCATTTTGTCTTTTCCATTTTTTCATTGTTGCTAATTCCATTTCCTCTCTCATCCCCATATAAATGTCGTTCCCTGTATCCAGTAGCCCTTTACATGACAATTTGATGACTTCAGATTATGAGGATGATATGTAATGTATGAGTTGATAGCCTTTTGAATGCCTGTAGTTCAATTTTGTGGCCTTTGGAGCAAACAAATTGATTGAGTTTGTGGATAAAATAATCATATCATTGAACTTGTGTTTTTGATGGACACAAACCATCGAGTTGATTATTTGTCCGTGTTTGGCTGCATATATGTTTAAAGAATTCCATGAAATAGATTTTGCTTGTGGCTGTATCCCATTCATGGTTTTAGTTATTTCGAACACTAAAATGAATAGAAGGCCTTGATTAAAATGGTTTCAAATAGTCTAGTTAATGAATGATGCTAAATATTATGATTAGATTGAATTGTATATAATCATTAAAGTGTGTCCAAAAAGAAGTTTTGTGGAAGTACTTTGCTATAATTAGTTATGTTTCATAAGTGCTGCCCTATGGTAGATTTGAAAAAAGCAAAAGATTCATTCATGAGCTTCCATTCAATTTGCTTGGTTTTGAGATGTTTTTTCTCTGGGTTCCGACATTGAAGCCATTTATTCATACATTTTTGACAGGTTAAAACTACATCTCCAAGGAAATATTGTGTGCGTCCCAACACAGGTGTTGTTCTGCCCAAATCAAACCTTGTATTCACAGGTATTGTGGTTCTTCTTACCTAGTTGTGCTCCAAGCTTCCTTTTTTCCCTCCTTCCCAAGTCTTTGCGTGCAGTTTGCTTTGTCTTTAGGGGTGGCCAGCTACAGTATGGACACTATTGCATAGTTCCCATTTCTTAATGGCATTTTTGTTGTTTTTTTTTTCCTCACCAAATGTCTATTCAAAGGACGATGATGATGATTAATAATAATAATAATATTATTATTGTTCTAATTATTATTTAAATATTTGAACAAAACGGTTGGGCAGTCTGGACATACATTCACAATGCACCTTTCTTTACGGCTTCTCCTCTCTTTTCTGAAAATGTTTATAGAACAGTGTAATACCAGTATCTCCATTTTAGTTCCATTAAACTTATGCCATCCTATGAATAATTGAAATCATTCATTCACCTGCATCAACAGGAAATACTAGACTGAGGAAAGTTTTTGGGATAACTTGTTTTAACGAGCCATGTCTTAGATGATTATTTTCATCATGTCAGCTCCAGTGTGCGCTTTGGTATCATTATAATAAATCTGGATCTACTGGTTAAGCACATTATTAGAGTTTATTGTCCTAGCCATATCATTTCCTGAATACTAACAAGTGTATCAAATCACTAGATAGGTATGTTTCTGCAATAGTGTTGCTATACTGGTAAACTTTGTCAATGTTTCTGATTGGTTATTGGTTATTAGCAAGAGCACATTTAGAAAGGTGAAGTGAGGAGGGAGGAAGGAAAAAATTCGAATGGGCAGATACTAGTTGGAAGATTTGATATCAGAATATGATGATAGTAATAGAAAAGATATCTGGGAGATACAATGACTTTTTTGATCATTTGTTGTTTTTATTGCATGCATTTAGACAAAACAATTTGCTTTCTGTACTAACTTCTGACTTTAATGCATTTGACATCAACATAGTCACCATGCAATCTCAACGAGAAGCTCCACCGGATATGCAGTGCAGAGACAAGTTCCTGATTCAGAGCACAATTGTTCCTTTTGGGACCAATGCAGAAGATATTAAACCAACCCTTGTACGTAATTAGCTACATAGTCTGGTTGAACTTGTTGGTTATGGATTCTCATACTTTTGGTTTTGCAGTTTACCAAAGAAAATGGCAGATATGTTGAAGAGAATAAATTGAGGGTGGTACTTATAAGCCCACCTCATTCTCCAGTTTTGCTGCCCATCAATGGAGTTTCAAAGCAGGAGCAGACTTACGAAACTCCTATTTTGAAGCAGGAGCCTATTATGAAAGATCAAGCGTCGAGTGATGCCGAAAACCTTCCACCATCTTTTGTTGCTGTAAGCTACTTGTTCACTGTTGCATTAGTGTCTTTGAAAAATTCAGCACACTAATCCTAGAGGCAGATCTCACTTTGTTGGTTAATTTCGCATATGATCATTTATGTGCTCCAAGATCCACATGAATAGCTCAATAGAAGCACAGTAGTTGACCTCACTTAGGTAGGAACAACCTTTCACTAATAATGATGATTGCTATGAAGGTAAATTAAGAAAACAGAAAGTTCTGAAGGGAAAACTGATGCAAGGGCTGTTGTCAATGATTATTAGCCTTTGCTAATTACTTTTTTAAGTCATTCCTTTTTTCTTTTTTTTTTCCATTGGGGGCATTTTTCTTCTTGAAAATAGCCTTTCATGTTTAATCAGGTGGTGTCTGAAACGGCTAGTGTGCTATTTTCCAAACGAAATAAATAGGTCTTCAGGTGCCTTTTGAAGAGAACTTTATTTTTACATTTAGGTCCTTTGGAGAACTATCCATCTCAATTAGATGCCACAGAAATTGGGTGAGTGTAATTTGTGATTCATTATTCTAGCAGGTATCAGAGGATGCGCATGCAACTAAATTGGAAGAAGAGGCAACTAAACTGGTTGGAGAGGCAACTGAACTGGATGGAGAGGCAACTGAACCTGATGCAGATGCGACTAAACTGGATGCAGATGCCAATAAACTGGATGCAGATGCCAATAAACTGGATGCAGATGGCACTAAACTGGATGCAGATGTAACTAGAAAAGTTGATGACTTGAAAATGAAGCTAGACAAGCTGGAATCACAATTAAATGAGGTGAGTTGGTAACTTGATGCTGCTACTGATAAGGTGCTCACGATGTGGCCTTCTGATCAGGTAGTTGTTCGCAAGTTCTCATTGCGCATTCCTACATCCTGATGATATTCTAGAGAGCCTCATTTCAAGGATGTTGTAAATGCGCATGAAATCAGAACCTTTCATCTACGATGCTCCACAGTTGATTGGTTGTCAGGGGGGAAAACATAAAATTATTCATGTCATTGGGAGGACCTCACCTTTTGCCTAAACTTTCAGCATTAACACAACATCTCTAATAGAAGAAGGATTCAAAACTGTTTATGCATTTTGAATTTCGTACAAGTGGCACCTTTTAACACTGATTCACTTGATTTCCACCTTTTATGATATCGTGAGATATATAAGGCAGGATTCTTTTAAACAAGTAAGACATCAGGAGAATATTATGGGATGTAAGTTGCATGTAAGGCAGTTATACGAGACTTATCAAGCCAAAAAGATAGCTGGTAAATCATTTGATAAGTAGTTTATATTTGTTTGCTGAGTTCTGGATTTCATGAATCACTTCTGATGCAAGCATCAATGAATGACAACCTTATTTCTTATCCCTGGAACTGGAGCCTTTGAGTGATTCATTGAATAGAAAGCGACTTGCAGTGTTCCAATTCTTGTCAGCACTGACAAGCAGAGCTTCCATCAGAATTTTTAAAAGTGCATTGCACATTTTTGCGACATCTCTACTATAGGTTGATGAGACTTTCATTACGTGACTGTATGCACCATTAGATGGCGCTATTAAAGAGGGAAAAAGGATACTCAAGAGTGTATTTCAACAGTGTCATGAATCATGATGATTTATGAGCTGAAAACTGAAGTCCAATTATTCAGTGAGCAAAACCATAGACAAATGATTGCTCAGGGAAAAAAAAAAAATCATCTGTGTTTGTTTTGTGGCCTGCATTGATGGTTGATGCAGAGGACCGATTTTCTCCCATTTTGATGGTCTGACATCGTTGGATGTGTTCGATTCCATATACACAATGCCTTTTTGTTAAAAAATGAGTTTATGGACATTTCATAAAGAGATGAGATTTTGCTGTTTTTTCATTGTTCATGCATGAAGTAATTTAAAAGGTAATGGGATGAAAACATCTTTGATAGACATGCTGAACGGGAACTGAATTCATCTAGTTACCATGTTGTAGACTGCTAGTGTACCCAAAATGAGGTGGTTGCATATATTCCTAGAAAAATAGAAAGGAGAACAATTGCACTTTAGGGTCGTTCCATCCTTGTGTTTTGACTCTTAGTAACAGTGGGAGGAGAGAATGCTTCCCTGCTAGGAAATAAAGATGCCTGGCATAAGATCTTTCCCTGGTTTGTCGCCAACTAAAAAACTAGACTCAGAAGAGTTGGAAAAAATACTGGGAGGATGGCTCAACATGAGTTTATCTAAATACATTTCTGTTTGCACTACCAGGTTCAAAGGGACCTTTAGAGAGAGAGTGCATGAACTTATATCTAGACTGGCTTTTTTAGCCATATGAGTAATTTCTTAGATCTTTGGATTGATTTCATAGTTTTTCCAGCATTTCATAGTTTATCTTACAACTATCTCTGAATGATTCACTGAATGGCACTGAGGCTAGAGGACTATAGAACAATAGGGAAAGCTGCCTGGTTTGACATGTCTCACAAATTGATTGCACCTTATCTCGGAAACCCTTGACCATGGCAAAAAATAACTCAGCGGGCCTAGTGAAAAGCGTTGGAGAAGATGATTGGTACATCGATCAACCACTACTTGTTCTTTTACTACATCCATACTGATCGTTAAAGAATCATTCTTTTCTATGATTTTTTTGATCGAGCCATGATGTAATCTTTTTTCTTTTTCTTTTTCTTTTTTTATCAAGCCATGATGTGATCTTTTTTTCCCCTTTTCAAAGGCTGAGAAGACCATCCTAAGATTGAGAGAAGAAAGGAGCACCATAGTTCAAGCGAAGGATATGTTGCAGCAGGAACTGGTACACATCTTCACCACTCCCTTTCCAAGTTCAGATTTATACTGTCAATGGATCATTCTCTTATATTTTCACAACCACCTGAGCAGTGTCAATTCCGTTTAAAGTTGATCAACAAATACCATAAACACTAACAACACAGGGATGTAAAAATCCTACAAGCTTGCAAGATAGGGTCCTAGGGACCCACAAAGACTTCCCCAAGTCTCTACTGGTGTTAGCGATAATTGATTATTACCACTATTAATTTCTTGTCTAATGCAAATCTCTCATAATCAATGCTGTGAATTCTCAGTGTGTGTTACAGCAATCTCTCCAATGTAAGGTTGTGCATTAATATCAACTATTCCATATATTTTTGGGCACAGTGCCAACCTGAGTTGTAAGTCAAACTCATTGTTGGTTTCAAGTCCCAAATGATCTGTGGTAATTTTGATGGTTGGGAAATATGTCATAGAAACATCTCAGAGGTTCCTTAGAAATGTGTATTGTTAAAACATGTCCATCTTAGTGATTTTCCAATTTCAATTTCGCATGGAAATAAGCAGCAGAACTTTTTTCAGAGGAAATTATGCTGGGTCCACTTGACAAATATAATACAATACTAGTGAAACTACCAAAAGAAGAAATAAAAAATGTACAGTCAAATTTTGGACAATGATAAAGGTGTTGACCCTTGTGAATCACACTTACTGAAGCTAAAAAAATCGTTGAAGTCTATTTATTTTTTAATTCATTTTTGGAATTATTACACGTTGAACATTAAACAGTTTTTTTTTTTTTTTCCCTTTTTTTCTTTCTGGTTGTTTGTTTTGGTGGGGGGGGGGGGGGGGGGGGGTGATTGTGGGTTTTGATGTTGGCATCAAGGGAACCCACATATTGTCAACTTCATGGGTGGTTTAAAGAGGAGTGATCCTGTTAAACCGGGCTAAGTAAATGCCCCACTTAGCCCACCTTAAAAAACCTATTTACAACAAAAAAAAAAAAATTTTACTTTTTTCTTCGTGCACTTGTTTATCTAAGTGTATTTAACATATAGACCAAGTTTTACCATTTTTGAATATGTTTATCTATTCTTTTGAGATTTTTAAACATCTATGTGTATATATATGTATTTAAAATACTCTTATTTTTAAAAAATCTAAAATATATATATACACATATCCAAAAATGTTAAAACTTGATTTATATATTAAATACACTTAGATAAACAAGTGTACGAAGAAAAAACAAAAAAAAAGTTGTTTTAAATAGGATTTTTGAGGTAGGCTAAGTGAGACATTTACTTAGCCCGGGCTAACAGGATCACTCCTCTGGTTTAAATCTTCATTTTCACTATTTCATTTATCTGTACTTAAAATAGGATTCTATTCTGTATGTCAATTCTTATGAAGGGAAACATGTATTAGGATTGAAAGTCAACTGGTTGTTGAGTACAAGTTTGACTCTGTTCTTGCTCTCTTATTTTCTTCCGTTCAAGTTCATCCCGATTCTTTTATTCATTCCTGTGAGGATTCTCTTCCTTTGAAAGGCCTCTCCATCTCATTCAAGGCTAAATTTATCTAATCTAAAGTATTGGCTCTAATGTTTGTTTAAGCTGGAATTTAGGCTTGCTAGTTTCAAAGCTAAATTCGGTATGATCTCAATTGGATTTTTGGTTTGGATCAGCCTCAAGTTTGCTTTTTTATGTTTGGTATGTGTAGTAGATGCATATTTGCTTTGAGTTCAATTTGGCTTGCAAGTCTAGTTAAATGGTTCAAACTTCAGATTGACAAAACCCATACCAGATTCAATCCAAGTTGGGCAAAGCTGTTAAGTAGGAGCTCTATCTGACTATCAATGGTCAAATTCATAATTCCTCAAAGTGTCTCTTACTGTGTTCTTGATGGTAGTAGTATGATCTGTCTGATTTCATTTGCCTTTTTACCTTGCAAGGCATCGGCAAAAAAGCAGAGCGCTGTGCAAAAAGTTCAGGTGGGATTTCCATTTCTGTTTGTTTGCTTCATCGGTCTTGTGAGTATGGTGCTGGGGTACATGATCCGCACATGAAACTAGATAAGATCATAAGAACAGTAGTAGTCCAGTTTGTTCTGTATTGCTTGTTCGAAAGACAAGAACTCTAGGACAAAAGCCAGCCTGTAATTAATGTTTATAGTATCAGACATAGATAAGAAAAATATCCTAGTTAGATCTTTGTTGATGGCTTACCGAGTTCTGCTTATTTTTGGGATCATCTAGAGTCGTATGTAAAGTGAACTAACTGTTTGTGATAAAGAGAAACCCAAGACGTTTTCTTTATATATGAAGCAAAGAGGGTAATGCAAATGATATCACTAGCACGGGCAACACCAGCTGTAAGCACCAACTGCCGGCAGTGCAGTTGGTTAGAGCCGTGGGCATGCATATTTGCTGCCCAGGTTCGAATCTTCAAGCTGCCAAGCGGGAGTTTGATCTCTCTTTATGCTGATTCCCTTAGTTTAGGGGTATTTATAGATTCCCCCGGTGTAGGGATGTTTATAGAAAAATTCCATCCGCAGTATGTGACGGTCGTAAATGTGCTTGATTGTAATATCAGTTGTTACGATGCATAATTACCAATAATAAAAAATAAAAATAAAAAAACAGCTGCAAGCGAGGGCCTGTTTGATTTGGCTGGAGCTGATTGGCTAGCGTGGCTCAGCATTGATTGAAAGCTTGTGAGTAGCTGGAGTGAGCACTGAGCAGGCATTGTTTGATACCAGCTGAAATAAATTGTTTAAAACCGTTTTAAGTTGCATTTAATGCGGGTAAAGCTGAAATGCCAAAGAAATGGGCAAAAGACTGATTTATCCCAGTGTAATAAAAGAATTATCCTAGTATAACCTTTATTTCTGATATGTTTGTCTTTTTAATTAAATGGGGCCTTTGTTAGCCGTATCTTGTCGTGGTTGACATTTGCGAAACACATCCTCGTTTTCCGTTCAATTTCATGGCCGTATGGTAGTTCTTCACATCATGGTAATGATCTTTTAAAGGTTGCACACAACATTGTAAAATACAAAGAGATATTTGAGTGAAGGGTTGAGAGGAAAGGTGCACATCTGTTTTTCAGTCTAGGTACATTTAAAATTTTACATTACCTGTGTATATAAAGTTGAGAATTTCTTGTTAGTGACTAGAACCTGTGGGTGCTTAAAAAATCCCAATGCTTCCGTAAGTTTTTTTTTTTTTTTTTTTTTATAATTATTATAAATTCATTGATGTTGAACGATCAGGCCAATTATAAAGTCAACAAAAGTTAAAATAGACATGAGAATAATGATTGAGGATATATGTAATAGAGAATAAAATTATTGTGACATTTACATTATGAACCAGTACCTTGTTGAATAAGTTTAAAATTATTTTTTCTAGAGGAAAATTGAACTCTCAAACCAATTTTTCATTTATGCCTCAAGAATGATAGCTTGCCGGATGGAAAATGATTCAAAAAATTACTGCCCTTGGAAGCTATCATCCTACAATCCATATCATTTTATTTCTATGAATTAAAGCTGCTCATGCTGCATCTGACAATTGCATGGACTCGGATGATTCGTTTGCCTATCCATAAGATGTGTATGTTCATGCACGGGGAAAACTCCAGTGGAACCGATATCCTTGAATATGTGAGAGTGCCATTACCATTTCAGGCCTACTTTGATCGTTAAACTAAAATCTTACATATTTATTTTGCTTAACACCATTTATTAAAACAAATATACTAACAATCATTTCAATCAAATTCTTGGTTGGAATCTATATAAGAAGGGTTTTATAGCAGTAATTTTATATGATCCTCTTTATTTTTTAGATGTTAATAATTGATAGAAAATTCAATCTATTTATTATAGTTGACATTATTTGTTTAGCTAAGAAATAAAGTTTTATCCAATTCCAATATGTGCACAGGCCATTCAGTGTAAATTAGAAAAAATGCTTAGATACATTTACATATATATATTAGAATGTATTAATACTTTAGAATATCATTTATCTATATAATAGTGATATTTTAGACATTTTAGATGTTAAAAATGTTACTTAAAAATTGATCTTTAGCATTAAATAATTTTATTATAGGCATATTTGGCAAACTCCAAAACTTTTCCACATAAAACTTTTCACTGTATACAATTATCATATTTTTTAATTATTTCTTTACATATTCTTATACATATTTTTTAATTATTTTTGCACAATTGTCTATACAATCGATTTATCCATTTTAACTTTATTCTTTTACTCTTTATTATTATACTTATTCTATCACATCATTTTTTATTAATTCAAAAATTTCTATACTAAAAATTTTTTATTTAAAGTTTTATTACTTCTTAAACACACCATATATTGATTTTATACGTTTGTAAATGGAACTCATATGTAACCGTAGTAGACAAATAAAAATTTTTGATGGTAATATAAGTGATGTAAATATAATAAATGGAGTGAGTTTTCCATCAA
Organism: Annona cherimola; assembly: GCA_030490835.1. NCBI lineage: Eukaryota > Viridiplantae > Streptophyta > Magnoliopsida > Magnoliales > Annonaceae > Annona > Annona cherimola. Next base: position 19,285,691 of record CM059972.1, on the reverse strand, counting down.
TTATTTAGAAGTTAAAAATGGAAAGAGTTCTATAGAAGAGGAGTTTAATAGAAGTATCCCAATATACAAATATTTAAAATTATATAAAAAATATCGAAATCACTATGATTCATCCGCAGTTGCATTAATCGCTACAATAATTTCGTACGATCAGTTATCTATACACAAAAATGTGTATATATATTGAATTAATAGTTTTAAAACAGGTATGTCAATTAAATTATTTTATTAAGTTGATGTTACACATTCATCGAATGGGGCTCATGCAAATATTTGAGTGGGATAGAACTTGTTTTTGTATTCCTCTCTTAATAGATAACCTTAAATAGAATGGATGGTTTTAATTTTATGTTATCATCAAGGTGGGCACAACCATCAAATTATATCCATGGAATGCCCGAAATGGGACAGTAAACTAAAGGAGGGTCTTCACCCCCAACCCTTTAAAATGGACCATGTATGCGTGCATAGTTGCATTTTAGCCCCCAAAAACTACATAAACTCAATCAGGAAACGAAGAGAGTCACAGACATCTGAAAAAAGAAATTGTGCAGGAAATGATTAGCATTGTTGGATATCAATCTCTTCCCGTAGTTGTTCAAAGATCAAGAGAGCAGCAATCCATCTCTCTCATACTCCAACAAAACCCGAACCTCCAACTTCCCCACCTCAAACAAATACAAGCTCAGCTCTTCCGCAGATTCCTTCACCAAGACAACATCCTCATCACCAAGCTCATCTCCATCTGTACCTCGTCTGGCACCACCACCTACGCTACCCGTCTCTTCAATTCCGTCGCCCATCCAGACCTCATCCTCTGCAATTCCATGCTTAAAGCCTACACCCACAATGGCCACCATTGCTTAGCCCTCCACTTGTATGTACAAATGCTGGAATGGGGCTTCTACCCTGATCATTACACGCTGCCATACGTCCTCAAGGCTTGCGCCGGTCTCTCCGACTTGGAGTTTGGAGAGCAGGTGCATGGTAGTCTGGTGAAGAGTGGTAGCCTGCAGCGTCGCATCTTCGTTGCGAATTCTTTGGTGTATATGTACTTCAAGTGCTCTCTGAGTGATGCCGCGATGGAGGCTTTTCGGATGATCGCCGAGCCCGATTCCACGTCTTGGAATATAGTTCTAGGAGAGCTACTTAGTTTGGGAGATCTGGCGCAGGCAGGGAAGTTCTTTGACGAAATGCCCGATCGAGATGTTGTGTCTTGGAATACTTTGATTAGTGCTATGGCAAAGGCAGGGGAGTTGGAAAAGGCTCAGGCATTATTTAATGAGATGCCTGAGAGGAATTTGGTTACTTGGAATGCTTTGATTTCTGGGTTTTCTCAGAATGGGCAGAATGATGAGGCGCTGTCTGTTTTCTCTCGGATGCTGGAATCTGGTGTCGTACCTGACAATGTGACTACATTGACTGTTATATCTGCTCTTGCGGGAGCTTCCTCACCAGACATGATCACAATTGATCAGATCCTCAACTATGCCAGGTCATCGAATTCGATCTCTGTCTCAACTGCAGTCCTGAATCTTTACACCAGGCTAAGGAGAATTGATGATGCTCGAAGATTGTTCAATGAGATTCCTGAGAAAGACCTAGTGACATGGAATGCAATGATTGGGGGCTATTCTCAAAATCAACGACCAAACGAGGCAGTGGAATTGTTCCGCCAGATGCAAGCTGAATGTGGGCAAGGATGTAAACCTGATGCAGTCACCATGGTTAGTCTCGTCACTTCTTGCTCCCAGATGGGTGCTTTGGGTTTGGGTGAATGGCTGCACGCCTTCATAGAAAGAAATGCTATAGAGTTGGATGTCTTCCTCTCTACCGCCCTCATTGACATGTATGCTCGATGCGGAGACCTGAATCGCTCCCGCCAGTTATTTTGGGCAACGCCTGAGAAAGACTTGGCTTGTTGGAATGCAATGATCAAGGGTTTAGCAATTCATGGGCAAGGAAGTGAATCTCTTGAACTCTTTACTTCAATGGAAATGGATGGACCAGCACCTGATGACACGACCTTTGTAGGCTTGCTTAGTGCTTGCAGCCATGGTGGATTGGAAGCAGAAGGACTGGAGCTTTTTGATTTGATGCAAAGTCGATATAACATTCTCCCTCAAATTGAGCACTATGGCTGTGTTGTTGATCTTCTTGGCCGAGCTGGCTGGTTGGCTGATGCTTATGAACTTGTCAAACACATGCCTATTGAGCCTGATGCGGTGGTTTGGGGGGCATTGCTAGGTGCTTGCCGATCTCACAAAAATGTTGAAATAGCCGAAGAAGCAGCACGTCGGCTTGTTGAATTGGATCCTGGCCATGATGGGAACTATGTACTTTTATCAAATATTTATGCATCTTTAGGAAAGTGGGAAAATGTAGCCAAAGTGAGGTCCGAGATGAGGGCTCATGGAGTGAAGAAGCAACCTGGGTGCAGTGCAGTTGAACTCGGTGGTGTGGTTCATGAATTTACAGCCGGGGATACGTCACATCCCAGGTCTGCTGACATTTATGCGGCATGGGATGAATTTGTAGAAAGGATCAAGCCAATGGGCTATGAACCAGATGTTGGGGCCCTGCTAAAGAACTTGGATGAAGAGGATAAGGAGGCAGCTTTGTATTGCCACAGTGAAAAATTGGCGTTGTCATTTGCGCTTATCAGCTCAAGAGATGGCTCGCCAATCCGGATCGTGAAGAACCTTAGGATTTGCAGTGATTGCCATCGGGCTATGGAATTGGTGTCTGCACTAGAACAGCGAGAAATTGTTGTTAGAGATCGAATTCGTTTCCACCTTTTTAGAGGAGGGCATTGTTCTTGTGGAGGTCGTTGGTGAGACGTAAGAAGCATCATGTGAAAACCTCTGTACAGTTCTTTGCTAATGAGGGAATGATATACAAAAGAGATGGTCTTGTACTTACCCAAATTTGTTGAATATTATTTCAATAAAAATTTTATGTAAGCCCCGTATTTTATAATTTTTTGATTAATTTCATAATGAAATTTATCTTAGATTAACTTAGTGTTTTAAATTTAATTATGCTTATAGATTTATAGATACAGCAAACTGCGCATGGTAAAATCAACAAAAAAATAATAGAAAAGAAAAAAGAAACATAAAAGAATGTGGCATTTGGGTAAGGGATCCATTTCTTATATGGTCGCCTGTAATCGCCCATAATTTTTTAAATAGATTTGCAGGTTCTATTTAGATCTTGTCCTGTGAAATTTGTTAACTTTTACAAGTCAACAAAATGAGCAGGAATATGTATGCCAAAGAAAAAAGAAAAGTTTAAAAAACAATTTTTACAATCATCCGTATAGCGATTGCCGCTTCATGTAAGATGAATCAGGATTAGTCGATTTTGTGTTTGAAAAAAAAAATAATAAAATAAAATTTGTTCGAGATTGGACAAAGGGGTGGGGAAAAAGATATGAAAAGCTAGGAGTAGAATCGGAGGAAATGGGAGAAAAAGATTATTAAAAATAAGTTCGACAAAACTATAAAAAAAAACTACCCAAAAAAAAGCTGGATAAAGATGAAATAAAATTTTTAAATTTCAGAAGTAAGAGTGAAAAAAAAGGTCGATCAAAGAGCTGAATATAATTTCAATCTAATTGGGCAGAATGATTTAGAAAGATCATAGCCAGAAATTTTGGCGAGATGGCGTACCGTAATAACGGACTACTACATGAAATCGCGTGGTCCGGCTAACTCGCTAGTGTCGTCCGACTTGACTGGTTTTTATTGAGTGATGGCTGATAATTGTGTAATTAAAAAGAAGTTAGAACTGAATTAAAGGGTTCAGAATTGATGGTTGCAATTGATTATTAAAGGGGTATTTGGCAAACTAAAAAGCTTTTCCAACAAAAACTTCTCAATTTAAAATTTTTCAATCTATACAACTACTCTATTTTTTTAATTTATTCTTTACATCTTCACATACTAACTTTAATTTTCAATTACTTTAACACAATCATTCATACAATTAACTTATTTATTTTAACTTTATCATCTTTACTTATTATCATTATTCCTATCACATTACATCATTTCTATGAATTTAAAAATTATTACACTAAAACCTTTTCATTAAAAATTTTACTATTTCCCAAACACACCATAACCTGAAACATAAATGGAAAGTAAATTACTCTTAGAAGTCTTAAGCTAAACATATAAATAATTTTCCATGCAACATACTAGATAGGGCTTTATTGTAATAATGGTAATGATCATACACAATAAGTCGATTTTTATTTTAATTGATATTTTTATTGTCTATAACATTTATAATATTCATCCATATGCATTTAATCATGACTCTGAAACTGCAAAATGTACAATTCAAACATCGATTAAAATAAAAAATTCAACAGGCGCTGCACATGACCATTTCCCTTTGAATAAATTTAAATATACGATTTTAGAAGAAGTCAAATAAGCAAGTCTAAAATTGTGAAAAGGTCATCTAGATTCATTTTTCCTGTCATCGGTGAGTACATCAATTGAGCTTCATCAAGACAACTATAAAAGAGTTTATAGAAAAGATTTAAGTCAATTTGTAGGAACTAATCGGGAATACAAAATTCAACGAGCAAATAAAAGCAAAAAGAAGGAAAGGTCCTCTTTAAGCTTCACACGCACACACAAGCAGCTAAATCACACTCATATTGCAAATCATATTAACTACACCAAAATTAAATACGCGCAATATTGTTTTTACAATGATTATGCACACTACAGGTGGTAAGATCTAAACAAACATATCTTTAGAGAGAGAGAGAGAGAGAGAGAGAGGGCAGATATCAATGATTGCTCTGAACAAAAAAATATATAAACAAAAACCGAATAAAACCAAAAATTGTGTGATGCAAACAGGCCACTCCTTCCTATACTAGGAATGCCAACATGAAGCATTGAAGCAACAGGGAGTGACAGCAAGCTAGCTAACTAAAATACCTCACTCGTTTACTCTTTTTTTCCCACCACCATTTTTCTTACTGCCTGCCATCCATGGATTGGCTTCATTTTTCTTACTGCCTGCCTGCCATGGATTGGTTCTGTCTACCCCCATGGATTGACATTCTGTTCAGTTGGAGAGCCTGGCACAAACGGCGCAAAGCCTCGTCCGCCAAACATGGGGCGCATGATGGCATCATCGAACTTGCGCCAGTAGTGGTGCACAGTATGGGTGGGTGTGCTCAGAAGCATGCGGAGGCTCGTCGGCCGACGGACCTCACATCTCCCCTCTTCCACTTCTGAATCCTGTCCATTTGCAATGAGGGGCGAGAGAAAAGACTTTGGGCTCGATGGCTCTGATGACAGCATGCTGCTGGTGGCCTTTGGAGCTGGGAGTAAGAGCCTGATCAGAGGCTTGGTCATCAACCCAAATACCTGAGCAACAATATCAGACAGAAAAGTGTTTCATTCAATTTAGGTAGAAAAGAATAACGTATGTTAAGATGCTAGGCATTTTTTTGAGTTTTGGTAATTATGGCCTGTGCAAGGAACTCGATGCCCAGGGAACTTCTAATTCAATGTCCCCTCCCCTTAAAATATGTCCACCAATGGGCAGGGTGTCTGCAAGCAAAATGAAAATCTGTAAAACAGGCCATTCGGGCAAAAACAGGACTGATGCAGGTTACTTTTTCTCCTCTTTATGGGCATACCATCTGAACTCAACATGTGCTTCATGAACTGCGAGTGTACAATAGTTCCTGCACCTCAACATTTGCATCCTAGTATAGCCAATCATTTTTACAGTGATGTTACTGGCAAAATTTCCAAACATGACATGGCTTGTGCGACTATTACAGCTTCAGTTTCCAAACTAACCTCCTCACATGACGAATTGCACTTGGACAAAGTTCAATAGATAGCAATCAGCTTTAAAAGTTGAATATATACTGTACAGGAAGAGGCACTAGTTAACTTACCACTGTGCTAAAGAGGACAACTGTGATGGTGCTTGTGATCATGGTAGCATTCCCAGGAAGTTGAGTATGCCCAGACCTTGTAAACTGCAAAAGATAATAAGTACTTCTCATTAAAAGATTGTAAGGCCCCAAACAGATCAGGAGCTCCAAAGACACTTGGTTAATGGACCATACACATATTATCACATATGCTAAAAAGTACAATTAATCAGACACAATTGGGTTGATTCCAGGCACTGAAATATATATGCTCTAATTCTCCAAAATAATCCATATTTATTTCGATATAAGAAGTCCAAACTGCCAAACTATATTAAGCTTAAGCTACTGACATTGACCCAGACTGCTGCCAGTTTGAAAATCATCTCTATTCAGACTGCAACATTTTAGCCCTCAATTGCTTGTTATCTTTGATAAAGAGACCATTCTATAAATTAGAAAGATGATGCTGAATGACAGCCTAATTATTTTGGAAAATAAGGAAAACAATCTTTCCCAGTGAAAATGGCAAATGCTTAGGATCATGCCAATCCAGAATGGTTGCAGGGAAGAGTAACCAGTTGAATAATTCAGAGAGAGAGAGATGTTATTGCCGCTGAAAAAAAAAAAAAAAAAAAAACCAAAAGCTGTGTTCAGGAAAAAAGAAAACTACATTAGATATGTTTACCTGATTATAAGCAAGAGCCATAGATACAGCTCCTCGCATAAGACCAGCCCACCATATTATAACCTGCAAAATATCAAGTTTACTAAATATGTATTGACATTTGACTGAGAGCATCTACCAACAGACATAAAGAACTAAACCACTTACTTGTTGCCTAAAGGAGATTTTCTCATTTGCATTCTTTTTGGTTAAGTTGGATAAAAAGGATAACGGGAAAACAAAAGCAGCTCTTCCAATCAAGACCAAGCCTAACAACATAGAACTCACGCCAATTGATTTTCCAGGACTGCAAACAAAGAAGCTCAACCTGTTAGCTAACAAAGCATGGATCTCATAACCCTACACTGCAAGAATAAGAATATCCATTATATACTTTTAGGAGCATAAACACAGATTTCACAATCCAACCAAACAAAGTTCTCTCTAAGTAGCTTTCTACTAGTTGAGGATAAGCATCATTTAATGTCACGGATATCACTGTAGAATAAATGTGATAGACCTGAAGGAAATTTGATCAGCTAACATGGTTTACATAAATTAGCCTATAGGTAATAGCACAATACATGTGTCAGTCATAGTGGATAGTACAATACACTTAATCAGACCATAGACAATAGCACCATACCATGTAATCAGTCCATCAGCTTATCCACATATCAGCCTATAGGTGATAGCACAATACCAATATCTAGGCTTCAGGCTGAGAAATTACTCCTTTTCATTTTTTTTAACTTCAAAAAATTATATATAAGCCTTTTGTAAAATGGTTTTGAACCATGCTATCATCATCTGCCATTTACATTACCATAAAACGTAGGAAAAAAGGGCACACTACGGAAATAACAGAAAGGGCATGGAATACTGGCAGGTGACAAATTGAACTGGAGATCAACATTCTTGTGAAATGTGAAAACTATAACATCCTATATCTTTTTCCCACTCGTACTAATCATGACACTTCAATATATTCTGCTTCATACAACCAAAAGGACTTTGCTTAATTACTCCCAGGGATTTTTCTTTTTATGTAACTCCCAGGATTTATTTAATGCAATAGTTTTGGCCAAATTTGTTAATGGAATTAGAAGCACTGAAATTTCTAACATTATCAATGGGGGGTCAATTTCTCCAAAAGTTCTCTTTTGAACAACTAACTAAATTGAATTAGAATGGTGCAGAAGCTCTCTTCTTATTTTTACAGAGCAGAATCTCAGTTGGTGAGACAATTGCCTGGGGCCCCTCTTTCAAGTGGCAGCTCGATAATAAGATCTCTGATTTTGCTAAACTCACGAGACTGTTCCAGCAAGCAAAGCATAAATGTCATGGCTCCAAATCATCAATCATGAGCCAGTGATCAGAGGCTTCCAAACGTCACTACTTTTCCTTGCCATCTCCTCAGCTTGACCGGAACATGATTTAACACCAGTGCTTCATTCTAAACAACTTCATGCAGCTTCGGCGCCCAAAGCCCATCCTCACATTTTATAAAAATTTGCCTATTTTCCTCTGCTGTCTGAAGCAGACACTCAGAGAATGGAATCTCCACAACTTTCCAGGACTGCATTCCAATTAATCAGGCACATATAATCAGCAACATACAATGCAGTAATAAGTGATTTCCCTTTTCTCTCACAAGACAAACAGCCTTGCACTTGTCTTCACCATTTTAAAATGAAAGTTCTACATTTACAACAACTGTTTCTAGTGCAGATGACAACCCATATCTTTCACTTAGCATTTTCTCGGTATCTTCCATCATTAAGATTCACATTTTCTCAATATCCGTCTTCATTAAAATTTGTTGGGACAGAAAGTTTGGTCAAAATGTGATTTGGTGGTCCCTCAATGGGTATCAGACTACTCTTCCCAGGATTTTCTGGGATGCTAAAACTTGACAATGATTTTTTGCAGTGTTCATAAGTGCATGTTTGCTACTCAGAGAAGTTATTGGGTTTACACCTCATAAGATGACATAAATGAAACGATTGCTTATTATCTACTAACTTTTTCACCAGTCTTATCCAATGAGAGGATGAATTAAGGGTTCAACTTGAAACCTGAAAGTAGTTCAAACCTTCCAAAGAAAAAATCAATTCTTGTTATCATCCAATTTTTTTTTAATAAAAAGAAAAAAGTGGAATTGACAGCAAAATTATCTTTTTACACTATATTATACTCTCATAGTTCTTGACAGGCTTCTTGGTAAAGTTTCACAATAGCTATCAATGAAAATTACCCTTTCTTTATTCAGGCTTTGGATCAGTAACGAAAGCATGAAAATTCATGAATGTTAATGCCACAAATCTACAGATATGAGGTGTGTAAGTTAGATGAGGTTATCTTTGCCCTTCAAGTAAACAAGTGGGTGGCTCAAACATGGTGAAAGCCTTTCTCTACTACAGAACCGTAATATTGAAACTCTTTAGTCCAATGCATTGTACTAGTTGTACATTAGGGGAAAAAAAAGGAAAAAAAAAAAAAAAAACTTGTGGCGACAAAACATTTTCCACTTTACAATTCATTGATGCTGCAAGTCACATTTATGCATTTGTCACATTATGGAAGTACAAACAAATTTAATCATTGTACATTAGAAATAAAAAACATGTGGTGACAACACATTTTTTTCCACTTACGGTTCATTTAGTTAGACACAGCAAGTCACAAATATATATTGTCACATTATGGAAGTATTAACGAATTTAATCTCAAACCATCGTCAATCGACAAATGTATTCCTCTCCTACTCCACAAACAAAGCATGGGCACAGACCATTTTCAAAACAGGAGAATGGTTACAGGGTGAACTAATTCCCCCACTGCCTTTTGGTAGAACAGTTAAAATTCAAAGATATACCTGCTTTTCACAAAACTCCATTTTTCAATGTCCAGTGCATCCATACCAACATACAGGAAGATAAATAACTCGGCAATAAATGACAGAGTTGCGAAAGCATGCCTGCATCAAAGAATAAACATTAAACTCTAAGCATCAGTAAGTCAAGTGAATATACACAATAAGAATTACACAGATGGAAGTCAATAATAATGGTTTGAGTGACTTTATTCAAGCATTTGACATACTTGGTGGTTATTCTCGAACTCTCAGTCACGTTGTGCCAGGTATAGTGGGACATCACAATCCCACAAAAGAATACAGTAAGAATTGCACTCAGGTAGAACAGCTGCAAAACAGGAAGAAACCACCTTAGTGAAATCTGAGAATAGTAAATAAATGAAAGTGGAGATTGACTGGAGATAATCCAAACTTACTTCTGCCAGCATATATGAAAGGTAAGCCATAAGAATCATGAGAGCAACTTCTCGATCAGTGGAATGCCTGGAATTGGAATTGTAAATCAAGAATTAATTTTGGGCGAAAGCAACAAACTTCAATTTCTCTCACTTCCATCTGCCATGCAATGCAATTATGATGTTTGCCACAGTGTTACTTAAACTCAAGGATAAATGCCAAATTATAAATGAAAATGGTCAGATAAATCAGCTAAATCTTCTATAAAATTTTCAATGCTTAGTCATTAATCAACAATATATTATCTGTGAGAAGTGAGCAACAAATGTCAGTGACACCTTGCAACTAATAATGATATCAGTATGTCCCTCAGAGAAAGATAGAAGAGGAGATGATTCTGGAGAATAATGTACACAATGAGAGTTTCAAGAACTATCACATTCACTATTAACAAACCTGCCAAAATACAGCTTCTTGATAATGTAAGCACTGAAAAGTCCAGCCTGCAAAACAGAAACCAAACCATTCAAACACACAAAGGATAGGTTTTCTTTTCTTTTTCTTTTCATGGTTTGAAGCATAAAGTGATGTAACACAGGACATTAGGGGTAAAAAGATAAATAGAAGGTCTGAAAGAAACTTACACCAACACCCAGCAAGGTGCTTAGAAGAAATAAATTCAAGAAGTTGCCTACAAACTTCAAAGCAATGCTGGAACTAAATTGAGTAAGATCAAATCTCTGAATTGCATTGAAGAGAACAACAGATGTTGCATCATTCACAACACCTTCCCCAAAGACAAGACTATAAAGTAGCGGAGTCTCATCTTGGTTGAGCACCTGGACCAGATAAAAATATATATTGTGTATTAACATGTCTGTTTTTATCAGTTGAAATTAGTGGAGGAAATGCAGAATAGATTTTGAACCTGCAATGTGCAAACAGAATCTGTTGCAGAAAATATGGCTCCAATTGCTGCAGGTGTTGGGAGTTCAATCAAGGTTAGCCCACAAAAACAAAACAAAACAGAACAAAGCGGAACACTTGTAAATAGAATATGCAGAGAAAAAAAAAGAGAAAGTGATGAACAAGAAAATACCTAGATAATCTCCAATATCCAGAGGAGCAATATTGAACTTCCTAAATAGCTGCATAGAACCTGGGTTGATGATAAGAAAGTTTAATATGTAGAGAAAAGAAGTGAAACCAAGAGCACGAACAAAAAATTAAAAAACTTATAGTTGATGTGTACTTTTTCTTCTAACATCAAGAAATCTACTGGTAATGTTCTAGTGTTCTCCAATATATATAAAAACATCAAAGAGGTTATCAGAGAGGTTATTGAACATACTAAGTGAAATGATGGTCCAAGATATCAATGTGCCAATAGCACCAAATAGCATGATTGTCATGAAGTTGCGGAAAAACTGCTTCTTCTTTACTTGAAACCTGTTGAAAGGTATTGAATAAGATCGCCAGGATTAACCACTGAAAATTATCATCACTGAACCTAAAAAATTAGTTGGTTGGTCTATATTCCTGGACATACCAAGAAACAAAACCTGTTGTAGACAAGTGAAAAGTGAAAACAGGTGACATGAAAAAGTAGGTGCATTAAGATTAGATCCAGACTCCCAAAGGCAAGCAAACACATCTATACCAAAATAAAGATCACTGCAGAAATTATGCCAGAGAGAGAGAGAGAGAGAGAGAGAGATCATTGCAGAAAGCAATTGATCAACTGAATGAGTTCAAAAACACAAGTGACAGAAGGTGATCAGGATTCAGGCAAACAATTGATCCACGAGTGTGAGGGAGCAAATCACAGAACAGATTATTTGTACCAAATGCAATGAAATCCAATCAACTGCCTTTCGGAAGCCAGAAAAGACAGCTTAAATCAAACAATGAGCAGCAATTCAAATGGCCAAACCATGAAACCATGAAGGGTTGAAAATGTTCATGTTCTTTCAATTAAAACAGCCAATATAAAATATTAGCGGCCATTAATTATATGCTTGCCACTTTTACATTGGGTATCGCCCTTCATGGGACTTTCGTGGAGCTCACAGATGTGATTGACAAACTCACGGTGGTACCTGCTCACAAGTACCAGCAACCGATGAAAAGGCTGAGTGGCTAACAGAAAGTTACACAGCTTACCCAGCATTAAATATAATTGGTGGAAGAAGATATATAAAGAAAAGATCTTCACTGAAGACCAAGATATGTGAACTTTTTCCACCAGAAGTCAGCAGAATAACGACTCCAGTACAAATCCCCTGCCATAATTTTTTTTTTTTTCAAAAAAAAAAAAAAACATTAGCATAATCGACAGAAGTCACTCGGATACATACTCGAAAGAAAATAAAAGATGAAAAATAAAAATAAAAACCAGAAACTCACAATTGCAAGTGCAGTGATGGATTCATTCATCCAACGGTTCTCCTCCAACAGATGACCAATCACAATGCATGCGCACAGAAGCGCCACACAAATATTTATGGAAATGACAGAAGAATGATCCGACGTCGATAACGCTCCCAACTTGGTCCACAGCAAACCAAGGTCGAAAGCCATGATCTTGACGCTAATTCACGAGTACTTTCAGTCGGCAATAATCAATTTAAAATCGACTTGCTCTCCTACAACGACAGCTGTGTTTCTGACAATATCTATGTTTCTGAACCGTCCATGTGGCAGAATCACAGGAAGTTCTTAACAGCTCTGCTAAATCAGCAGAAGAACAACACCAGGTTGGATATTTCAGCTCGAGCAGGCCGAAAGAGCAACCAACACTCCTCCTTTTCCTCGATTTTCTCTTCCGAAATCTGATTAAAAAGAAAGGCAATAGAAAACGAATAAAACTTCAAGCCGAAAAAAGCCTCACGTTTCTTTTCATCGAAGCGAAGCAGAAGAAGAAAAGTGTTCTAAGATGCCACTTGGTATCACAATCAACAACTCAAACTGTAATCTTGAGTACGAATAGCGAGAACAGTAGTTCAACAAACAGAATCACAATTCCTACTACGACTAGCAAGTCCGAACTTCACGATCCGCAGGAAAACGCGCTTTTGCAGTCGGAAGAGGCGGAATCAGAAGTTCGAAGAAAAAAGAAAAGCTAATTCCGTACAAAACAACGCCAACAGCAGCGATTCGATTCCGCATAATCGGTGATAGAACCAATTCCAAAACTTCCAGAGGAAATTGTATCAATCCGAATCCTATATCGAAACCGAGCAGAAAAAAGCCTCTTTTCCTCACCTTGAATGGTGTCTATATCCCAGTAAAAAGGAGAAGCAAATCTTGGTCTCGTAATCTACAGGAAATGAGGAACTGAGCCAGATATGTGGCTGAAATCGCAGCTTTTCAGCGGAGGAAGAAGCTAGAGCCGGAGATTCGAGAAGAAATACAGAAGAGAAGATTAGGGTTTGAAATTCACCTTCAGAGAAGAGAATTGTGGAGGAAGCAGCGACGGAGAAAGGAAAGAAGAGATCTAAAAGGCGAGCAGGAAAGGCCGTTGTAGCGTGAAGCACAAAGGAACTCGAAAGAGCAGAACGAAGGATAAAAACACCCGCGAGTTCGCTTGCGACCTCGAATCTTCGCCACCACCAAATTGCATGCGCGTCTTCTACACGCATTTTAGACGTGGCTAGGATCGCACTAATGAGCTGCACTGGGTTAAATGTGTGGTAGACCAGGCGTACTAAAGGTGTGTTCGGTAATTTATAGAAAATGTCAATTAAAAATTTTTTAATCTAACATTTTTTACTCTCTACAATTATCATATTTTTTAATCATTTTTTCATATTTTCCTATACAGTGTTTGAGAATGGATAAAACTTTTGATGAAAAGTTTTAGAGAGTAAAAGTTGTCAAATGATGTGATATGATAGGAGTAATGATGAGGAGTAAAGATAATAAAGTTAAAATAGATAGGTTAATTGTATAGGTAGCTGTGTAGAAATGATTGAAAAGTAGGTTAGTTGTATGAGAAAATGTGAAAAAATGATTAAAAAATATAATAATTATAAAGAGTGAAAAGTTTTAAGTTGATATTTTTTTCTCATTGCCAAACACACCCTTTATCAAAAGTTTTTTCCATTATCAAACACACCCTAAGATTTCAGTGCACCTTTTATATAAAAAAAAACTTTAGTGCACCTAATGCAAAACACATTTTTTATTTTTAAATTTTTTATAAAATAGTTGATCTGAAGTATAATATTTCAATGCATCTTGATGTGGATATGGCTTTACAAAACACATGTTTTATTTTTTGAATTTTTATAAAATAGTTAATCTAAGGTGTAATGTTTTCATTCATCCTAACTGAGAGTACAAAACCAAATTTTTTAAACAAAATTTTGAAATTTTTTGTATTATTTCATAAAAACTTATGTATTAAGTTTTTTATTTTTGAAGATGTGTGTATTTTTTATTTTTTAAAAATAGTGATATTTTAATCATTTAAAATGACTAAAACACTCTGTTTTAAAAATTAAAAATAGTAATTTTAAATTTATAAATTAAATACACATAAATTAATAATTTTATATAAATTTTAAAAAATATTTAGAAAAGAGATTTTGCACTCCTAAGAGTATTTAATGCATATATTGTTATCGTTTTTAGAGAAGTATATATATTTTTTATTTTTTAAAATAGATGAATTTAGTCATTTTTAACCCCTATTTTTAAATGTGGTTGATCGAATGCACCTGGATGTGCTTAACCTTGACGCACTCGGTGGATTTAACCTATTTTTTTATTTTTGAAAATTTTTATACAACTGTTAATCTAAAATATCATTGTTACTCTCCAAAAATGTTAATATTTAATACACATATTAAATATATTTAGATTAATAATTGTATAAAATAATTTCAAAAAAAATTTTAAATTAAGTTTTTGCACCCAGGTGCGCAAGAACATGGCCTAGTTTTAAAATATAAAAATATTTACATACATTTCTAAAGATCATAAAACTTAATTTATAAATTAAATACATCTCAATTAATAAATTTATAAAAAATTAAAAATAAAAAATGGCTTCGCAGTTAAGCGCAATAAAGTTTCAAAACATAACTTAATAAAATACGAAGGTCTTGAAATTCTTAGGGCCGCTAAATGATGCTTACGAGTGTGTTTGACAATTGATAGAAAATGTCAAAGTTAAAACTTTTCAATTTAAAACTTTTCACTCTTTATAACTATCATATTTTTTAATTATTTTTTCATACTTTCCTATACAACTATCATACTTTTCAATCATTTCTACACAACTATACACATAACTAACTTATCTATTTTAACTTTATCTTCTTTACTACTCATTATTATACCTATCATATCATATCATTTAACAACTTTTACTCTCCAAAATTTTTCATCAAAAGTTTTATTCATTACGAAACACATCCTTCAATTCAGCTGATGAATTCACGAGAAGTTATTTTCTAGAAGTTGAGTTAACGTAGATTTTCCGCGAATAATTTTAAATAATAATGATTGATGGGGTCTATTTCAATTATGCCCACAATTCAAAATTATTTCTGCATCGATTAAATTAAAATTTAATTCACTTATTATATTTAATTATTTATTTACCTAAAATATCAAGTTCCGTGCAAATCAAAATGTGTATAGTTTCATCTAATAAATGTATAAAATTAATCTAATAAAATGACTTAATTTATATATTAATTTTAAAATTATTAAATCAACATCTAAATCATCTCAAACATCATTATTATAAAGTAGCATGATATTTTAATTCATTTGTGAATGGAGTTAAGTAATTTTCACACTTGTACATTATTATATATTTTTATACAAATGTGGCTCATAGAAAATTTTAATTTTTTAATAGCTTAATTATACAAATAAAGTAAAATAAATGAATAAATTGAATTTTAATTAATTATCAAAGTAGACCAAAGTAGTAACAACACTGAAATCGATTGCTTGATTTTTTGCATCAACACCGTTGAATTAAATCCTATTATTTATGTTTTGATTTAAACTAAACCTATTATTTATGTTTTAATTAATTTTTTATTTTCAATTAGTTATATTTAATTTTTTACATTTTAACTTAATTACAATGTTACAAAAGGAATAAGATCCGAATATACGATAAAATGTACTTGTATATTAAATGATTAATTAAAGCGCAAATTTCACAAATTATAAAATATCCATAACCAAATATATATATATATATGATTAAAAAGAAAGCTTAGCTAATTTACTATTTACAAAACAATAAAAACATAATTTTATTTGTGAGGCTTTTGGACAAAATATAATGCAGTATTTTTATTTTAGTATTTTTATTCTTTGCTAACTGAAAATACGAAAAACTTAAAATTTCCAATTTAGCATTTTAAGTGCTTGAGATTTAGATCCCAAATTATCGAATTCAATTTTAAAATTCAAAATTAATCATGCTTATCAGGAATATGGGATCTACTAAAGATGGTTTTAACAAATGATTATTGAATTACATATGAACCAATCAAAAGAAAATTAAAGCCTTTGAAATCTTATTACTCTGAGAACTTAAACATACAAATAAGGAAAATGCGTTTTACTCTTTTAATTTTACCGCAATTTTTTATAGTATGCTTATTAAAAATCCATTTCTCCTAAGTCCAATTAACATGTGAGAAATGAAAAAAGGGAGCCCAATTATATGTGTTGTGATGTATTTTAGGCAAAAATACAACATTCATTTATTTTATTTATTATTATTTATTTATTTTTTCTTCATAAACATATTTTTCTAAGTGTATTTAATATATATACCAAGTATCGTCATTTTATAATACTTTTACGTGTTTATTTTTTATTTTTACAAATCATCCATTTGAAGGGGCATTTAAGTCATTTCTTAGTCATTAAAAAATTTAATTTTAAAAAATAAAAATAAAAATGTAAAAATATTGTAAAATGACAAAACTTAGTATATAATTAAGTACATTTATGAAAATATGTTTATGAAGAAAATAACTAATTATGAAAATAAATGAATGTTGTATTTTAACTGAAAATACATCATCATGTATATAATCATGAACCTAAAAAGAGCTTATCATATTTTATTCATTATAATTACAATCCCTATATAAATATCGGAGATACAATACAGTGCCCTTTTGCAACATGTACAAAATAATTTATTGACGGTAGTTTTTACCGTAGTTTAAGTGAATTGTGGCCCGTGGAAAAATCTATTTTTCAAAATTTTTATTAATTAGTCTTATGTGGATATGTTATAATGTAAAAGTTTTTAAAAATATTTTTACGCATTTTTTACTTTATTTGTTAACACATAAAAATTTTCAAACTAAAACATTTCACTCTCACCAACTATTCAATTTCTTAATTATTTCTTCACTTCTTCATACACAGGTATCTTACTTTTCAATTATTTTTACAAATCTACCATGCACTTAATTTATTTATTTTAATCTTATTTTCTTTACTCTGTATCATTATCCCATGTCAGTTCATTTTTATTTAAAAAATAAAACATGTTACAATTTTTTTTAAAAATTATATAATAAAAAATCTAAGTGGAGTCCACCTTGTTATAAAACTTAAAAAAAAAAAGTGCTATTGGACTAACCAGAGTTTGCTTGAATTATGGCCGAGTATATATGATCACGACCTTTTAAGCAAGAAATAATTATTTTAAGTATGTCTAAAGCTTTTCACTATGCGTAATTATTTTATGTTTAATTATTTTTTCATATTTTCCTATATAATTATCCTACTTTCAATGATTTATATATATTTATACATGTTTACCTATATAACTAACCGATCTATTCTAATTTTATTTTTTTTATTCCTCATCATTATGTCACATCATATTATTTTCTCTCCATTCAAAAATTTTTACACTAAAATTTTTTATTCAAAAAACTTATTACTTTACAAACACACATTTTATTTTTTAAAATTTATTTCTACTAACTTTTCTACCGACCGGCACAAGAGCAAAACAATAACAGAATTTGACGCGAGGATGAGATCTCTCGAGGTTAAGACGTGGCAGCGAGTGTCTGCGGTGCGTGTAGGATTTAGGTGGCGTCGTGCGCGGCTTTTAAGCTGCAGGCACGAGAGGCGGGCAGAGGGAGGGAACTGGATGCGAAAGACTGCCTGCATTCACAGACTTGCCTCCGAAGTTTACGGAAATTACGTCCGAGCCACCGTAACATACAAATATCCTGGCGATGACTGCCGTTCTTTTTCCTCTTGCAAGCGACTCCCCTCGTCACGTTGGTTCTTGGAATTCCCTTGAAGGGAAGTAGGAAAGCCCACCGATTAGTTTCGTTATTAAAAAAAAACAAACACAATTAAATTGATGATTTTAATGATAGGTGGAAATTAATTTTGATAATTTAAGATAGTCAAATATCTTACCAACTTGACTTTTATACGTTTTAACGTATCATATTTTCTGATATAGGTTTCATGATAAGTATTCAGGAAGTATTTTTACTTAAAGCTTACTATGATTAACGAAATTATATTTGAATTATTATATTATTTTTAATTTTAAGTAGTGACCAGCGTTTCCACATCGTTTAAAATATATAAGCCTCTAGATGCGGGTTTTGTTCTATGAATTATGTAAAAAAAAAACCTGATCAGATATTTCCCCATATAATTTGCTGGAGAAATTTTTTTTTTTTTTTTTTTTACGGATGGTCTACAAAGGCTATGTGAAAATAATTTCTACTCTATGGGTGATCAATAAAGCCTACGTTAATAAAAAAAAATTACCATCCACGTGGGTTAACAACTTAACATGTGCAAGAAAATACTTAATACAGTTAGGGGTAACCACAATTGTTGGGATGCAAAAAGATGAGTATTTTCCGCGAGAAGAGCTAGTTGTGTATTAAAAAAACAAGAAATTATTTAAGAAAAATATGATTGTTATATATTAAAAATAAAAAATTATATTTAAAACTAAAAGAGCTTTTTGGTAAATATAGAATTCCCGACATTCTCCTTATATCTCATCGAATCCAATTAAATTATCTTAAACACACTCTAATTTATATCAATAATATATGCAACTGCCTCTACTGCAAGTTGTTCTAAGTTTGAGCCAGGAATTTATTTTTCATTTCTCAGAGTAATATTTTTATAGCTAGTTTATTAGCAATATTGTTAGATTTATACCTTTAAAATAAAAATTGAAAAAATATGTATTTGGATTAAGGTGTAAATATATAAGAATAAAAAAAAATTATTTGGGTGAAAAAATAAAAATTTAGTTTCCACCATTATTTCGTTATTTAAAAGTATGACGTAACATATCCTATTCTAATATTTCTAATTTTGTATCATCGATGACTCAAATGGTATTCTTCCCGCTCCATTTTCATTTCCCTAACAAAATTCTCTTGTACCATCACCCACATTCTCTAGCTCAGCCGATGTTGCATTGGAATCCGAAACCAATGGTGGCTAGTTATGATCAGACACGTTGCCTTTTACAGGGCACCATATCCGAGTAGAATGTTTTCACTCGCCCATTAATTCGTGTTAAGGCCATGATGTGGACTGAAATCTGGATTGACGGCAAAAGATAATATATACACACACAGGGGGCTGTTCCGGTGCAGCGCAATTGCACCGAAACAGCGGCCCAGTTGCCTAAAAAATAAGCTACACATATATTAAAATATAATAAAATTTTATATAATCATTTATTCATATATAAATCATACTTTAGACAATTTAGATGTTGAAAAATCTATTTTAAAGTTATTATTTACGTCAAACTATTTTATTGCGTTGAATTTGTACTATTTTCATATATGATCCATACACATGTTAGATTAGTATGAAAATTAATATGGTAATAGAATACATTATTCTAAATATAATTGGTGGAGTAGATTTTGATTTTATCACCATGCGGGGATCATTTTAGCGCCACTGCACCATAATTGGCGCCGCACTTGATAATTTCTCCTGTGTATATATATATGTTTGTGGACGGAAAAAATTAAAAACCAAAGAATTCATGGGCGGTGAATTATTCAAATTCTGTCAAGAATTGGTATGTTGTTAATTTCTTGAGTGAAATACCACTTTTGATTTTTAATTATATAAATACAACA
The DNA here is from genome assembly GCA_030490835.1 of Annona cherimola. Classification (NCBI taxonomy): domain Eukaryota; kingdom Viridiplantae; phylum Streptophyta; class Magnoliopsida; order Magnoliales; family Annonaceae; genus Annona; species Annona cherimola. Next base: position 19,265,682 of record CM059972.1, on the reverse strand, counting down.
CATATCTATTTTATTTTAGTTTATTTTATCAAAAAAACCTTAATGGAATGACAATATTTTCAACATATAAATGCATGAATTAATATGAATAAGTTTGGGAAATGATAAAAGTTAAGTATGAAAAATTTTTTGTGTAAAAATTATTAAAATGAAATAAAATTATGTAATATGATATGATGAGTAAATAGAATAAATTTAAAATAGAAAGGTTGATTACATAGGTAGTTATGTAGAAATTATTAAAAAGTAGTATAGTTGTATAGAAATATGTGAAGAAATAATTAAAAAAATAAAATAGTTATAAAGAGTGAAAAGTTTAAATTGAAATTTTTTTACTTTACATATTTTATTTATTACCAAACACACCTTTAGATTTATCAACTGTATATTTGATGCCTGATTGGCTTGGACCGCCAGGTTAATCTTTTATCGATTAGATACTATCATTTTAAATTCAGATGAATATCAAAATTTTTTATAATCATGTATTAATCAAACAAATTTATCTTTGTTTTAGGGCTGGCGTGACTGGAGTTGGATATTTCTCTCTCATCAAAATATTTTATGGCTGGAAAGTTTGAAGTCGGCATGTCTTATTATCCATCAGACATTAATTATGTATTTATATATCATTAACGACAACTTAATTCATTTTTATAAGTATTAAGCTGACCCGATTATTTATTAAAAAATTTCGATCATTTTTACAAAATTTAGTTGTTTTTTTTTTTTTTTGAGAAGTACAAAATTTAGTTGCACCCACGTTTTTCAGCAAAATTTTAATCCGGCTGCGTTTTGTAACAAATGGATTAAATACTATATTAACGGTAGGCAAAAAATTTTTAAGCCTTAACATAAAAAAATTGTAAGCCAACTTTTATTAGTTATATTAAACATTATTTTTGGTTACATTTGCTGTAAAAAATGTTATATTTAACCAAATGTCACCATTCAAATTCAACAAGTATTTGTAGGTAAATCGTTAATTATAGTCAAAATACATGTAATGCAGCCAAATATATATTACATATGATTAAAAGATTAATTAAATAAAATAAAATTTGTTAATATTCAGATTACCAAACGGTTAACATGAGCATGTATGAGTGTGTAAATGACTCAAAGTTCCAAACTGGACTAGATTGGAGCATTAGTTTCCATCCCAATAAAAAAACAAAATTCGTTATAATGTTATGGAAATATTCTAAAAAAGGATTAATTAGTAAAGTTTAAGAATTAAATACTATATTAACGGTAGGCAAAAAAATTTTAAGCCAACTTTTATTAGTTATATTAAACATTATTTTTGGTTACATTTGCCGTAAAAAATGTTATATTTAACCAAATGTCACCATTCAAATTCAACAAGTATTTGTAGGTAAATGGTTAATTATAGTCAAAATACATATAATGCAGCCAAATATATATTACATATGATTAAAAGATTAATTAAATAAAATAATATTTGTCAATATTCAGATTACCAAACGGTTAACATGAGCATTGACCCAAAGTTCCAAACTGGACTCGATTGGAGCATTAGTTTCCATCCCAATAAAAAAAATTCGTTATACTGTTGTGGAAATATTCTAAAAAAGGATTAATTAGTAAAGTTCAACAAGAATTCTTATAGCAAGGTGCTTTTAAGAAAAATCATGTTATGGAAAAAATATGAGGAAAGTAAAAAAGAAACGGGCCTAGGAGCGATTCCATGTAACTCTTTCAAATTTTAAGATTTTGATGTTTGATTGAAAATTCAATTCATTTATTGTATTTAATATAATTTGTTTAGTTATGAGGCGAAGTTTCATCTAAATCCAATATGTGCAAATGCCACATTTTCTCAAAAATAGGTAACTTCATATGTAAATTAGAAAAAATACTTAGATTCATTTGCATATATATTGAAATATAGTAATACTTTATATAATCATTTATCCATGTAATAATAATATTTTAGATAGTTTAGATATTAAAAATACTACTGAAAAATTGATATTTAGCATTAAATCATTTTATTACGTTGATTTCATATGTTTGTAAATACGACACATATACAATGATATTAGAAAAATGAAAAGATTTTCATAATAATATAAGTGATACTAAATACAATAAATAGAGCAAATTTTTATCAACCATCTAGATGTTAAAAATGGATGAGGTTATATAGAGAATGAGTTTTATTGAAGCATGCTCGAAAAAGAAATGCCCAATGGTTCTATGAGGTTGTTCTAAATTGAGAGATTTATAGGTAATCTATATTGTTATTATTATGTGAGCCTTACTTAGATCTTTTCCTTGCACTATTTTTTCATTTGAAATTTGATAATTTTTAAATTTTATTTAGTTTTTATATGAATCTTTATAAATCAATAAAATGCACATATATTTATGTCCATTTATCGATTTTCAAAAATGTTAACAAAATATCTAAAAAATTAGTATGTAATGTAACAGAGGTAATGATTGAAGGAGTGTTTAGTAATAACAAAAATAAAAGATTTTTCTTCACTCTAACTCAATTTTAAAATTATTTATCCATATCTTTTCATACAACTACCACAATTTTTAATTATTTCTTCATGTCTTTTAATACAACTATCTTATTTATTTTTATCAAAAAAACTATTTTATTTATTTTAACTTCTCATCATTATCTTTGTCATATCATATTACTCTGCCTCATTTTCAAAAATTTATCTACAAATAAAATAGATAAAATAGTTTTATAAAAATGTTAAAATCTATTGTAATGTAGAAATAATAATAGAAAAGTATAGTAGTTAAATAATTAGAATAATTTAATATAAATCATATTAGTGCGAAGAAAAATGTAAAAATTTATATAAATGAGAAATTTTTTCATACAACCTGTTGTATTTTATAAAAAAAAAACTTGATTTTTTATATTTTTCCACGTACAATCCATCTACTGTATTTAAAACCATTTCTCTAGCCTATATACAAAAAATAAGTGAATTAAAATTTTTATAATAAATAATCTTTAAAACATAATTATAAATAACTGCATGCATTTACACTTGCTGTGGATTAGATATAAATTTAAATAAATAATATGATTTTTATGCCATATAAATATTAACGATGTAAAATATGATGGATCCAAGGCGAATATTAATGGAATAAAATATGATGGACGACTTAAATTTTAAAAAATATTAAAAAAATAAAAAATAAAAAATCAACTAATCACATCATTCGCATCATGCAATAGATTGCATTGAAGATTCTTTCTCTCTCTCTATATATATGTACATGTCGTGCTCTTATGTACATAGAAGGGGTTTCATGTAACCATTTCCATTTTTAATATATTAATGATTGATAGAAAATTCATTTCATCTATTATATTTAGCAAGAAACCAACTTACATTAAAATTAAAATGTGCATGGGTCATATTCACTTAAAAAGTATATATTCATGTATAAAGTATCAAAAAATGTTTAGATTCAATCATATATACATTAAAAAATAATATTTTATAGAATCATTTATCCATATAAAAGTTATCTTTTAAATAATTTCATCTACACAAGGATATTAGAAAAATGAATTTCGATGATTTCATCTATACAAAGATATTAGACAAATGAAATGATTTCCGTAATATTATAAATGATGCTAAATATAATGGACATATTAAATTTCTCATCAATCATACATGGTGTAAAAATGGATAGATAATTAGAGGTGTTAACAGATTGGGTTAAAAGGTTATGACATAATCCTAATTTTAACAGATTTTTAACATTAATCTGTTTATTAATCCATTTAAAAATTTTCAATCCGAACACATTTGCAACTCATTTAATAAATGGGTTGGCTATTTATTAACGGATTATGTATATATGTTGCAAACGAGTCAAAATAAAGCTAATTTTTAAAAATTTAAGTAACGGCGACAGGGAAGGAGGGAGAGAGAGACGGAGGTACTTGAGATATGGGTGACACAACAGGTGATGGTGATTAGCACAACGACAAAAGGGTTGGATGGCAGTAGTAGGGACGGCGGTCTTCAGTGAGAGGGAGGCAAATGCTGTAGGATACAATGTAATCGGACGATAGCAGACACTGTAGAAGATACTGTAGTCAGTAGTGGGACGGAGAAGGGAAAACGAGGGGAGAGATGGAGATGGAGAGGGAGATTAGAGAAGGGGTGAGGGGGGAAGCGAGAGAGATAAGATCAAGTGGGTGTCATAGGCGATCGATAGTCACGAGATGATAATTTTGGAGGCCTGCACGCAAAAGTAAGAAGGTGCTCAGTCAAGTTTGTTGGATGGATGTTCGAAATTTGGAGAAAATAGAATCTTTTCAGATTCATAAAATATATATACTCTCTCAATTACCAGGTTAAATGAGTTGAACGAGTTAACTAGGTTACTAAATAGGTTGATGAGTTATAAAATTCTAACCATAATTCATTTATTTATTTAAATAGTCGAATTGATTGACGGATCACAAATCATTTATTCAAAAATTCTAATCTAAACTCATTTATAAATGGGTTGAATGGAAAGGTTGACAAGTTAACCATCACCATTAACACCTTAGATAGATTACATAGAAGAAGATTGTTTCATAGAAGCATAACCCTTTTATGTATAAATTGAGATACTTCTATGAGATCCCTTTTTATGTAGTTCCCTCTATTTTTAACATCTAGCTAGTTAATGAAAAATTTACTTAATTTATTGTGTTTTGTATTACTTATATTATCACAAAAATTCTTTCATTTGTGTAATATCATTGTATATGTGTCTCATTTGTAAATACGTAAAATCAATGTAATAAAATAAGTTAATGCTAAATATCAATTTTTAAGTAGTATTTTTAATATCTAAATCATCTAAGATATCACTACTATATGGATAAATAATTTTATAAATTATTACCAATTTCCAATATATATATATATATAAATAGATCTAACTATTTTTTCTAATTTACACATGAATGTATCTATTGTTGAGCAAATGTATCATATGTACATATTGGATTTAGATGAAACTTGACATCATAGCTAAACAGATTGGATTTTCCACCAAGCATTAAAATCTTAAAATCTGAGGAGATTACCCGAAACAGCTTCTATGTAACTATGTATAAATATTACCAAACTGAACCAGAAATTCTTTCTTTGCCCGTTCGATCTGATCCCTGCTGGCCTAACTTATTAAACGGAAACATATCCTTTTTTATTTTTTATCGTTAAAGGGAAACATATCCTGATACGATTGGACAACTATATGAACGTATTCCCACATGCTAACTATATACACAAGCTAAAAATATCAGATTTACTATATATAATTATTAATTAGGCAAGGTGACAAAATACCTTCTGCAGCCACCGATTTTTACACAGAATAGTACTCCACACATCCAACATTTGGCAATAATATCTAGCACTGCAAGCGAGACCTTAATTTTGGCAAACTCTGCTGGATCAGATGGTTTATTCATTCATTTGACAAGGGCCAAAATCATGTTCGCTTTAGGTTGTACTATAAGGAAATATTTTCTTGTGACTTGGTTGCGTTTGGTAAGACATAAATTTTTTTATTTTTTATTTTGTCATATTAGCTATTTAACTATCTTAATTTTTATTAGTATCTTTACTTCTAGTTATTTTTATATTTTTCTATAAAATCATCTTATCTAATTTATTTTTATTCTTTTTTACTTATGTTAATCATTGCTTCTGTATTATTACATGACTGTAGCTTCTTATTTTTGAAAACTTTTGTGTTTGGCAAATGAGAAAAAAATTTCAGGTGAAAATTTTTTGAGAATGAGAATGAGGGGATATTTGGCATCGTTGATGAATGGGGTGAGATAGGAAACAGCGGGACTAGTAGCTTCCACAACGTAGTATATTCATTACAACCGCTGCATTAAGGGTACGTTTAGTAATGTGAAAATTTGTAGGATTGTGGAAAATAGTGGAAAATAGAAAAGAGAAGATTTTAAGAAGTGTGATTGATAGAAAATAATAGGGATATAGTTAGAATAAATATGTTTGTTAGAGATAATTGATAGGAAAAATAATTGAAGTATAAGGATAAAAATGTAAAAATAAAATATTGAGAAATGGAAAGCGGTACGCACACATGCCACCTTCCCACGAATCCTACTATTTTCCATTTTGCGCATTTACCAAACGTCGCCTGAGATCCTATCCCACCATAGGAAAGTAGGAATCTATGTTGTTGCACATTATCAATGTGTCCCGAGTAATGAGATATGACATGGGTAATGATAAAAAGTCAAGAAAATATAATTAAAATAAATAGAAAATATTTATATGGAATTGAAAATAAGATATTTGTAAATAAATATGTGAAGAGATGATGAAAAATATGATAAAATTTGCTGAAAAAGTTTTGAATGAATTTTTTTGTTAGTTTTCAAACAAATTCCCACCCCACATTTTCTCTTCTTCAAGATGTAACATGTCTTCGGTAATGTGGGTATAGTGAGAAATAAAAAGTAGAAAGAGAATTTTTTTTAAAAAAAGTGTAAAAGTAATGTGATAAGATAAGAATAAAGGGAGAATAAACATTGTATAAAAAAAGTAAGAGGTTATGATAGAGTGCACCAGGTGTAAAAATCTATTTTTGTATTTTTTAAAATTTTTATATAACTATTAATCTATATGTAATTAACATGTGTATCAATTTTTATCATCTGGGAGATTTTTAGATATTTATTTTTTATTTTTTAAAATTGGTGGCATTTTTGTAATTCAATAAAAAAAATTTTTAAAAAAAGTGAAATGCACCTGAGTACGTTCAATCAAGCCCAAAAAAGTAATTGAAATATAAGTAAAAAATGAAAAAACCGAGCCTGGGACCCATAAAAAATCGTGAGAAGGGAACAGTGAATAACCAATTTAACACCTGGGCTTGTTACAAAACCGAGCCTAATATATAATGGTTTTCTATGACTTTTTCTCTAGCACAAATCTAATATTTGCAAGGGACCCATAAAAAATATATGTGTGTGTGGATCGGCAAGGGAACCAGCTCTGACCATACAGCGTCATTAATGTCGTTGGTAAGCATGTCATCCTATTCGGGTCGTTTCACTTTGCGGGCGAATTTCCAGACCTGTCAAGGGAATACACAGATGGGAAATATTGCAGAATGCACCCGATACAAACGGTAACTGTCCAGGCGCTTGGGAATAAGATAGTCGACGAATTTGTCAGCAACCGATGGAAATATTTTAATCGAATTCGATTTCCATATGAAACTTTTTTTTTTTTTTTTTTTTGTGAATTTAACACATAATGACAAGGCCAGACCACAACAACATATATTAAAATATAATAAAATTTTATATAATTATTTATCCATATATAAATCATACTTTAGACAATTTAGATGTTGAAAAATCCATTTTAAAGTTATTATTTACATCAAATTATTTTATTACGTTGAATTTGTACTATTTTCAGATATGATCCATACACATGTTAGATTAGTATGAAAATTAATATGGTAATAGAATATATTATTCTAAATATAATTTGTGGAGTAGATTTTGATTTTATCACAATGTGGGGCTCATTTTAGCGCCACTGCACCATAATTGGCGCCGCACTTGATAATTTCTCCTATATATATATGTTTGTGGACGGAAAAAATTAAAAACCAAAGAATTCATGGGCGGTGAATTATTCAAATTCTGTCAAGAATTGGTATGTTGTTAATTTCTTGAGTGGAATACCACTTTTGATTTTTAATTATATAAATACAACACATATCTATTTTATTTTAGTTTATTTTATCAAAAAAAACTTAATGGAATGACAATATTTTCAACATATAAATGCATGAATTAATATGAATAAGTTTGGGAAATGATAAAAGTTAAGTATGAAAAATTTTTTGTGTAAAAATTATTAAAATGAAATAAAATTATGTAATATGATATGATGAGTAAATAGAATAAAGTTAAAATGGAAAGGTTGATTATATAGGTAGTTATGTAGAAATTATTAAAAAGTAGTATAGTTGTATAGAAATATGTGAAGAAATAATTAAAAAAATAAAATAGTTATAAAGAGTGAAAAGTTTAAATTGAAATTTTTTTACTTTACATATTTTATTTATTACCAAACACACCTTTAGATTTCTCAACTGTATATTTGATGCCTGATTGGCTTGGACCGCCAGGTTAATCTTTTATCGATTAGATACTATCATTTTAAATTCAGATGAATATCAAAATTTTTTATAATCATGTATTAATCAAACAAATTTATCTTTGTTTTAGGGCTGGCGTGACTGGAGTTGGATATTTCTCTCTCATCAAAATATTTTATGGCTGGAAAGTTTGAAGTCGGCATGTCTTATTATCCATCAGACATTAATTATGTATTTATATATCATTAACGACAACTTAATTCATTTTTATAAGTATTAAGCTGACCCGATTATTTATTAAAAAATTTCGATCATTTTTACAAAATTTAGTTGTTTTTTTTTTTTTTTTTGAGAAGTACAAAATTTAGTTGCACCCACGTTTTTCAGCAAAATTTTAATCCGGCTGCGTTTTGTAACAAATGGATTAAATACTATATTAACGGTAGGCAAAAAAATTTTAAGCCTTAACATAAAAAAATTGTAAGCCAACTTTTATTAGTTATATTAAACATTATTTTTGGTTACATTTTCTGTAAAAAATGTTATATTTAACCAAATGTCACCATTCAAATTCAACAAGTATTTGTAGGTAAATCGTTAATTATAGTCAAAATACATATAATGCAGCCAAATATATATTACATATGATTAAAATATTAATTAAATAAAATAAAATTTGTTAATATTCAGATTACCAAACGGTTAACATGAGCATGTATGAGTGTGTAAATGACTCAAAGTTCCAAACTGGACTGGATTGGAGCATTAGTTTCCATCCCAATAAAAAAACAAAATTCGTTATAATGTTATGGAAATATTCTAAAAAAGGATTAATTAGTAAAGTTTAAGAATTAAATACTATATTAACGGTAGGCAAAAAAAATTTAAGCCAACTTTTATTAGTTATATTAAACATTATTTTTGGTTACATTTGCCGTAAAAAATGTTATATTTAACCAAATGTCACCATTCAAATTCAACAAGTATTTGTAGGTAAATGGTTAATTATAGTCAAAATACATATAATGCAGCCAAATATATATTACATATGATTAAAAGATTAATTAAATAAAATAATATTTGTCAATATTCAGATTACCAAACGGTTAACATGAGCATTGACCCAAAGTTCCAAACTGGACTCGATTGGAGCATTAGTTTCCATCCCAATAAAAAAAATTCGTTATACTGTTGTGGAAATATTCTAAAAAAGGATTAATTAGTAAAGTTCAACAAGAATTCTTATAGCAAGGTGCTTTTAAGAAAAATCATGTTATGGAAAAAATATGAGGAAAGTAAAAAAGAAACGGGCGTAGAAGCGATTCCATGTAACTCTTTCAAATTTTAAGATTTTGATGTTTGATTCAATTCATTTATTGTATTTAATATAATTTTTTTAGTTATGAGGCGAAATTTCATCTAAATCCAATATGTGCAAATGCCACATTTTCTCAAAAATAGGTAACTTCATATGTAAATTAGAAAAAATACTTAGATTCATTTGCATATATATTGAAATATAGTAATACTTTATATAATCATTTATCCATATAATAATAATATTTTAGATAGTTTAGATATTAAAAATACTACTGAAAAATTGATATTTAGCATTAAATCATTTTATTACGTTGATTTCATATGTTTGTAAATACGACGCATATACAATGATATTAAAAAAATGAAAAGATTTTCATAATAATATAAGTGATACTAAATACAATAAATAGAGTAAGTTTTACCAACCATCTAGACGTTAAAAATGGATGAGGTTATATATGTTGGTCCCGAGTTAATGGCAAAAACCCAAGAGGGGAGGGGTGAATTGGGTATTTAAAAATTTATGACTTAAACAGAAACTTAACCCCGGATTAATCCAGTCCCCTTAATGAAGAATCGTAATGAAAGGTAGTATAATGTAAAGAGCAGATAAATAAACCAAACACGCAAGGTTTTTATAGTGGTTCGGGCAACCTCCCTACTCCACTCTTCCAAGCTCACACTTCTTGTGACTTGGGTTCCACTATTGTATTCTCTCAATACAATTAGAGCCACTGCTCTCTTCTAGATTCCAGCTCTAGGTGGCATCAACAAAACACTGCACAAGTAGGTGATGAGTCACACTCCAATCACACACTACTTAGCATATACTTGATCCTAGTTCCTCAAACTAGATCAAGTTCAACACATATAACAGAAAGAATAAGAAAACTACACTTTACAGATGTGTAGCAGCAATTCGGCGCAGAGAAGAACTTGAAGAGTTGGCTTTGAAGATTCTGAAATGACGCTCTTGCAGTTTGAAGTGGAGTTCTTCTACTTTGAGTGGCTTGATCTCTTTTTAGCTCTTGAATGTAGTAGTTAGGCACACTTAATGATTCTCCGCTCCTCCCTTCGTCCAACTTGAATGCTATTTATAACTTTGGAGGGAATCCGAACGTTAGAGGGTAGGTGGCGCGTATTTAATGCGCCAACGTTCAAATAAATTCCGACCGTTGTGACCCAAGTCGCATGTGGAGTCGACTTGGCCTGCGACTTGGCTTCCAAGTCGCACCTGGAGTCGACCTCGTGTGCGACTCCAGTTCTTCAGAGTTCCAAGTCCGAGTCTGGGTCAACTTGGCCTTCAGTCTTCAACTCAAGTCGATCCTGGAGTCGACTTGGGTTGCGACTTGGCTTGGTCTTTTGCAAAAACATCTTGATCCTCTTGAACTGCTTTTTACTTTATAAAATTGGTCTTCATGACTTGGGTATTACTTCATTTGGAATGAGCTTGAAACTTATCTTTGGACTTGATAGACTTGATTTGATCTTTGAATATGAATCTCAACTTTTGATCTTCAAGAAACTTTAAGAATAGTCTTTGAAGTTCATTTGTATGTGAGACACTTTGAATGGATGTCTTGGATATGCTTGAATCTTCATCTTGAACTTCAAAACTTCTCAAGTCGAAGTTGGAGTCGACCTTGCCTGCGACTTCGCCTAAGTCGCACATGGAGTCGACTTCGTTTGCGACTTCGTTATGCTCGTTTCCAGTTTTCAACTCTGGATACCCCAAGTCGATTCTGGAGTCGACTTCGTCTGCGACTTGACTTCCCAAGTCGCAAGTGGAGTCGACTTGACCTGCGACTTCACTTGCTCGTTTTCACTTTTCAATTCTGGATACTCCAAGTCGATGCTGGAGTCGACTTCGTCTGCGACTTGACTTCCCAAGTCGCAAGTGGAGTCGACTTGATCTGCGACTTCACCTGTTGCCTTTTGGGATTCATTCTCAAGTCGATATTTGAGTCGACTTTGGGATCGACTTCGCCCAAGTCGAAGTCCAAGTCGACTTGGAGATCGACTTGACTTCTTTGCTTTCCTTAAACATTTGTCAAACATGTTAGTACTCTTTATATACTCAAATAAGTTCTTGTTAATCATCAAAACTCAGGCTTTGGTCAATTTAGATTATTTTGAACATTGTTTCCAACAATCTCCCCCTTTTTGATGATTGGCAAAACTTCATTTGAGTTGATACCTTTCAAAAATTTCGAACATATTCATTTGAGAAAACAGAGCATATAAGTATCGTTTGAACATATAATTGAGAACATTTAACTTTGTATTGTAATCATTGATCAAATATATTATTCATTCAAACTCTGTATCATATATCAATCATAAACCAATTATCATATCAAACATCATTTCATATATATGAAGTTTCATTACAGAATACAATGAAGCATAAATGAAACTATCCTAGATACAAACTACCCAACCCAAAAACACTCAAATCTAACCTATCGTCCTCCCCCTTTTTGTCAATCATTCAAAAAGTACCAAAGACTTGGTAAATTGAAATTGAGAGATCGGATATGGAACAGGTTTGATGGGACAATGATGGGCCGAGGAGTAAACAAGAGAAGCATGATCGGGAGTTGCCTCTCTATGAACTGAACCCGATTCGTAGGGATCGAGTTCAGGCATGGGTCTCTTTTTATGATGGCCTGATGCAAGATGATATCGGATTTTTCGCATTTCCCGCTCGATTCTATCTTGTCGGGAATGCATATCTTCAATCGCATTAAGGACACCGGTGACAAGACTTGTCATCCGGTTTTCTTGATAGCCCATTTCTGCCCTCATGGCAATGATTTCATCTTTGAGATCCCTTAGGGTGACCTCCTCAGAAGCGGTTGGAGGTACCCGTTCTCGTGCAACGGATCCTTGTGGGGAGTATGAGCCGTGGGATTGAGGTGATGGTGGCTCTTCTGGAGCAGTCGGTGCTTCGGGAGGTTGCTCCCCCTCAGCTTGTGCTTGGTCCTCTTGATGCTCTTCTTCTGAAGCGTCATGCCTTAGTTCAAGCAAATTGATCTTCATTCTCTGGATGAGAGCTTTATTTATGGCATTAGTGGATTTGAGCACTTCGAAAGGCTCGCCTTCAATATCCACTTTGAAGTATTCAAGGATCTTTGTGATCCATGTGCCATAGGGAAGGACTCCTCGTGGGTTGTCTTTTCTATTTGCCAAGGCTTCTAGAAATAATTTGGGTATGCTTACTTTGACCCTGTTGGCCACTTTCCATAGTATCCCAGCTTCCTGTGGATTCAATTGATTTCTTCCACCGCCCTTTGGGTAGATGCAGTGGGCAATGAGAAGCCTTAGTACCCGTAGCCTGGGTGACAAATCCATGTACCGAAGGAATTTGATTCCCGGATGGTACTTGTTGCTCCGGGTGAGCTGATTATACATTTGATCCAAGGTGAGGTCTTCTGGGATAGGCTCATCCTCATATGGGACTCCAAGTATGTGTCCCAAATGACTCATTACTTCAGTCGGTCCTGCAACTATCCCGATTCCAATATCCATTTCGACTCCTTTGACGAATGTTCCAAAGTATTCTTCATCCCAAAGATAATAAAACATTCGAGTAAGATCTGGATAGACCCTTTCGTCTTCCTTTAGCAAGTTGGTCCATCCTTGAAAATCCAATAGATCTTCTATGTCGGATCCATATTCTTTCAAGAAATTGAAATCTATGATCTTGGGTATGAATACCTTCCGTTCGTAGAACTTTTTGTAGAAACGGCTATGTTGGAGCTCGGTTTTGAAGTAGGTAGTGGGCATCTTCAAAACTTGGGCTTTCCCAGCTGCAGTGCCCCTTCTGCTTGTTCCGGATTGTGTACTCTGTGAGGTTTGTTGATTTTCCGACCTGGGTGCTTGATCAGATGATTGAGTGGAGGTTTGGAATCGAACCCGTTTACCCGTCGAAGTTGAGGGTTCTTCTCGAGCCCGTTTTGCAGATGTCCTAGCTCTCCTAGGGACTTCTTCCTCAGTGTGAGATGTGGGAGGTCTAGGCACAGGCTTTTTTGATGGTTTGGAGACGGCTTTCTTCGGGGCCATTGAGATGGGATTTATGGAATCTGAGAGGGAATGCTAGTGAAGGAGAGAAAAGGATTTGCCGGAAAAGTTTTGCCGGAGATGGAAGAAAAAATTGCCGGAGAAAAGACTGTCGCCGGAGATGGAGAAATAGGGAGAATCCCCGGAGAAAAAGAGAAAAGCAGAGAGGCCGGAAAAAATGAGAAAGAAAGAAGAGAGGAGAGAAGAAAAGAAAGAGTTTCCGGAATTCGGACGGTCGCGCGCGCGGAGTCGACTTGCCCTAGGCGAAGTCGACTTCGGTCCATCTGGAGTCGACTTCGCCTGGGGGCGGAGTCGACTTCGACTCAAGCGGAGTCGACTTCGCTTCTGAAGCGGAGTCGACCTGGCGTCCCTGGAGTCGACTTGACTCATCGACTTGACATTTTCCAATTTAATTTTCTTAAGTATCTTTCCTAGTTAAGCTCTATCATCCCCATATCATTCCTAATCTTATAAAATGAATCTTTGGCTAGAGGTTTGGTAAAGATATCAGCAATTTGGTCTTCTGTTTTCACATATTCTAAGCACACATCATGATTTTCAACATGTTCACGAATAAAATGATGTCTCACATCAATATGTTTGGTTCTAGAATGTAATACAGGATTTTTAGTCAAACAAATTGCACTCGTATTATCACATCTAATAGGAATATCAACATAATCAATACCATAATCCTTTAATTGCTGTTTCATCCAAAGTAATTGGGCACAACAACTACCGGCGGCTATGTATTCGGCTTCCGCAGTAGATAGTGCAACACTTGTTTGTTTTCTTGAATGCCATGAAACTAACATATATCCAAGAAATTGACAAGTTCCACTAGTACTCTTTCTATCTACTTTGTATCCGGCAAAATCTGCATCCGAATAGCCGATTAGATCAAAGGTTGACCCCTTTGGATACCATAGTCCAAGGTTTGTAGTTTTTATCAGATATTTAAAAATTCTTTTTACAGCAAGTAAATGTGATTCTTTGGGACATGCTTGAAACCTAGAGCACATACAAACACTGAATAAGATATCGGGTCTAGAAGCAGTTAAATATAACAAGGATCCAATCATGCTTCTATAGAGCTTTTGATCGATACTTTTACCGTTTTCGTCCGTGTCGATCTTGATTGTAGAGCTCATTGGAGTGTTTGCCCCTTTGCTATTCTGCATTCCGAATTTCTTGAGCATTTCTTTGACATACTTGGACTGGTTCAAAAATATTCCTTCACTTTGTTGCTTGATTTGCAGTCCAAGGAAGAAATTTAATTCTCCCATCATGCTCATTTCGAATTCGCTCTGCATTATCTTAGAAAACTCTTGACAAAGTTTTTCGTCAGTAGCACCAAATATTATGTCATCCACATAAATTTGTACAATCAAAATATTTTTATTTTTGTACTTAATGAACAAAGTAGTGTCTACTTTCCCTCTTTGAAACTCATGATCAATCAAGAAACTATTTAACCTTTCATACCAAGCTCTTGGTGCTTGTTTTAGTCCATATAACGCTTTGGTTAATTTATAAACAAACTTTGATTGATCCTTTTCTTCAAAACCAGGGGGTTGTTCAACGTATACTTCTTCATTCAAGTACCCATTCAAAAATGCGCTTTTTACATCCATTTGAAACAATTTGAAACTCATATGAGAAGCAAATGCTAATAGAATACGTATGGCTTCTAATCTAGCCACGGGTGCATATGATTCTTCAAAATCAATTCCTTCTTCTTGGGAATACCCTTTGGCTACTAATCTGGCCTTGTTTCTAATTACAAGCCCGCTTTCATCTAATTTGTTCCTAAAAACCCATTTGGTACCAATGATAGTGTGATTATTTGGTCTAGGAACTAAGTGCCATACATTGTTCCTTTCGAATTGGTTTAGCTCTTCTTGCATTGCAATCACCCAATTTTCATCATTGAGAGCTTGTTCAATGGTATTTGGTTCAATTTTAGATACAAAGGCATATTCACCATAAACATTTTGTTTTGATCTTCTAGTTTTCACTCCTTCATATACATTTCCAATAACTTGCTCAATTGGATGGGCATTTTTGAACTTTAAATCAGTTGGAGGTTTGTAAGAATCATTACCTTCACTTACCTCTTCCTCCTCTGGATTTTCTGGCTTGAGCTCGAGTTCCTTTGGTTGTTCTTTGCTTTTTGTCTCATCTGCATCACTTAGTTCATCCTCCTTTCTCGGAGTTTGGTCAATTTCATCAAATACAACATGTATGGATTCTTCAACAACTTGGTTTCGTTTATTGAAAACTCTATATGCTTTGCTATTTGATGAATATCCAAGAAATATAGCCTCATCACTTTTAGCATCTAACTTTCCCAAGTTAGTTTTTCCATTATTCAAAACATAACATGTACATCCAAAAGCATGAAAATAAGAAATATTTGACTTTCTTCCTTTCCATAGTTCATATGGGGTCTTTTTCAAGATTGCTCGAATGGTGACACGGTTCAATACATGACAAGCTGTACTTACAGCTTCACCCCAAAATTTCTTGGATAGATTGCTCTCATTTAGCATAGTTCTAGCCATCTCTTGTATGGTTCTATTTTTCCTTTCTACTACTCCATTTTGTTGTGGAGTTCTTGGTGCAGAAAATGTATGGTGAATTCCTTTTTCATTGCAAAATTCCATGAATCGTTTGTTTTCGAATTCGCCACCATGATCGCTTCTTATGGTCACAATAGTACTTTGTTTTTCATTTTGCACCAAATTTACAAAAGTTGCAAACATAGAGAAGGCTTCATCTTTACTAGCTAAGAGAATTATCCATGTGAATCTTGAAAAATCATCAACTATGACAAATACATATTTCTTTCCACCAATGGTTAGAATGTCGGATGGCCCGTATAGATCCATGTGTAGCAATTCAAGTGGCTTGGTGGTGGAAATTTCCTTTTTGGTAGAGAAAGGCATTTTGGGTTGTTTTGCTAATTGACATGCCTTACAAATCTTGTCCTTGTCATATTTCAATCTTGGTAATCCTTCTACCAAACTCTTTTTCCATAGGGTTTTTATGTTTCCTATGTTTATATGTCCAAGCCTTTTATGCCAAACCCATGGATCATTATCAATGGCCATTAGACATTGACCATTCAATTCATCAAGTGAAACCAAATATACATTTCCATGTCTTTTACCACTAAACATGATATGCTCTCCATCAAATACATTACATATAGATGATTCAAACACAACTTTGTATCCTTTGTCACATAATTGACTAATGCTCATTAAATTGTGTTTGAGTCCTTCAACAAACAAAACATCTTCCATGCATGCATTTGAAATACTACGTATATTTCCTTTACCTTTAATTTTACCTTTTTCATTATTTCCAAAGGCAACCATTCCATCGTTGCAAGGCTTAAGTTTATAAAATAAGCTTCTTTCACCGGTCATGTGCCTTGAGCAACCGCTATCCATGAACCATTCATTATTTGCCTTTGCCTTAAAGCATATCTGAAAGAAATAAGCAAGTAATTCTTATCTCCTTGGTACCCATTTTATGGGTCCATTTGGGTTAGTAATATATATTAATCTTTGTTGCTCTAATTTGGAAAGCCCAAATCTTGTGTTCCTTGGAACCCAAACTAATTTTGCACCATGGTCATATAATTTCTTAAAATTACATTTGTAAGTCTTATGTCCCAATTTATTGCAGAAATTACAAGCCATAGGTAATCTTGGAGTAGGCCTCCAAGTATGCAATGGTTCGATAGTTGGTCTTCTAATCCACTTAAAATTTTTCTTTTGTGGCTTGTATATAGGTGCAGTTTTAGTTTGATATTTCTCAAGTATTTGCACATTTGTTTTGCTACTTTCTCCTTGCTCAAATGTATGATATCCAAGACCTCTTTTATGTGTTTGGGAAGTCATATTCAAAAACATTTTGACACTTTCCCCTGGATTAGAGAACTTAGCTAATGATTCATTTAATGATTTGTTCTCCTTTTTCAGCAGATCATTCTCATCTTTCAATTTGTCCAATCTTTCTGCAAGTTTACCATTTACAATTATAGTTGCATCACATTGTCTTTTCTTGATTGTAAACTTGCTTCCTAATTTCTTCATTTCTTCATATAAAGAATCATATGCAGTTTGTAGCTCATCTAATTCAGTACATTTGAGGCATTCTTGAAAGGAAGAATAACTTGATTCAGAAAGAGAAAGTTTAGAGCTTACCTCTTCATTGTTTGTGTCTTTTGTTGAGGTAATTTGTTCTCTTTGCTCGATTTGTGCCATGCAACAAATTCTTGCACATTCTTCCGCCTTTATGTCGTCGGTTGAGGAGCTACTTGTCGTAGATTCTTCATCATTCACGTACATGCCTCTTCCTTTGTATTTCTGGAATCTACTATTGTTCCCTCGATCCTTTCTTTGTTCTTTTGCCTTGTTTTCTTCGGGAGTTGGACATTGGGCTTGCATATGTCCCGAACCGCCGCATCGGTAGCACTTGGTTGATTCTTTCTTCTTCTCTCGGGGAGTTCTTTCTTTGAAGCTTCTGAAATTTTTGCCTTTCCTCACAAATTTTCTGAATCGTTTTGTGAGTAGAGCAATCTCGTCGTCATTTTGAGAAGAAGATGTGTCATCGGTGTCATGTGCAGCTTTTAAGGCAATTGCTCTTTTGCCCCTGTGTTGATCTTCATTTCTTCTCTTGATTAGCTCATGTGACATGAGAGAGCTAATTAAGTCTTCAAGCTTTAATGTGTTAAGATCCTTGGCCTCTTCTATTGCAGTGATTTTTGGGGTCCAAGATTCGGGTAGAGCTCTTAAAATCTTCATGACCTGCTCAGATTCAGATATTGCTTTTCCAAGACCTTTTAAAGCATTAGTAATCTTAGAGAATCTAGCAAACATTTCAGAAATATTTTCTGTT
Organism: Annona cherimola; assembly: GCA_030490835.1. Classification (NCBI taxonomy): domain Eukaryota; kingdom Viridiplantae; phylum Streptophyta; class Magnoliopsida; order Magnoliales; family Annonaceae; genus Annona; species Annona cherimola. Next base: position 19,247,214 of record CM059972.1, on the reverse strand, counting down.
TCTAGCATTCTAAAGTTCTCTAGTTCTCCAATCAAAATATTCCTTCTCGTCCCTTGGACTTGAGAAGTTCCTTCGTAGATAGAGGTTAGTGTATCCCATATCTCTTTGGCAGTTAAGCAAGAGGATACTCTATCATACTCGGAAGCAGTGAGAGCACAAAATAAGGAGTTCATAGCTTTGGCATTGCTCTTCACTATTCTTACTTCCTCATCGGTCCATTTGGAAGCTCGTTCATCGGTAGGCAATATTACTCCATCTTGGATAGCAATCCAAGAGTCCATATCGGTAGCCATGATGAGTTGCTTCATACGAAGCTTCCAATATCCAAAATTGTTCCCATCAAACAATGGTGGCCTTGTAAAGGATTGGCCTTCAGCAAATGCGGGAACGGAAGTAGATTGGGATGCCATTTCAATAAGATCTCTTTGGTAAACTCAAAGACCTGCTCTGATACCACTTGTTGGTCCCGAGTTAATGGCAAAAACCCAAGAGGGGAGGGGTGAATTGGGTATTTAAAAATTTATGACTTAAACAGAAACTTAACCCCGGATTAATCCAGTCCCCTTAATGAAGAATCGTAATGAAAGGTAGTATAATGTAAAGAGCAGATAAATAAACCAAACACGCAAGGTTTTTATAGTGGTTCGGGCAACCTCCCTACTCCACTCTTCCAAGCTCACACTTCTTGTGACTTGGGTTCCACTATTGTATTCTCTCAATACAATTAGAGCCACCGCTCTCTTCTAGATTCCAGCTCTAGGTGGCATCAACAAAACACTGCACAAGTAGGTGATGAGTCACACTCCAATCACACACTACTTAGCATATACTTGATCCTAGTTCCTCAAACTAGATCAAGTTCAACACATATAACAGAAAGAATAAGAAAACTACACTTTACAGATGTGTAGCAGCAATTCGGCGCAGAGAAGAACTTGAAGAGTTGGCTTTGAAGATTCTGAAATGACGCTCTTGCAGTTTGAAGTGGAGTTCTTCTACTTTGAGTGGCTTGATCTCTTTTTAGCTCTTGAATGTAGTAGTTAGGCACACTTAATGATTCTCCGCTCCTCCCTTCGTCCAACTTGAATGCTATTTATAACTTTGGAGGGAATCCGAACGTTAGAGGGTAGGTGGCGCGTATTTAATGCGCCAACGTTCAAATAAATTCCGACCGTTGTGACCCAAGTCGCATGTGGAGTCGACTTGTCCTGCGACTTGGCTTCCAAGTCGCACCTGGAGTCGACCTCGTGTGCGACTCCAGTTCTTCAGAGTTCCAAGTCCGAGTCTGGGTCAACTTGGCCTTCAGTCTTCAACTCAAGTCGATCCTGGAGTCGACTTGGGTTGCGACTTGGCTTGGTCTTTTGCAAAAACATCTTGATCCTCTTGAACTGCTTTTTACTTTATAAAATTGGTCTTCATGACTTGGGTATTACTTCATTTGGAATGAGCTTGAAACTTATCTTTGGACTTGATAGACTTGATTTGATCTTTGAATATGAATCTCAACTTTTGATCTTCAAGAAACTTTAAGAATAGTCTTTGAAGTTCATTTGTATGTGAGACACTTTGAATGGATGTCTTGGATATGCTTGAATCTTCATCTTGAACTTCAAAACTTCTCAAGTCGAAGTTGGAGTCGACCTTGCCTGCGACTTCGCCTAAGTCGCACATGGAGTCGACTTCGTTTGCGACTTCGTTATGCTCGTTTCCAGTTTTCAACTCTGGATACCCCAAGTCGATTCTGGAGTCGACTTCGTCTGCGACTTGACTTCCCAAGTCGCAAGTGGAGTCGACTTGACCTGCGACTTCACTTGCTCGTTTTCACTTTTCAATTCTGGATACTCCAAGTCGATGCTGGAGTCGACTTCGTCTGCGACTTGACTTCCCAAGTCGCAAGTGGAGTCGACTTGATCTGCGACTTCACCTGTTGCCTTTTGGGATTCATTCTCAAGTCGATATTTGAGTCGACTTTGGGATCGACTTCGCCCAAGTCGAAGTCCAAGTCGACTTGGAGATCGACTTGACTTCTTTGCTTTCCTTAAACATTTGTCAAACATGTTAGTACTCTTTATATACTCAAATAAGTTCTTGTTAATCATCAAAACTCAGGCTTTGGTCAATTTAGATTATTTTGAACATTGTTTCCAACAATATAGAGAATGAGTTTTATTGAAGCATGCTCGAAAAAGAAATGCCCAATGGTTCTACGAGGTTGTTCTAAATTGAGAGATTTATAGGTAATCTATATTGTTATTATTATGTGAGCCTTAGATCTTTTCCTTGCACTATTTTTTCATTTGAAATTTGATAATTTTTAAATTTTATTTAGTTTTTATATGAATCTTTATAAATCAATAAAATGCACATATATTTATGTCCATTTATCGATTTTCAAAAATGTTAACAAAATATCTAAAAAATTAGTATGTAATGTAACAGAGGTAATGATTGAAGGAGTGTTTAGTAATAACAAAAATAAAAGATTTTTCTTCACTCTAACTCAATTTTAAAATTATTTATCCATATCTTTTCACACAACTACCACAATTTTTAATTATTTCTTCATGTCTTTTAATACAACTATCTTATTTATTTTTATCAAAAAAACTATCTTATTTATTTTAACTCCTCATCATTATCTTTGTCATATCATATTACTCTGCCTCATTTTCAAAAATTTATCTACAAATAAAATAGATAAAATAGTTTTATAAAAATGTTAAAATCTATTGTAATGTAGAAATAATAATAGAAAAGTATAGTAGTTAAATAATTAGAATAATTTAATATAAATCATATTAGTGCGAAGAAAATTGTAAAAATTTATATAAATGAGAAATTTTTTCATACGACCTGTTGTATTTTACAAAAAAAACTTGATTTTTTATATTTTTCCACTTATAATCCATCTACTGTATTTAAAACTATTTCTTTAGCCTATATACAAAAAATTAAGTGAATTAAAATTTTTATAATAAATAATTTTTAAAATATAATTATAAATAACTGCATGCATTTACACTTGCTAGGATTAGATATAAATTTAAATAAATAATATGATTTGTATGCCATATAAATATTAATGAAGTAAAATATGATGGATCCAAGGCAAATATTAATGGAATAAAATATGATGGATGACTTGAATTTTAAAAAAATATTAAAAAATAAAAAATAAAAATTCGACTAATTGCATCATGCAATAGGTTGCATTGAAGATTCTCTCTCTATGTATGTACGTGTCATGCTCTTATGTACATAGAAGGGGTTGCATGTAACCACTTCCATTTTTAATATATTAATGATTGATAGAAAATTCATTTTATCTATTATATTTAGCAATAAACCAACTTCCATTGAAATCAAAATGTGCATGGGTCATATTCACTTTAAAAGTATATATTCATATATAAAGTATCAAAAAATGTTTAGATTCAATCATATATACATTAAAAAATAATATTTTATAGAATCATTTATCCATATAAAAGTTATCTTTTAAATAATTTCATCTACACAAGGATATTAGAAAAATGAATTTCGATGATTTAATCTATACAAAGATATTAGATAAATGAAATGATTTACGTAATATTATAAATGATGCTAAATATAAAGGACATATTAAATTTCTCATCAATCATACATGGTGTAAAAATGGATAGATAATTAGAGGTGTTAACATATTGGGTTAGACAGGTTATAACATAATCCTAATTTTAACAAATTTTTAACATTAATCTGTTTATTAACCCATTTAAAAATTTCAATCTGAGCCAATGTTTTTAAAATTGGACCGGTCACTGAACCGGTTTTGTGACCGGTTCCCGGTTTTTCCGATTCAGCCGGATCGAACCGGTGGTCGAACCGCGATTGGACCGGTAACAGTAACGAACCGGGACGTGACCGTGAACGGTCCGACCGGTCCGACCACCTGGTTCGGTCCGGTTTTCAAAGCACATCTGAACACATTTGCAACTCATTTACTAAATGGGTTGGCTATTTATTAACGGATTATGTATATATGTTGCAAACGAGTCAAAATAAAGCTAATTTTTAAAAATTTAAGTAACGGCGACAGGGAAGGAGAGAGAGAGAGATGGAGGTACTTGAGATTTGGTGACACAACAGGTGATGGTGATTAGCACAACGACAAAAGGGTTGGATGGCGGTAGTAGGGACGGCGGTCTTCAGTGAGAGGGAGGCAAATGCTGTAGGATACAATGTAATCTGACGATAGCAGACACTGTAGAAGATACTGTAGTCAGTAGTGGGACGGAGAAGGGAAAATGAGGGGAGAGATGGAGATGGAGATTAGAGAAGGGGTGAGGGGGGAAGAGAGAGAGATAAGATCAAGTGGGTGTCATAGGCGATCAATAGTCACGAGATGATAATTTTGGAGGCCTGCACGCAAAAGTAAGAAGGTGCTCAAGTTTGTTGGATGGATTTTCGAAATTTGGAGAAAATAGAATCTTTCAGATTCATAAAATATATATACTCTTTTAAATATCAGGTTAAATGAGTTGAACGAGTTAACTAGGTTACTAAACAGGTTGATGAGTTATAAAATTATAACCCTAATTTATTTATTTATTTAAATAGTCAAATTGATTGACGGATCACAAATCATTTATTCAAAAATTCTAATTTAAAACCATTTTATAAATGAGTTGAATGGGAAGGTTATCAAGTTAACCATCACCATTAACACCTTAGATAGATTACATAGAAGAAGATTGTTTCATAGAAGCATAGCCCTTTTATGTATAAATTGAGATACTTCTATGAGATCCTTTTTTATGTAGTTCCCTCTATTTTTAACATCTAGCTAGTTAATGAAAAATTTACTTAATTTATTGTGTTTTGTATTATTTATATTATCACAAAAATCCTTTTATTTGTCTAATATCATTGTATATGTGTCTCATTTGTAAATACGTAAAATCAATGTAATAAAATAAGTTAATGCTAAATATCAATTTTTAAGTAGTATTTTTAACATCTAAATCATCTAAGATATCACTACTATATGGATAAATGATTTTATAAATTATTACCAATTTTCAATGTATATATATGAATATATCTAAATATTTTTTCTAATTTACACATGAATGTACCTATTTTTGAGCAAATATAACATATGTACATATTGGATTTAGATGAAACTTGGCATCATAGCTAAACAGATTGGATTTTCCACCAAACATTAAAATCTTAAAATTTAAGAGATTACCTGAAACCGCTTCTATGTAACTATGTATAAATATTACCAAACTGAACCAGAAATTCTTTCTTTGCCCGTTCGATCTGATCCCTGCTGGCCTAACTTATTAAACGGAAACTTATCCTTTTTGATTTTTTATCGTTAAAGGGAAACATATCCTGATACGATTGGACAACTATATGAACGTATTCCCACATGCTAACTACATACACAAGCTAAAAATATCAGATTTACTATATATAATTATTAATTAGGCAAGGTGACAAAATACCTTCTGCAGCCACCGATCTTTACACAGAATAGTACTCCACACATCCAACATTTGGCAATAATATCTAGCACTGCAAGCGAGACCTTAATTTTGGCAAACTTTGCTGGATCAGCTGGTTTATTCATTCATTTGACAAGGGCCAAAATCATGTTCGCTTTAGGTTGTACTATAAGGAAATATTTTCTTGTGACTTGGTTGCGTCTGGTAAGGCATAAAACTTTTTTTATTTTGTCATATTAGCTATTTAACTATCTTAATTTTTATTAATATCTTTACTTCTAGTTATTTTTATATTTTTCTATAAAATCATCTTATCTAATTTATTTTTATTATTTTTTAATGTTAATCATTGCTACTGTATTATTACATGACTGTAGCTTCTTATTTTTGAAAACTTTTGTGTTTGGCAAATGAGAAAAAAATTTCAGGTGAAATTTTTTTGAAAATGAGAATGAGGGGATATTTGGTATCGTTGATGAATGGGGTGAGATAGGAAACAGCGGGACTAGTAGCTTCCACATCGTAGCATATTTATTACAACCGCTGCATTAAGAGTAAGTTTAGTAATGTGAAAATTCGTGGGATTTTGGGAAATAGTGGAAAATAGAAAAGAGAAGATTTTGAGAAGTGTGATTGATAGAAAATGATAGGGATATAATTAGAATAAATATGTTTATTGGAGATAATTGGTAGGAAAAATAATTGAAGTATAAGGGTAAAAATGTAAAAATAAAATATTAAGAAATGGAAAGCGGTACGCACGCACGCACGCCTTCCCACGAATCCTACTATTTTCCATTTTGCGCATTTACCAAACGTCGCTTGAGATCCTATCCCACCATAGGAAAGTAGGAATCTATGTTGTTGCATATTATTAATGTGTCCCGAGTAATGAGATATGACATGGGTAATGATAAAAAGTCAAGAAAATATAATTAAAATAAATAAAAAATATTTATATGGAATTGAAAATAAGATATTTGTAAATAAATATGTGAAGAGATGATGAAAAATATGATAAAATTTGCTGAAAAAGTTTTGAATGAATTTTTTTGTTAGTTTTCAAACAAATTACCACCCCACATTTTCTCTTCTTCAAGATGTAACATGTCTTCGATAATGTGGGTATAGTGAGAAATAAAATAGTAGAAAGAGAATTTTTTTTTAAAAAGGGTAAAAGTAATGTGATGAGATAAGAATAAAGGGAGAATAAACATTGTATAAAAAAAGTAAGGGGTTATGATAGAGTGCACCCAGGTGTAAAAATCTATTTTTGTTTTTTTAAAATTTTTATATAACTATTAATCTATATGTATTTAACATGTGTATCAATTTTTATCATCTGGAAGGCTTTTAGATATTTATTTTTTATTTTTTAAAATTGGTAGCATTTTTGTAATTCAATAAATCTTTTTTTTTAAAAAAAGTGAAATGCACCTCAATCAAGCCCAAAAAAGTAATTGAAATATAAGTAAAAAATGAAAAAACCGAGCCTGAGACCCATAAAAAATCGTGTGAAGGGAACAGTGAATAACCAATTTAACACCTGGGCTTGTTACAAAACCGAGCCTAATATATAATGGTTTTCTATGACTTTTTCTCTAGCACAAATCTAATATTTGCAAGGGACCCATAAAAAATATATATGTGTGTGGATCGGCAAGGGAACCAGCTCTGACCTTACAGCGTCATTAATGTCGTTGGTAAGGGACCGTGGTTCAATGCACCCGGGTGCATTGAACCTCAATGCACCTGGGTGTACTTCACCCATTTTTTTTTATTTTTTTTTGAAACTTGTTTTACAAGAATGTTAATATAAGTGTATTTAACATGTGTATAAATTTTTATAATTTTTGGAGATTTTTAGATATTTTTTTTATATTTTTTAAAATCAGTGGCATTTTTAGTAATTTAAAATTACTAATAATGCCACTGATTTTAAAAAAATCCGAAAAAATATCTAAAAATATTTAAAAATGGTAAAAATTTATACACATGTTAAATAGACTTAGATTAGCATTTTCATAAAAAAAAGTTTCAAAAAAAATAAAAAAAAATGGGTGAAGTACACCCAGGTGCATTGAGGTTCAATGCACCCGGGTGCATTGAACCACGGTCCGTTGGTAAGCATGTCATCCTATTCGGGTCGTTTCACTTTGCGGGCGAATTTCCAGAGCTGTCAAAGGAATACACAGATGGGAAATATTGCAGAATGCACCCGATACAAACGGGAGCTCAATCCAGTGCACCCGGGTGCATTCAGCCTCAATGCACCCGGGTGCACTGCACCTATTTTTTTTATTTTTTTTTGAAATTTTTTTCATGAATCTGTTAATATAGGTTTATTTAACATATGTATCAATTTTTACTATTTTTGGAGATTTTTAGATATTTTTTTTAGATTTTTTAAAATCAGTGGCATTTTTCGTTATTTAAAATTACCGAAAATGCCACTGATTTTAAAAAATCTAAAAAAAATATCTAAAAGTCTCCAAAAATAGTAAAAATTGATAAATATGTTAAATAAAATTATATTAACCATTGTATACAAAAATTTTCAAAAAAAAATAAAAAAAAATAGGTGCAGTGCACCCGGGTGCATTGAGGCTGAATGCACCCGGGTGCACTGGATTGGGCTCCATACAAACGGTAACTGTCCAGGCGCTTGGGAATAAGATAGTTGACGAATTTGTCAGCAACCGATGGAAATATTTTAATCGAATTCGATTTCCATATGAAACTTTTTTTTTTTTTTTTTTTTTTTGTGAATTTAACACATAATGACAAGGCCAGACCACAACAACTTCAAATAGCCATAGTCCATATCGTACTAGGAAAATGCCCATCAAGGAAATTAAAAAATCACTGAATTTTACCGTTCTGATTGTGGTGGCTCATAGCCTGCTCACGTTAGGATGTGATGGAACATCTTAGTTTTTAAAAAGGATTTTTTCCTTTTTAAAATTTAATTACCTACTTTCCTATTTTTCATATTAACATTTTTTCACACCCCACATCCCATCCAATGATCCAATTCTTAAAAAAATATAAAACAATATATATTTGCATTGGTTCTTCTATAATATTATCAAAGTTTAATTTTATTTGTTTAGTCGTTATTTACTATAATCTAATATATAAGGAGAGGTGAAAATTGAGAGGAGAGAAGGAAGAAGAGACAGCTTGTCAGTTGGTGATCTTCGAGTTAGGAATTGGGTTGGTAATTCTTATTATTTATCAGCGAGGTCAGAGATGGTTGGTAATTTCGACTTCTTCACCTTGTGTCTAGCCACCATTCACGGTTTAAAGTTGTAAAAGGGCACGAGACTGGAATCCAATCACATGATCTAAAAACTAATTAACGGCCATTCACGAGAATGACGGGAAGTCACAGATTTTTATATATATATGTATGGATCCGTTGCAACAACCCGTGGTCGATCCAAAAATTGTAGATCATCCGTTTTGTTCACGTATATCTTGGCCAAAAACTGAAATTCAAGGGCTAATTTACAAATATACGTACTTACTTTGATCAAAATTATAAATCTATCTACATTATTTTACAAGTTGTAAATAATTCTCATGTAATTTAACCATAATTTAGAATAACCCTAACGTGAGTATAACTTATTCATGACATGAGTATATTTGCAAAAATATGCAAACAATGTGGGTGTAGTTGCAATTTTAGAAATTAAGTGGTAGATTTAATTTTTGCAAATAACACACATGGTTTAACCATAATTGCAAATAACTCTTATGTCATGATGATGCAGTAACGATGTTGGGGTTATTTGTAATTATTGTTAAACTATGTGTGGATTATTTACAATTTTTAAAATTATGTAAGTGTATTTAAAATTTTAATTAAACTAAGTGTGTATATTTGCAAATTATCCAAATTCAAGCAAATAATAAATATCTTACCTGAGCAATGACCCACTCTTCTCACCTCAAGCATGTAAGCTCCATGCTCACTTTTAAAATATTTTTTAAATTTAAGTTAACCATTTATCATATTTATCCATATGCATTAATTTATAGTTTTAAAAATTTCATGTATAGTAAAAGTTTATATAGTATACAATTTTTAAAATTTTATTTTTCTTTTTTTTTAAAAAATGCTATTTTCCTGAGGTATAAATTTTCAATAAGAATTATTATTTTTTATATCACGATAAGAATTATTTTCTTTTGATAACATGACAAAACAAGATGGGTTAAAATTTAATAAATTATTTAGATTAAAAAATATTTTAAATAAAAAATTAAGGGGACGTTTGGATAGGTGTAATCATGGGAACCATGGTTTTTCCATGGTATTTCGTTTCCCAATGCTAATTATTATTCTATCAATCATATTATTTTTTCCACTTTTACCCCTACATTCCAATCATTTTTCCTACCAACTACATACAACAACCCTATTTATTTCAACTATACATCTATCATTTCCTATCAATCACATATTTTTCAAAAAATTCTCTTTTTCATTTTCCACCATTTCCCACAATCCCATCATTTTACACCTATCCAAACATCCCCTAAGAGTAAGCATGGAGCCTCTGTACTCATTTTGCCTGTAGTTAATTAATGGTGCTTGATGGCTAGGGTAGCACCTGTCATCGTTTGGTTGACAGTGCACCCGTCACTTCATATTCTAGCTAACCCCATGCTGTCATGAAAAATGCTTATTAATTAAGGTGGGTCAATGCTAAAATGCATTGCCGATATATATTTAAACTATAATATGCGTTTGCTTAGACTAAGCTGATCAGAGAATGTTGCGTAGAAATGCTTAAATGCATGCATTCTGTTACTTTCCTATTTTATATTCTAAATCCACATAGCTTATGTTATGTTTTCAGATCTTTTAAAATGCATGTTTCATAATATTTATATAGCAACCAGACATTATTTTTAATTCAGCTTAAAGCTCTTAATTAAAGTTGACATATCTGATCTCCTAAATTGCTCCATTGTAGTCAAAGTGGCCTACCTTTCAATTATAAAAAATTGAAGTCCACATAAAAAATAATAATACCACTAAGTGATTTCTATTCGAAAAAGAATTTATGGCGCGATTAACGACATGTTTAAAGTTATATAAAATGGCTATAACATAGGCCTCACTAATTTGTTTTGAATTCTCATTCAGCCCTTCCTTTTTAGTTTCCTAATTAATAATTAATTAATGGTATCTTTTATTACGTAAAATTTCAAAAGAAAAATAGTATTTTTCATTTACTAGATATTGTTAAAATTTATCAATATCTATTATATGGAAGGATGATAAAAATATATAGGAACTAGGAAAGTTTTTACAACAACTGACTCACGTTCCATTCCCAGGCTGATATAATTTTATTTATTTTTTTAGTGAAGCTGATTTAAATTCATTGACATTACAACGAGTGACGCAAGTTTTACCACATTGTTTCTTTGTAGCATTTATAATGGAATAGAAAATTATTTTTTATAGAAAATAATTTTTATTTATTCGGAAATATGATTTTTCTTGTACTGCGCTAGGAGGCCGGGTAAGGAGCCGCGTTAACGCTTAACATTCGTTGTTATTTTTATTAACATTAAAAAGCCAACGGCTTTCCTAAAAAAAAAAAAAACGAAAACGAAAACGAAAACAAAAAAACCAACAGCTCTAGCCAATTGAGCTAATATTTAACTCAGACATTCAAAATTACATCAATTAAAAATCTAGTTATGCCCCTGAACAAAAGTTAATCGAGCTATATATCATAAGCATTTTGCCCCAAATTATAAAACATTAACTTCACGAATATGTTATTTAGAAAATTTTAGATTTATTCCTGAATATACCCACTACGTTTGATCTTAGTTCCAAATAGGCCCCCTACGTTTCCAAAATCTCAAATATACCCACTACGTTTGCATTTAATTCTAAAAATATCAATTCCGCAAAAATCGTCAGTTAAATTTTTTTAAATACCCAAAATACTATTGTTGTAAAATAATAAACGATGAAATGAATAAAAGAAAATGAAATTAGGGTACTTTGAATTTAAAATTCATGTGCAATTAGGGCGTTAGTGAGTTATAACATTCAATTTTTTCAATTATGTTCTAAATTTGAAGGGCATATCAGTAATGTCATATGTTCTATAATGGCTTTAGCTCCCGAAATGGATATTCTTGGGATTACATGTAAACATAGTGGGTATATTTAGGATTTTGACAACGTAGTGGGTACATTTGGAATTAGGGCCAAACGTAGTGGATATATTTGAGAATAACCCAAAATTTTAAAGAATCATTTAGTTCCAAAGGTTAATGCTTTGATTAAGGGTGAGAACTGAGACAAGTGACCTATTCTTTTCTGACCCAATCCTTTTTAACAAGGTCGAACTAACATTTTTATAATTTAGTATAGAGTTGAGTTAAAAATTTTAATTCAAATATGAAAATATAGTCGAGGGTAGATTGACTATGTCTTGACTTAAAAATTTATGCTTTGCCCAGTGTATATTCATTTATTAAAAATTGTAAGCATGTAAATTTTCCAATCTTATTTTCATTTTTTCAAAAATTCTCAAGTTATTTATGGTTAACTATTTTCAAATTTATTCTAAACTTATGTCTTATAATAATTAACATATAAATTTAATATAAATAAGTCTTTAAGCTGCACAAATATTTAAAAAATAAAATAGCATATAACTGAATCCTACATTGAAGAGCGGAGAAAGTTCCTAGTGGTTTATATGTGGGTTTCAAATTGCACATGGTGTCACACATTTTAAAATTGTGCGGCTAAGCTGCTAGGTCAGAGCGAATAATATCATATTGTATAGTCCACAGGCCCAATGGTCATTTTTCTAAGTCTATGTGCTTTGTACGTCAGGCCCAATGATCTTTTTTTTGAGTCTATGCATGGACAAGTGGTATTGGCGCAGCCCCCCTCCAGTAGATGTGGTTTAGAGAGTTGAAGAGTTTAACTAGTGAAAGCTAGGGCTGCAGGCAGAAGCCTAGAGTGGGTCTCAAGTTGAATATGATGTAACGTGTTTTAAAATTGTTCGACTAAATTGTCAGGCCAAAGTGGAAAATATTACACTGCGAGGCCCATAGACCACAAGCCCAATGGTCATTTTTCTGAGTCTCTGTGCTCTGTGCGTCAGACATAATGGTCATTTTTCTGGACCTGTGAGTGACACTAAACTTTTAAATCTAATATAAATACAACTTTACATTTGATAAGTACATAAAGTCTTAAAATTATTATAATTGACCCATATTTTCTACTGATTTATTGTCCTAATAGTAACTTAAAAGTTGCCCTAAAGATTAATTGAAAAAAAGAGGTGTTGGGTTGAGTTTGTCTCAACTTGATATTAAAAATAGGATTAGATAAAAAATTTTAAAAATAGAGTTGATCCACTGTGCCCTTGTCCGGTTTTCGCCCCCCTAACTTTGATTCATGAACTTCATTGGATATCACCCCAGTAGAAGTTTACGTGGTTAAAGATTAAATCCCTTAAAATTCTACGCCTTGTAAACAAATAGTTTAGTTTTAAACAAACTAAAAGCAGCGGGTTAGATTTAATAAATCAAACAACCGAGGCCTTAATTAAACTAATGAGTTGTTAAGAAATTTCCTTTGGATCAGTCCCGAATTACGAATAACAAGAAAAATTCACGAGTTGTTGCTTAGATAAGATTATTACGCTGTCTTTTACCTCATAACGGGCCCCTAAAAGACACAGATGGTTCCCATCCAAAAGAAAAAGAGAGAAGAAAAAAGACAGAGATGGGGACAATCGAGTGGACAGGATTATTAGTGCTGTCTTCATCATAAAAATGACTTGGATCCAATGAAGAAGATGGCTCTGTGTCTAAGTCCTAACGCACAATGTAAGCAGATTTCATCGCAGACATGGAAGTGGGTTAGGTGGTGGGTCTTATGTATTAAATTAATGAAAGGGTTTGAATAAATAAAATCAAATTGACAAGTTAGCCGACCACGTTAATCACACTGTCACGCCACAACTTGTGAGAATTAGTTCTATTATTGGATTTTTATTAATAAATTTTGGCTTTGTACTTGTACGGCATAAATAGGTCGGTTTGTTCCTGAACTATTTACATTATAAAATTACAGATTTACAGCTAGTGGGTAGGGTCCTCCTGCTTATTTTAACCTCTTGTTAAAAATAGAAATGCTTGCTATAAAGAAAAAAAGGGGGATAGTTTAAATTTTAAAATTAAAAAACTGGGGCCACGTGACGTAATTGAGTGGGCAGGAAAAGTTTTTAAGAAGTGTGAGAACTATACGATACCATATCATATGGTTAAAATATGATTAGATAGAGTAATTGTGTAGAAAATATTAAAATATTGGTGTAAAAATGATAAGTGCTTAAAATATAATCATTTTTTGAAATGTGTGTGTGAGGAGGTTGGGATGAGAGTTTCCCACTTAGGTTGCTTACAAAACTAAGGTCTATTTGGAAAATGGGAAGCAGCAAAAAAAAAAAAAATGATAATTTTTTTTTAAAAAAGCTGAGAGAGTGATATTGTGTTATGAGAAGTAAAAAGTGGGGAACATATATTTTCATATGATTTGACACTTCGATTACTTAATTATCTTATTTTCCATTATTCCTCATAATAATTTTTGCATATTTTTATGTACTTTATTTATTCTAACTTTATTCACACTTTACACTTTCTATATTATATCACTTTTAAATATTTGAAAATTCTTTTCATTTTCATCTTTCCCATTCCCGTTCTTTATATATTCCTGAACAGACCCTCAAGATAAAGAAAATAAAGATGAAAGGTGCACAGTAGTCGTAAGAAAAATATAAAACTGATTAAAATGCAAAACAACAACAAAGTAAAATATATGGGTACTGAAGATGTTATTATATCTTATCGTACCAAATACAACCGAGATAATATAATAGAATAACGGTGACACGGTTAGTTTAAGTGGGAAAAGATTATGGTGGAACTTGTTTTTTTTTTTTTTTTTTTTTTTTTTTTTTTTTTTTTTTTGTGACAGTGGATATGTATGATGTCCTTATCTACTATCTAGGCTATTTCCTGCCTCAGTTTTAAGAACGTTTTTCTTTTTTCCCCCTTGTTTAAAGAACTCGTCTTGAAACATGAAAAGACCGCGGGACCTTCTCTGTCCTCATCCTCAAGAATTTGTAGTTTATCATTCAAATCTCAGGTGTTCATTAATTAGATGGGTCCCAAGGAGAGGGCAGGGCCAAAATGATGGTTTTGAATCATTTTGTACATATGCATCGCATCATACAAGATATATAAGACATTACCCATTGCAAAACAAGACATCTTATTTGGCACGTACAGCTCGTCCCGTGTGTGTAATAATTTTTTTCTGCATAATAGATTTTCAGAAAGTTGCAAATTAAGATTTATATTCCGATTGCTAATTTTCTCTTGCAGCGAAATATATACATAGGACCCACAAATCAAGAACAACCAATGCCCCAGAGCACATGGTGGATTGTCCGGCCACAGGGCCACATGTGCAAAACTTGGGTATCGGTACTAAAATTAATTCGTGGATGACAAAAATGTTGAAATATTTAGCTAGAAATTGCGATGATGTGATGGTACTTTTCGTCGTATATATGAAGCGCATACGAACATGTGGCGATGCATGGTTGTCCACATGTGGAAGAGAATATTCTATTTATAAGACGGCCTTCTGATCAAATGCCACCAAAGATCCAATTCAATACAAACATGTCTTTTAGCACCCTACCTAAGCTACGGATGGATATATACGTGCTTAGTAAAAAGAGATAAGCACGTTTCCGTATTTGGCCGCATTTCTCTGTTTGTCCTCGTACAAATGCATCCTAGAGTACTGTATAATCAAACAAAAATAATAAATAGAATTGGCAGGATCTGCTGGTGGTGAGGGTGGCCGTGGCCTTGGCTCATTCTCTGAAAAACAAGCACTTGCCAGAGAAACTATCCGGGGCTTTCTGGCTATTTAATTAATTCTGCCTTGAGTTTCTTGTCCAGCTTGCTTGTACAATAATTTAAGGTTAATATTTGAATAAATTACGATATGTGAGGTATAATAACAAGGCTTGGCTTCTATTATATCTCACATTATTTATATTATTATGAAATTTTTTTTTTTATCTAGTGCCATTGTGTAACTCATGTACAAATGCATAAAGTCAACTTAATAGGATGATGTTTAATATTAAATATCAATTTTAAAATTATATTTTCTACATATTAATAATTTAGAGCAAACATTACTCCCATCAAAAAATTTAAAATATCATTACTACGAGAATAATGATTCTATAAAATATTTTTTTATGAAAAGGCGACTCCTATCCCACCACCTCGGGTTTTCAAAATTGACAAAGAGGGAGGAGGGGAAATAGCAATCAAGTAATTTCATTATCACAAAATTGTCTGAGCATAATTTCTGTAAAAGAAAATCAGGCGGATTATCCCACCATTCCTGTTCAAAATGAAAGCTACAAGAAGCAAAGTTAGCTAAGGCAGGTACATTCTAATTTATACATAAATAGATCTAAGTATTTCTTCATAATTTAGACATGAATATGTATTTTTTTAATAAATATGATCTATGCATATATTTAATTTTGATGAAACTTGATCTTATAACTAAACAAACAAAATATAATGAGTGGATTAAATTTACTATCAAACATTAAAATATTAAAAATGAAAGGAAGTTGTATGGAACTGCTTGCCTCAATTAATATTCGATTTCTTTGAACACGTTACGGTTTTTTTAAATGAAAAATTGCACATAAAATACAAGTTAATCAAGAAAATTTCGATTGGAAGAGGATGCGTCCATAGGCATAGTCCATTTGGAAGTGATCAGGGTTCCAACTTTGGTGGGAAGCATTTCATTTCATCTTATAAAGTAGCAACGGTTGCATGATAATTGTTTGTAATCAGTTAAGGAAAATAGTAAGATAATTCACCCCCAAAAACAAAGTATGTAAAGGCATCCTGCTGGTGGAACAATTTTTTTTATAAAAAAAATGGAAGAGGATAATTTCAATCAGTGCACTCGTTTCAATAGAGACCTTAGGTCTAATCAGATTTCCAGTGAAAATTTGTAGAGGCAGTCTGCTGGCGGAACAATTAAAAAAAAAAAAAATGGAAGAGGATAATTTCGGTCAGTTCACTCATTTCAACAAAGACCTTAGGCCTGATAAGATTTCCACCGAAAATTCATTTCTCAACAGTTGATTGGCATTTACAATTCTTATACTGGTAATATTTTTCCGATGTCACCGATATTTTCAATCTGTCTCATATATATTAACCTTGTTCACTTTATAACAAACAGAAATTTTGTTTTGCCAACTCCAATTTTCTTTCTTATTAATTCGAATTAATTCCAAGCCAACGGGATAAAATCTGCAAGGACTTGTGCAAATTCCAACCTAATTGGAAAAAAATCTACAAAATCATATAACTTGGGCTAATTTAATTTAGCACATGAGATCGGACCACTTATTAAAGAATTGCTTTTACCCATCTATTTTTATGGCTACACCAGATGGATTGTGATCAGAATTAAAGGAAATGATTCAATGACATTTTAGACATATACATATATATACACACACGTTACTGTGCATTTATATGCACCATAATTTATAGTGCATTTGGTTCAAAATGAGCTCTATATTCATTTAAATGTATTAATACTTCATACAATTATTTATCCATGCATGAATTATATTTTAGATGGTTTATATGTTGAAAAAATAACTTTAAAATTGTCATTTATATCAAACTAGTTTATTGCGTCGATTTAGTACTATTTTCAAATGGGGCCCATACATATATTCAATTTGGATGAAAATTGGTACGCTAATAAAAAACTAATTTTTAAATATAATAGGTTGAGTAGATGTAAATTTTATGATCATGTAGGTCCTATTTTAATATAAATGCACAATAAGTTATGATGTATTTACAAACACTTGAATATTTTCTTATATATCTAAATTAGTCTTGCTTCTACGAATCCCTTTTATTATGTAACCCTTTCATTTATGGTTAATAAAAAATCAACTCTATTTATTATATTTAACATCATTTATAGTATCTTACGAATCCTTTTATTTGTTTAGTATTACATCCATAAGCCCCATTAAAAATCAACGTAATCAAATGATTTAATATTGAATATAAAATTATATTTTTAACATCTAAACCATCTAAAATATTATTTCTATGTGAATAAATGACTCTAATATATGTGTAAATTGATCTAAATATTTTTCAAAATTTACACATAAATCTGTATATTTTTAACAAATATGGTTGTTTATGGGATGAAACTTGGTTTCTCTTTTTGAAATTGAAGCTTTTTCTCTTAAATAAATAAGTGATGTTAAATATAAGAAATTAAGTAGATTTTGAATCAATCATTAATATTTTAAAAATTAAGGAGTTTACACGAAAGTGCTTTTATATAACCTAGTTATATAGAAAAGGAGCCCTGTGTATATATAACGTGTATTTCATTAAAATACGGTGGTGGATTTTGAAATGATGAGGATTAGAGAGGCTATTAATTAATTAACAGGATGAGGGAGTTGATGATGACGTGATGATATGGATATTTGTTACCTTTTGTTTGGTCGCCATTCACGGTCCATGAGCCGTAGATGAGCACGAGACTAAGCTCTCGTACCCTTTGTTTGGTCGCCGCTCACGGTGCCAGAGCCGTAGAGACTCAGATCTTATTAAACCCAGATCTCATACGGCAGTCACACGAGGAACGGGAATTATAGATGGAGATAGCTAATATCTGTCTGTGCTTCTGGAGCGGTCCCAGCTACAAGATAGATAGACAGATAGGTAGATATGTATATATTCATATAGATACATGGCTGTATATACACACATATATCTCCCTATATTTGTTGGCGGGCTATAAATTGTATGGTTACAAATCAATTTTACAATCATACAGTATCACTAAATAATTTTACAATCATACAGCATCATTAAATAAGTTTTCGAAAATTTTTTTAGTAATTATAAATATGTTTTTTCGAATTGAAAGTTCTCAGACGCAAGCAATTGAAATTTCTGAAATTTTTTTATTTAAAAGATTCAAAAAAATAATTTTAGATAACTCAAAATTTTTTAAAAATTGTGAAAAATCTATCTGGGTAGGGTCCGCAAGCTTGTAATTTTTTTTTTTTGAAAAGGAATACTTGGGGGCTGATATTCTGCCGTAAATTAAAATTTCTTGAGAAGTGATCCTATTAGCCCGAGCTAAATAAATGTCCCACTTAGCCCACCTTAAAAACATATTTATAATATTTTTTTTACTTTTTTCTTCGTGCACTTGTTTATTTAAGTGTATTTAACATATAAACTAAGTGTTACCATTTTTGAATATGTTTATCTATTTTTTTGAAAATTTTAAATTTCCATGTGTATATATGTATTGAAAATACACTTATTTTTAAAAATCTAAAAAATATATATGCACATATTCCAAAATGATAAAATTTGATTTATATATTAAATAAATTTATATAAATAAGCGTATGAAGAAAAAAGAAAAAAATTTATTTTAAATAAAATTTTTAAGGTAGACAAAGTGAGATATTTACTTAACCCGAGCTAGCAGAATCATTCCTCAAAATCCTTTGGAACTTTCTATTTTTTAAAGGCCGGCTGAACTTTGGCCACTGGCAGTGGGCTCCAGGTCGTTGGGCTACCAATGGGCCAGCATGCTGAGCCATTTGGGCTGAATTAGACTGGGCAGATGTGTCCTCGAGCTCTTGGCTATGAGATTTTTCAATGCCCCTTCCGGTGATCATCATCTTCAGAACTTTGCTTGTATGTATACTGATTAGATAGAAGTAGTTTCATACAATTTCTTTTATTTTTAATATCTTAATGTATTATATGACATCTACTCTATTCATTAAATTTAACATCATTTGTTTATCTAGAAGACATTTCATTCAAATCAAATATATATGTGAGTAACATTTACTGAAAAAATATATTTAAGTATAAATTATGAAAGATGCTTAGATCTATATACATATGCATTAAGGGCATTGCTCTTAATAAAAAAATTTCAATTTAAAACTTTTTACTTTTTATAACTATCATATTTTAAAATTATTTCTTCACATATTCCTATACAGCTGCTCTGTTTTTTAATTATTTCTTTATAACTAACCTATGAACATCTCATCATTACCCCTATCTCTTTACATCATTTTCTACCAATGTAACAACTTTTACATTAAAAACTTTTCATCTAACAGTTTTGTCACTTCCCAAGCATACTCTAAATATAATAATACTTTATATAATTATTTATCCACATAGTAGTACATCTTAGATGATTTAGATGTTGAAAATACAATTTTAAAATTAATATTTAACATTAAATTATTTTATTATATTGATTTTACACGTTTGTAGATGAGTATTTATTAGACAAATGAAAAGATTTTCATGATAATATAGATGATGCTGAATAAGATAAATGCAAGGAATTCTCCATCAAGCATCAAGATTTCAAAAAATGAAAAGAATTACATAAGAAAAAGGTTTCATAAAAGCAAAGCCTATACCTTATCATTTCATAAGTTCCCACTCAGATTGTACTAGTTTTTATATATATTTTTTTTCTTTTATGTTTTGTGCCTTGATAATAATTTATTCCTATCTGCAACCAAAGGGAGGAAAAAAAAAAAAGAAAAAAAAAAGAAAAGAAAAGGTGGACGTTCATAAACTGTACCAGCTAGCTCTGATTTAATTTTGCACCAATTAAGTAGAACGGGTAGTACTGATCACATGAATGGAATCGTGAGCATTATCCGTGCATGCTGTCTGACGTTCAGATCATATGTTGACGGGCCGTGCTAAGCTGTTTAGGTGTTTCTTATATGTGTTTCCATCCATCCTAAACTTCTTCTTAATTAAGAATAATTTTAAAAATTAATGCTCAGAACAATACAGCTAATTAATGTTTTGAAGAATTAACAATTCACATCATCTCATGATTTGAAGAATACAAAATAAGTACAACAAGTAAATAATTTATTATATGTGTTACCAAAGACAGACGTTTACGCAAACATGCAAGCAGCACATTACACGTTAGACACACAGGAATTCAATAGGACTATGTGTGGACTGATCATCGGTCTAGTTCACACCCAATGCGTTGCCCCATTTTTAAAAAAAATAAAAATAAAAATTGCACTGTTTTATGAGCCCAAATTAAAATGATGCTTTCCCATATGTAGATTTTACATTGTTCGATTTTTTAAACATTTTATTTAAACCTGTAGAAGTCAGCGTATAAAAATATCTTACTTTTTATTCGTAAAATTCTGAATAAAATATTTTTAAAAATATAAAAACTATATATGTGAAAATACGATGTGTTGAGCCCACATGTACATGCAATTGAAAAAATTCAAAAAAAAAAAAATTAAAAAAAGGGTTGAGCACCATTTTGCACTGGATTCGGGCTCATGAATGGATCGCACATCATGTTTGATGGCAGAGCTATATCCGGTCTGATCATCATAGTACTTGGACCAGAGCATGACCCCGCCATACTTGCTCGACGACTTCAACAGAGGAAGCACTTGGGAGGTGAGGTAGCCCACAGGGATGAAACCGCTCCCAGCTGCTTCCGGTGCCGCTGGCAATCCAAGGAAGCTGGTGGTAGCGTTGACAGAAGTCGTCCACTGCTTCCAAGCATCGTCGAGGTTGGCAACATTCTCAGGTGAGTACTGGCAAGGAAGATTGTTGTAGAACTGGACCCAAACGTAGTCGAACAAGCCCATCATCAGCGCCTTCCCCACCGACGCATCAGGGAAGCGACATTGGGGTGCGGCCGTCAGGTACACTTTCTTATCCTTCGACCTGTAGGCTGCAAGATCTCTGGCGAGGTCATCCCAGTACGTGTCGTTCCCTGTCTCGATGTCGAAGTCGATCCCGTCTAGGACTGCGTCTCCCAGTGGGCGAGAAGATGACTGACCACCCAAGTAATTGTTCCAGAGATAGTCAGCTACTTGCTTTGCATCCTCGGCAGAGGTCAGTTGGTTGCTTCCTACCGCTCCCCCGATGGACAGCATCACTTCAATGCTCTGATTTTTGCAAGACTGGTTGTCGTCGCTCAATCGGGCGCAGCCGTTGGAGTAAGGATCGCAGTGGCCGGCCATGTTGATCATGGGCGTTTGGCCATTCCCAAAGGTGCAGAGGAAGGCTAAGTTGATGAAGTCGTAGTTGTAGGTGGCGCATGTCTCAGCGAGAGTGCTCTCGTTGCCATTTTGTCCCCAGCAGACGGCAATGCTGCCTCCATGGGACTGAGGCACCAATGCACCCAAGAAGACGGCAGTGAGTAAAATCCTAGCAATGGAAGAGGCCATCAATTTCTGTAATACTTAGAAAAAAAAAATGAGTTGACTATTCAACTGATAATGTGTCCACTGAGGTGGCATCCTGACCATTGACCATTTAACCAAGCAATAGGCCAAGAATAAGTGAAAGGTTATTGGGCTAAACCCAAATAAGTCCACCTAAAATGATAGGTTGAGTTATATAAAATATCGCGAGTATTTAACTTAATAGCCCAAGGTGCTTAAGTGGTTAAGGTGTTGGTCTTTGGTAGATGAGGTCTCGAGTTCGAGTTCCAATGAGTGTGTAAATGATGTATTTTGACTTTTCGGGCTCTGTGGGCCTCACCAGTTTGAAATTCGAATTTGAAATTGAATTTGAGATCAAATTCGATCAGTAAACTTGAAATTCGAATTTGAAATTGAATTGAGATGAGCGGTAAATCCTCCGGTGAGTTATAAATAAACGAGTTGGGGACTCGATGGAGATACCAGAGGAAAGAGAAAGAACGCTGCCGCAGGAGAAATGAAAAGACCGATCCAATCCGTTGAAGTGATCCAATTCATTTTCTTCTTTAAGGTAAGGGGGATTTTGCCTCTTTAGCCTTTAATTATGGCATGATTTAATGAGGATTTATCATATAATTATTTAGTAGTTTTACTAATATGTGATTTTTTTTCCATTAATCATGCTGGGATGATATGAGATATTATATGCTTAATTGCATACGGAGTGGATGCCACATAATTATTTGAGAAATGTATTATTTACATTAAATTAATTATGTGAGAATTTATCAATAATTTTGAGGATGTATAACATAAAGGTAATTTTGGGCAAGATGGAAAGCATAATGACATAATTATAATTTATTTCGAGTAAAATAAATTAATGAATAAAATTATATACGTTACATTATGTTTGGATGACCTAAAATTAAATATGTTAGCCAAATTATTGATGGGATGAATTTTTAATGCATTTTAATTTATTTAAGATGTTTAAAGGAGATATATATTCGAAAATAATATTAAAATATTATTATATATATCTTGTATAAATGGCTGGATGGAAAAAATGGATGTTACAGTTTATTTTCGAGTTTTTTGGATATTTTACAATTCTGCCTAATGGTTTTTCTGAAAATCATAAGCTGTCAAGGAGTTTCTGTAAAATCAGAAGACAGCAGGAGAATATGTAATTTTCCAGGATATGATATGGGTTTCAGGGAGTGGGCTGAATCCAGGCTGAGCCCAGCTGCAGACGAG
Organism: Annona cherimola; assembly: GCA_030490835.1. Lineage (NCBI taxonomy): Eukaryota > Viridiplantae > Streptophyta > Magnoliopsida > Magnoliales > Annonaceae > Annona > Annona cherimola. The sequence goes on along the minus strand of CM059972.1, from coordinate 19,224,026 downwards.
CCCAACCGTTGCGATGGGCCTCAAAAGGAGGATCCAGTGAGCCAATCCATGCCTTAGAACCCAGAGATGATACCTAGGCAGTAAAGCCCAGAGCGCGGCCCACCGGGAAGCCCAGTCGGGCAGGACCACTAGTGGCGAGGGACACGTGGCACCATTTGGTGCTTCCATTTCCAAATTGATGTAAATTGAGCTCTAGAGGTCCGATTTGAGTGATCCAGGGGTCATTTCCTATGAATTTGGACATTTTTGAGTTCAACGGAAGGGCTAGATTAGCCAAATGATGCCTAGAAGTTTGAGTTTTGGGGATAAAGGAGTATCCTAAAGGATTTAAGATTCTAAATCCTTAAGGTAGTCCCCAAAATTTAAGTTGAGTACTTCTAGAAAGAGATGATGACATATAAGATGTATTAAAGGCTCTAAAAGTTGAGCAATTGAGTGAAGATGATATATTCTTATGATCTTAATTGCAGGGCATAATCTTACTTATTGAGTTCTTGTGAACTTACCCCTTTTTCCTTTGACTCTCAGATGATCCTGTGGATGGTGGCCAATGAGATGGTGGTGGTGTGATGATGAATTGATCTTTTTATTTATTTCATTCTATATAATGAGTGGCTTGACTTGGATGTAAAATTTTTTATTGATGTGGGCATATTTGTAATAACTCTATGGACTTGAGAACTTGGATATAATAATGCAAGTTTATTTCTTATTGCCTAAATGAGATGGTTTAATCGTCGCGTGGAAAGATCCTGAATTTTTAAAATGACTTAGACCGAAAATTTAAGCAAAAACCTTGATTTTTAGTTCAGGCCGTTACAATTTCGATCCAAGAAAAGAATGGTAGTAGCTTGAGTGTTACAAGCCTACAAGCTAGCTAGCGTGTGTTGGAGATGGTACTAATCCTTGGAATATTAAATATACACAGCTTTAAAGCAAAAGGCATTCACGCATGGCTCCAAAAGTGCAATAACTTTCTTGCATGGAAGTGAGCATCCATAGCTGAGGATGGACGGCTCAGCCTTGAATATATCATTTTGCATCCTAAGGAGTTTGGATCGTCTGTTGGGTCTTGTTTAATAATTGGCAGACAGACAAAAGAGAACAAGCTAAAAGCAATGTTTTTAAAAACCGAACCGGGCAATGAAACGGTTCCTGATTCAATCGATGCAAACCGATAGTCAAATTGTGGTTGAACCGGAAAAACCAACGAACCGGGAAAACCAACGAACCGGGACATGACCGGTTCACGGTTTGCCCGGTCCAACCATCCGGTTCGGTCCGGTTTTTAAAACATTAGCTAAAAGTTGTAAAAAAATTCGATTGAGCATCATCTTAGATTGGGTGTAAATGATGTAATTTACCATCTTAAAAAACTCACAAAGGTACAAGTGTTAACCCATTACATGGGAGTACATGGAAGCAAAGCCTAACTACCTAAGATATTTATAAATAAGAAAGTCTTAAAATGAGTGGTGGATAATAATAATAAAATAATGATGTTAACCGCAAACATAAAAAATTAAATCCTTATTATTCCCTATCAAATAATTAAAAGGGGTGCAGATTAGGCAAGGTTACAATTAATTTGCATATTAATTTTTTATTTTAGATTTGCAAAATAGACCTCGAGCTACCCATTATTATAAGATGAATTCTATTGCACAAGCTTGAGAAAGTTAATTATAATTGTCGGGATTAAAAATGCACAACTTTAAATGGAACCATGTTCAATTTGCAAACATATTTTACAAATTAAACCTCCAGGCTTCTATTTTATGGATATTCAAAACAAGAAGGCTATTTGTAATTATGCAATGTTATCGAATATATTTTGCAAATATCTAAAGAAGTTGAGTGATTAAAATCTAGCTTTGGTTGCTCATTATTTTGCAATTAATATCTAAATAAAATTTTCAAATTTGCAATAAATAGTATGTCTGCTACTTTGACAATTTTTTGCCATCGAATCGGATGGGAACTATCTTAAGAGAACTGAAAAAATTCGATCCACACATTTAGCTTTAAAATAATTTATTTTACTATAATACTAAACATCATTTCAATCACAAAAAAAAAGTATTGGGCATGGCTGTGCTCGCTTGAAATATTTGTATAATATGAAAATAAATTAAAAATTTATTTGTAGTTTTATTTAAATGTTATTATAAAAATTTATACAGTTAATTACCTACGGAAGAATGTTTTAGATAATATAGTAGTTAATTAACAACTTTAAAATAGAAATAAATTAAATAAATTTGTTACATCGATTCTACGCTTTTATTACTTTATCAAATGAAGCCCACGCAAATATTTAACTAAAATGGTATCAGCAATATAAAAATATTTATCATTATTTTCGATGTCCATCGCATTATTTTCAGTTGGGATCTTGTTTTAATATGAATGATCTCCATTATCTTTTATCTATCTTTTCCTATTAAATTCACGTAGCCGATCCGCTCTGGCCCACCGTATATGGCATACAAGGCCTGCCCAAAAGGAATCCGTTCCGTCCATCCATTTCTGCACTTATAGATGGGATGCGCACTAAATTTAAACTTTAAAAGTACGATTACAACTACATTAAAGCTGACATCGAATGGTATTATTTCTACAAACTTTTAATGGAACTGATACAATCATACACAAGTGCTAAAGCCTCTGTGATAGAATGACTCTTCTGTAAAGAGAATCGGGATTGCAGTTCCCTGTCCTCATCAGCCACAACTCATGCAACGTCGAGAACAGAGGTGTAATGATAGAATAGAGAAGGCGCAGACCCTTAATGAATAGTTAAATTACTATAGAAATATTGAAATAACAAAAATCTTATTGATTTTTTCCATGAATAGGATCAACAAACATATTGCATCATTAAGTGAAACATATTGGTCATGTTAGGTGAAGAATAGAAAACCCAGCTTGATGTCTCTATCCATCACTGCAAAAATTTTCTAAGAAAAGGTCCTAAAATGGGATGGGAACAACAGCGCGCAAAGAGGCCACCACGCATCCACAATCCATACCAAGGCACTGAACCGTACCTGGGATTGACCAAGTTCCCCAAGGGAGCCTGCATCAAACAGTTGGTACCAAAATTCAACATGGTGGATGGATGGCCAAGATGAGGTGAAATACCTCATCTTCAAGCCTCTTGGGGTGAGCAAGGATCATGTGAGGAAGAGTTGGGACGAAATGAGTTAGAGGGGCATGTCTGATCCAGCAGATGTTCGACCAGTGGCCTAAAAGAGCCATTAACAGCATAGACAGGAAACAGGACAGCCCAAAAGCAGTGTCTACGAACGCCGAAGACCTACAGCCTAATATTTCCCTTCCTGAATTTTTTTCGTAATTTGATACACATTAGAGAATTCTACAGCACTCAGTAATTTGTTTCTTGAACTTATGCCAATATAATTAAGAAAGTCATGCCTTTGTTTAAAAACAAGGATCAAACATCATATTTCTGAGACTGTCTCTCAATTAAAGAGATCAGTTGATTTGAAATGTCTGATATTGACCTTGCAGCTCAGTGACTACCCTGCCTCCCCTTGAATTTCCGCAACGTAAAGGGGAGGATCTTTCTTCTAATCCAACCCCATTAAGCTGATGATCCATCACGTGGCTATATCTTATCATTAGTCTCGGACAAAAATACCAATTCTGCTCTAGACAAAAGGCCGAAGCCCGCGTGAAGCCACGACCCGTGCGCTCCTGCCTGTCCGCTAACAATTAAACGTATCCCAAGAAAGAATCCACACTCCTTAGCATGCAAGATGATGAATTCAAGGCTGAATAGCCCTCCATCCGCGGCTGTGGATGCTGACTTCCATGCATGAAAGCTATTGCAAGTTTGCCCCCGTGCTATACTACCATCTCCAACACACGCTAGTTTGTAGGCTTCTAGCATTCAAACTACCATTCTTTCTCCAATCGAAATCGATGGCCTCTTCCATTGCTAGGATTTTACTCATTGCTCTCTTCTTGGGGTGCATGGGTGGCTCAGTCTCATGGAGGCAGCATTGCCGTCTACTGGCGGCAGAACGGCAACGAGGGCACTCTCGCTGAGACATGCACCACCCGCAACTACAACCTCGTCAACTTAGCCTTCCTTTGCACCTTTGGGAATGGGCAAACGCCCATGATCGACTTGGCCGGCCGCTGCGATCCTTACTCCAACGGCTGCACTGGATTGAACGACGACATTCGGTCTTGCCAAAAGCAGGGCGTGAAGGTGATGCTGTCCACTGGGGGAGGGGTAGGGAGCTACCAATTGCCCTCAGCTGAGGATGCAAAACAAGTGGCCGACTACCATTGGAACAATTACTGGTGTGGTCAGTCATCTTCGCGCGTAGACCGGATCGATTTGGACATCGAGAGAGGAAATGACATGTACTGGAACGACCTTGCCAGAGATCTTGTAGCATACAGCTCAAAGGGTAAGAAAGTGTATGTCCCTTCCCTGATGCATCGGTGGGGAAGGCATCGAAGACGGGCCTGTTCGACTGCGTTTGGGTCCAATTCCACAACAATCCTCCTTGCGATGCTTGGAAGCGGTAGACAAGTTCTATGAACGCAACTAAAATCTTCCTTGGATTGGCGGCAGCAACGGAAGTCGCTGGAAGCGGTTTCATCTCCAAGTCCTTCCTTTGTTGACGTCGTCTAGCAAGTATGGTGGGGTCATGCTCTGGTCCTACTGCTACGATTATCAGACCGGCTATAGCTCTGCCATTAAGCATGACGTGTGATCCACTCGTAATTTCATTTGACACGGGCCGTTTGTTTCTTCCTTAATTTGCTTTGATCCACTCGAACCGCAGACCTGGACGTGAAACCAATTGTCTTATACCAGGTTCGCGTCACTATTAACCCTTTTTTATCAAGTCTATAAAGTTGAAACCATTGTGGTAATCTTCTATTCGTCAGGTTCTACAAAGCTTTTTAAAAAAAAATTATTTTTCATTTGTATACATATGCGGGCCTCATCTTGATTTCCATCTCGTCTAGATCCCCCACTCCTTCATTAGAATCCCGAGCATTAGAATTAATTTTCATCAGGCTCATGCAATTAATAGAATTCAAAAAAAGAAAAAAGAAAAAAAAAAAAAAAAAAAAAAAAGGTTTTCAATGGCACGATGCATTGGATTCTGGGACACACCTCCGCACATCTAGCTACCATTAAAGGTTGAGGATGAGTGTAATAAAAAAAAATAAAAAAAAAGCACCAAGTCGTCATCCTTCCAACGCCTTGTTGCTGGGGAGGCGTTCAGCTGCTCTCAGATGGCTATGAGGTTAACAACAGCGATTTTTTAAGTTACTAAATATGGTCTTTTATAATAATGGGAATACTTGTATGAAACCGGGTTTCATGCAAGTAATTTCATGAAACTCTTTTTATTTTTTAAATATTGATCATTGACAGAAAATCCAATCCATTTATTGTGTTTAACACCATTTGTTTAACTATTGAACCAAGTTTCATCCCAATCCAATATATGGATAGGTCACATTTGCTCAAAAATAGGTGCATTCATGTGTAAATTATGAAAAACGCTTAAATACATACACACGTGTATTATAATATAATAATACTTTATAGGATCATTTATCTACATATTATTGATATTTTTTAGATCGTTTAGGTGTTGAAGAAACTAATTTAAAGTATATATTTTAATATTAAACTATTTTATTACGTTGATTTTATATATTTATAAATGGGACATATATAGTGAAATTAAAAAAAATAAAAAGGTTCTCAGGATATTATAGATGATACTAAATACAATTGATGGAATTGATCTTCTATCGACTATTAAGATTTTAAAAATGGAAGGAGTTTCATAGAACCGTTCCCTTACAACAATAATAGTAGGCATTGCCAAAAAAGAAAATACATTAAGCATTGCTAAAAAGGAAATACATCGCAAGATGCTTCAATAATGCCTTGCTCCAACAACACAACTTACCTTTGCACTATTTTAACTTGGAATATCGGAAGCTCCTCCTCAAGCGGGGTTGGATTGGAATGAGGACCTCATCCCATGATCTTGTAAGGCTCGTTTGAAAACACGCAGCCCCTCACAGTACTCTCTCAAGTCTCCTGCCCTAAAGGTCAAGAGCCAATGCAAAAGGAATATCGACAAACATTTTGAGCATATCTTCTGCCGATGAGATAAAAGAGGCGCTGCAAATTTCGTGTTCCAGCCACAGGTCTGCTTCGTTTAATTCACAGCTTTGAAACAATACGATGAGAATTGAAAATCAAAATTGGTGAAATTCTTCTAACAATTTCAATTGTCATCTTCCATCTTTCCATTCAAACGGTTTCTCTGGTGCAGCTTATTCACATCATTTTTAATTATTCCTCTCTCTCTCTCTCTAGTATTTTCTTTTTACACCCTCTTTTCTCAAATCCTTAACGGAGCCTGAACTGGATACATTTGCTGAACTCGATGAGCCATTCAAAATGAATACTCGGTTGAATTCTTTCCAAATCTCTCGGGTGCGTAATCAACACACAGCTACTGTAAGATCAACTCATTCGCAATAATCTTTTCGTTGCTACAAAAGTTATGTGGCAGAATGGTTCATGATATCATGTTGACAATAGTGGAACTACATGCCCTGCTAACAAATACAATTCCATTTAGCATCAAGCGGAAAGTCACAGGAAGATCATTACAGAGCATCACCCATAATCAAATACTATGTGCAGGAGGCAAATATCATACAATATCACTAGTTGGGCTCATGTCTAAGTACACGTGCCTACGTAGTAGCTAATCCATGGCCTCACCTCATTTCCGACAACTCGCATGTGTGCATGCATTTCTCTTGCATATTGCCTACTCTTTCGATTAGCTTCCTCATGCTGTCTGCATTTGCAGATCCTGGGAAACTTCACAATCGTTCTCCAGTGAGGACACCGTGATCTCCTCGCTCGCATCTGGCAAATCATCAGAATGCAGCTCCGCCTGATCAAGGCTCCTTACTAACTCTGTAAACAGAGGAAAATGCTTCGGAGAAAAGAAGTGTGCGCCCATCCTTTGGTAGATAAATGAATCCACCAATGATGATGAAGATAAAATCTTCTCCCTGATCTTACTGAATCTGGCTTTAGAGCCTGAAACAGAAGAATTCCCCCCACACACCTTCACCCCATGATTCTTACATGCTTCTAAGATCTGCAGGAGTAAAGAATCTGGGCTTGCCCATGTTTCCTCAGGCTGGTTTTCGTCACAAAGGTCCATTGATGGTAGCACCATTTTACAGGCATTCCTAGCAAACATCTCTGCAATAGCATTGTAACCATTTCTGTGGACTGTGTTGTAGTAACCTGCTGTCAGCTCATATGGGTGTGATCTGGTCTTGTACCATGAGTAAAGAAGTGGCACCTTTCCAGATACCGCTACTCCAGAATCAGCAAACACTGAGGCAGCAAGTGATAGGAGGCGGTCACCATGCGAGAGAAGCTGATTAGAGTACCAAGAAAGGAAGAAGTCTCCGTATGGAGTGTCCCATGAACCTCCAAATTCTTTCATGAAGCCACTATTACCAGGGATCTGGTTGTATTGAGGACCATCATGAGGGCCTGAAAGGCCCCAGTTGTGCTGACCTGCTGATGCAGCCTGTTGCTTGAGGTGGGTAAGAAGGTGTTTGTCATAGCATTGGAACTCCCCAATGCCTGTGCTTTGCTTACCTTGTGTTGACAACTGAGAAGGGTATCGGAGCTCACCATCAGGTCCAAGGCCCACTGCAACGTCCTGAAACCACAACCAGATAAGCCCACAAAATTTCCTACCATGTGCTAGAATGTTGTGTCAAAACTATCTACACAATGGATGCTTTGCAGTCCCACATTTTTCCAGCTTAGTCACTAAACCAGATAATTACTAAGGAAAGGGAAATAATAAAACAATGGAGCTTGCATGCTTACTGTGATGGTGGAGCCCAATAAACCTGAGAAGGAAGATTTAAAGCTATGGAGAAACTCTTCAAACACTTGCATGGGCGTCTTTCCATTAAGCACGGGTAGATTATCTACCCCCAGAGACAAGCACTCCCTGCAATGCCTTCCGGACTGATCGGTAAAAAAGATATCCAGCTCAGCATCACCCAGACCGGATACCCATTGAGGAAGTGGAATCGTCAGACCTTTTTCTGACGCATGGAAGCAGACAGTCACTCGTAGCTTGAGGCCTGTGTCTCTTACCATGTTGGCAACAGCGAGATAGCTTGACCAGTCATAGCTTCCTGGAGCATCTTTCTCCACGATACCCCACCACATTGGAAGATCCACCCCATCCACACCTAGAAGCTTCAATGCCTTGAGTCCAGCTGCAATGGCTTTAGTATGTTGTAGGTTATAGCAGTCAAGAGGGAGACCAACAAATAACCTAAAGCCATTATCCTGTGAAACATCAGAAAGAAGATTCATAGTCATTATCTCAATGATATCTCCATCACTAAAACAAGTTCAAGAGTAATGACCCAACAAATTCGCCTTTGCACAATATACCAAAAATCTAATTTCTAGAGAAGATGTCAGTTAGAGGCCATGTCATTAATATTCACATGATGGTCATCTTAATTACAACAGGTTGAAGTAAATGGCAGCAAGATCCCAGGGTAGATTCCCTAGTTTAAACTCCAGCCTGGCGATCCATTCTATTATCAGCAAGAATATAAAATAGATTCCCTAGTTAGAAATCCAACTATGAAACATTGTTAGGATTTATAGGTTAAAAAAAAAAAAAAAAACACTAAGCATTAGAAAAAAAAAATTTAAAAAAATGGTGCATGCATACATCTGAAAATGTTTATGATATCCCATCTCTATGGTTGTCATGGCCATCACATAAGTACCCTTTTTCATAGTGGTCTTTTACTTTCTCTGGTGAAGCACGTCTATTAAGTAATGTTGCGTGGCATGAACAACCTTTTGAGCAGTATTAATTCCATGCAAACTTGAAATGTTGTCATCTAGCTCTATTATGAAGACTACCATCACAATTACAAAAAATCCACAGCTGTCAAGCAATTAAGTTTGCTTCCGGAACCACAATCTGCACCTCTTTCCTGGAGGCATGATTAAAGAATTTGGGATTAGATAACATCTGTCATACACATACTAGCTCAAACTGTGTATGCTGTGTAATTGCCTATGGTGCTGGAGAAATGTTTTCTGTTATCAAAATGATTTTTAAAGCGTGGTTTTATCATAATTTTTATTGGATCCTGTCAGACCTGCATTGTCTTGACCCAACACAAACTTGATATTCAGTCTCCACAGATTGTGAAAAGTCCCTGGTAAACCAAACAGAAATAAAAATCTGACACTCCTAATACTAGGACCGACCTAAATGAGGCAGTTTATTGCTGCAAAGTTATCATTTGCCGTCAAAAGTTAGTAAAATGCTTGCATTTGGAATGTAATGCACGCATTTGGATTCTAAATGATCTAAAGCAAGTCTTACTGGCCTACTGAATTTTGGTTATTACCTATGCATTTACCAAGATTTAAAAATATTACAAATTACAGAAAATTTAGTCTTAAATTGCCAAGAATTGTGCAACAGAATCCATGCAACCGACCCCACCTAGGTGGGAAATGGCTTATGATGATGATGATGATGACGACCTATGCATTTACCAAAATTGGTTTTTATAATCAAAACGGACATGTTAAAGAATACGAGGAATCCAAAGAACATGGACCTTGATGTCTAATTTGGCCTCTCTAGGGAGTCAGGGACTAGGGGGTTACTCTTGGCAGACTTGCATTTGCTTCTGCCAAGAAGAACTTATGCAGAGAGAATTAGTGCCAGCTAGTGTTTATTAAAGCTAAACAAGGGTGGTCAAATCTGTTTGAACTTCAAACAGAACCAGGATTGAATTAGTTCAACAGTTCAAACCAATTGACCCATCTCTTCAAGCCAAATCTAAATTAGTGCTCAAATTTAAGAATATAGTTCAAAAGTTTCATAAGACGGTCCAAATTTAAATAAGCTATAGCCAACATCACCAGTCAAAACTACAATATTGGAAAGTTTCTTTCCAGAACCCCTTCTTATTATGATTTTATCCTCTAAGCCAAACAATGTTATTGAAAATGATCTGGAAAATAAGCCCCTCCAGAATCCGGTTTGTAAGTTTAAAACATTTTCTTTTCGTGGGAAGCTAAACAAGACCAAATCAGCCAATAACATAGTCCACAGTTGCATTGGCCAGACTGTCCAATCCAGTCCAGCTTTGATAACTGTGAAGGCAAATTATTCATCAACACAGAAATTGTGAACAAAGCCATGGTGGCAGATCTAAGATTTTTTTTTTTTTTTCCTTTTTTTGAGGTAAGAAGACCTAAGACCTTTGATGGTGGAGGTAATTGTCATTTATAAAGTTGCAAAATCATTTGTATTTTGAAATATTTTTCTTCCAAAATTTGAGGATAGCAGTTGCCCTAACTCAGCTACATATGGATCTGCTCACTGCGTGAGGATAGGGAAGAAGAGTTCCAGAAGTAGAGAAGATGGTAATGTCAGCATGTTCATGTTGAAAGTGAATTGGTAAAAGAAACATTTGGAATCACTAGCATCTTTTTCCGGCGTGGGTCCCAGTAAAGCAAACGGACGTACCATAAGGATGTTATGAAACATGCAGCATTATAGGCTAGGGAGATCTCAGCAGGTGACATGAAAAGAGAAGATAGACAGACAGGCACACAAGCCGCCATAAAAATGCGCGCTGGGACTCCGTCATTCCTTTTATTCTGTCCATGTGAGAATGTACGCAAAGAAATGACTATGAGTAATTTACGATATTGAGGAATTATAAAATTCTAACCTCATTAACGCACAGAGTCCATTCATTTATCCTCGCAACATTTTGACGCTTAGGATCTGTTTGATGTGAAGCAAAAATGAATAAATAAAAAATAAAAAAATTCTAACTCTGTCTAAACACTTTTCTATATGATTTAACAAATTAACTATTTTACTTTTTTCTATTATTACCTCATCCCAAAAGACCATTCAAGTCCATTTGAAAAGAGGCTGAAAAATGGAAAAGTTGGAATTAAAATTTTGAAAAAAGTGAAAATGATAAAATATAATAGAAGTAATGCTTAATAATAAATTAAAGATGATACAAATATGATAGTTTTATAAAAAAACGTAAAAAATATTAAAATTTAGATATAATATTAAAAGTAAGATTATTAAGTATTTAAGAAGTCAAGTAATATCTTCATCAAAAAAAAAAGAAAGAAATCAAGTAATGTCACAAACCGTAAGTGTTTATTAAGGAGAGATTTTTTTAAAAACTTTTTTGAGTGTTTTGTTTCTCAAATACTTAAAACAACTGCTAATTTCACAATTATATAAATCAGATAATGCGTTTACATATATGCCTCTCCAATTATACCAACACACTCAAAAGCAACGTTACCTGCACGGATTCCGTGCCATCTTGAAATTGACATGAAAGCAAGATTAACAGCATAAATACGTAAAGACACGTGTCTTCCACACGTTTTATAACGTATCCTAACCACAAACGGCTCTCTACAAGGAGACGACCGCCGAAAAACCGGCCCAATCATATGGGCACAATTACAAAGTGAGGGAGGATTTTTAAATATTTATAGCTGGCAACGTGTGGCATATCGGGTGGCAGTGTTGTCCACATGCTCCCAGTAGCCCCAGATCTTGCACTTTAAAATTGCCAGTTCGCTGCCATTCCGCGGCAGCGGATAAGCTCGACTTAAATAAATCCGTGCACAACACAATAAGTGTGCTGGATGAGGTTTTGGGATTTCCCAATACCCACCGACCGAATCGGTATCACTCATCCATCATTTTCGGACCTGACCCCACGTTCACCTCAACATCCAAAATATTATTATCTAAGTTTTAAAAATCATTCGCATGAGAATAAAATTCGATAAATATTTATGATTTTAAATTGTTTTTAATCGGACAAAAATCCTCCAATAATATCGCTTAAGTTCATTTGTGCGAGACTTTTTTTTTTTTGTGTTGTTTAGGGCAGAGGCACGTTCAATTTTATACATAGATATACGTTGAATCAGAAAAAACAAACCATAAACAAAAATGACCAAAAGAAAGCATTTTAATGTTTATTTTGATCGGACAACCATCTTCCAATAATTATTTGTTGTGAGTTTATTTGTGAGATTTCAATGACTGTGCGACTTTTTAAATATTTTTTAAGGAAAAAGGCACATTATATTCTTTTTTGACGAATTAAATAAATGTCTTATTTAGCATACTTCAAAAATTCATTTACGATATTTTTTAAAAAAAATTTATATACTTATTTACCAATATATATTTAATATATAAACTAAATTTTACCATTTTTGAGAGATATATATATATATTGTTTTAGACTTTTAAAAATGAGATTTTCAATTCATATATACGTACAAATGTTTAAAATTTTGAAAAAATATATACACATATTCCGTAAAATTTGATTTATATATTAAATACACTTAGAGTGTGTTTGGGAATACACTTAGTGAGCAAAAGTTGTCAAATAATGTGATATGATAGAGGTAAAGATGATAAGAAGCAAAAGTTGTCAAATGAGGAGTAAAGATGATAAAATTAAAATAGATAGGTTAATTGTGTGGGTAGTTGTGTAGAAATGATTGAAAAGGAAGGTAGTTGTATGGAAAAATGTGAAAAAATGATTAAAAAATATTATAATGATAGATGGTGAAAGTTTCAGAAAAGTTGTAAGTTGACATTTTTTCTTCCTTACCAAACACACCCTCAGATTACTAAGTTTACGATGAAAAAAGTAAAAAAAAAAAAAAAAAAAAATCATAAATAGATTTTTTAATATAAGATGGTTTACTTAACCCGGGATAACTGATCACTTATCTTACGGAAGATCATCAAGCAAACCATAACTAAAACTGGTAGAAAGGAAGCATTTTACTAAACGATATTTTCGTGAAGTGTCAGGGGATTAGGATTCAGGAGGCATGGATCCGCTTCCAAAATCCGACCTTTCCTAGTTTTTGAGTGAAAATGTGAAATTACAGTGAGTGATAGTAAACCAACACCTCGAGACTCAGGTGGAAAGTGTCGTCGAAGTCGTTCGGACTTCAGACCGCCGCGGAAGCCCTGATTTCGTCGTTCCCGGCGAACTTCTAAAGCCCGAATCAGGACAGCCAAGTAGGCGGTCCTCCCACAATCGCGACCGTTGATTCGGATGAAAAACGGACCGTTTCAACCATCCAGCCCGTTACCTATCTCACCTCCTTATTACTAGGACGACGCGTATTCTGCCGAAATTTTTACCAAAAATTGGGGGAAAACAAAATTTTCTCATCAGAAATTAGAAACTTACTGATTTCTCTGGCAATCGTCTCCTCATCTGGCTGGCAGCCTCTCTGGATCTGCACATCTCAGCTCTAATGGCCCTCCGAGAGACTCGGATCGACGCTCGCCTCCAGCTTCTTTTGGGATCGAAACCGATGCTGCTCGACTGGCCGCAGATCTGCCTCGAATTGAAGAAACTAAGCTTCGGAAATGTAGACTCCGCCATCCCGATGGTGGTTTGGGAGGACCGGACCACCGAAACCTCCATGTCGAGAAATCGAAAAGTCCCTAGAAGACTCGAAATTCTACCGAAATCCGAAGCGAAGAGAACCGAAAACGAAAAAATATAAAGAGATACGGGAAGGGAAGAGCACCGGCGGAATTGAGGTTTTGGAGAGTAGAAGGAAACGTTGGGAGGAATACGAGTATGGAGGCCAAAGGAGGAAGGAGGGGGTAAATTTATACTGGAGACGTCGGGCCGCGGTTTTAGGCGGTAGGAGCAGTAGGAGCAAGAAAATAAAGCGCAAAAGACGTGCCACGTGGAACCGTGCTGGAGGATGCGCTCTTAGCCGCATAAAAAAACTATCAGCCATTCCAATTGTTCTTTAAATTATAACAATTGAGTGTATGCCCACTTTACCTTTAGTATTTGAAATTCAGTACAATCTTTCCTTTTATTTCATTTTTCCTACTATCAAAACCGGTGCAATCTAGATCGCTTTCATTTTTGTTCTTAATTTTCAAAGATTTAATATATGCATTGTATTGGAAATTATTTATTTACCCGGAAAGTTTATCTGCCATTTGGTAAAATGTGAAAATTTTACTTCGTTTTACAAACATTTGATTGCGCTTTGGGATTTTATTTACATAGCCAACCTTTTTTAAGGTAACCATCTTATGTTTCTACTGCGATCCTTATATTGTAATAATTTTTCATATATTTTTATATAACTATTATATCTATTTTATTTTTATTTTCTTTATTCATAATCATCAATCCTATTATATCTCTTACTACACTTACTTTGTAAAATTTTTCTCAACTTTTTACCTATGACCATACATATCCTAAATATAAAAACCAACTTTGATTGAAAATTTTTATAAATTAAATTAAATCATTTTTAATACCGTATAAATCTTCATAAAATAGAATATAACGCATTCTCTAATACGATTTTTAAATCTAAAATCCCGTGTGGATGCATTTTCTTTATATAATTATATCAAGTCTTATTTTTACTCATATCTACACTTTTTACCTACAGATTTAAATAGCAATAAATGTGTCTTTATTTTTAAAAATTGCGATTACACCAAATATGTTACTAAATTATATTATAGGCATTATTATATTTTTTATGGTTTCCTTTTCATACAATATTTTGGGCCGGGGATTTTAGAATGATACCATTTCATACGGGTTGCAATTGTATGCGCCCGGGTGCATTGAGCCTCAATGCACCTAGGTGCATACAACTATTTTATTTTATTTGTTTTTGAAATTTTTTTTGCAAAATGGTTAATCTAAGTGTATTTAACATATATATCAATTTTTACCAATTTGGGAGATTTTTAGATTTTTTTTTTTTAGATTTTTAAAAATCAATGGTATTTTTTAAAAATCTAAAAAAAATATTTAAAAGTCTCTAAAAATGGTAAAAATTGATACATGTGTTAAATACACCTAGATCAACAGCTTCATGAAAAATTTTCAAGACAAATTTTAAAAAAAGTGTAATACACCCGGGTCCATTGAGGCTTAGTACATACGATCGCAGCCCATTTCATAAAGCATCGCTGGTCTCTTCTCGGACCGTTTCCTCAAACACGATGATCTTGACCGTTTAGAAGATGGACTCAATCTGTGACCGTCGGAAAAGAGAAAAGAGAAGAGATTGAGCACATTTTGTGAATACAGTGAGAAAATTTTGTTATCAGGCTTAACCAATTATCCGTTTCTTTCACTTTTTCGGTTTTGTTTTTATGACGTCACAGCAGACTTAATCCGAGAATTCAACGACAGACGTTGAATGGATGAGTGCAATGATACGATATATTCGCAGCACTCGCAGCACACGGGAAATGAATATTCAGTCCAAAGCATTACCGCTGAAAGGCCGCGCAAACGTAAGCACATAACGAAGCCTCTATACGGCTCAACTCGACGTCAAAATTTTTTTTTTTTTACAAGATTACTCCCTGTATCAGCTCAGGAGCGTTTGTTTACCTTTAAAACTTCCAAACTTAAGGGTATGTCTGGCAATGGTTAAAAAATATCAAGTTAAAATTTTTAAATCTAAAACTTTTTACTATTTACAATTATCATATTTTTTAATTATTTTTTCACATTTTCCTATACAACAACCCTACTTTTCAATCATTTCTACACAACTATCCATGCAACTAACATATCTATTTTAACTTTATCATCTTTACTACTCCTCATTATCCCTATCATATTACATAATTTGACAACTTTTACTCTTCAAAACTTTTCATCAAAAGTTTTACTCATTCCCAAACACACCATTCACTCTTTATAAATGTTTTATTTTTCACTTTTTTCAATATAACTACTATATTTTTCAGTCATTTCTACATAATTACTCATATATATAACATATTTATTTTAATTTTATTCTCTCTACTGTTTATCATTACTCATTATTTTTTCTCATTTCAAAAAATTTTTACGTTAAAAGTTTTATCACTTCCCAAACGTACCATTTGCCTAAAGTAACTAATAAACATGGTCTGTACAATTTTACCACAACATTTGTTTTGGCAAAGAAGAGGAGATGAGGAATTTTTCTTCCTTTCTAACATTCCCTTTTAACTAAGGTGTGACAGTTTAGTGTGAAATGAGAAACACATAACTATCTTATATTTTTCTATTTTTATCCTCTTGTTTCAATCATCTTTTCATATTTTTATATGACTATCTTATTTATTTTTTATTTCTTTTTATTTTATCCTTACCATATTTATTCCATTTATATTTATCATTTTATATTTTTCTTTGAACAGACACACCCTTAATGTAATATTTGCTACAAATAGCTTCATTACATGGGTCACTACCATGCTGTTAAGGTTTATGGATAACATGTGTATTCTCCATTATCTTACTTGTGACTCATTTAAAAATTGCATATATTAGCACTTTGTTCACACATAATACAATATGACTTAGCCCTATGCATATGCGCCTTCCTAGCTATCATGTTTAGTTAGACCTTTGACATTACTTTCGCCAAGAAGTGATCTATCTATAAAACAACTTTGATGAATTTCCAATTTTACCAAAAAAATCATTCCTTTTAGTCACTTCACTCAATTCATAATAAAATCTAACTAGCATCTGGCGCCTAGGAGACCTTACCAAATCATGGGTGTATTTGAGAAGTGATAAAATTTTTGAATGAAAAGAAAATAATGTAATATGATAGGGGTAACGATAAGAAAGTAAAGAAAATTAAATTAAAATAAATAAGTTAATTATATAAGTGGTTTGTAGAAATTATTGAAATGTAGGGTAATTGTATAAGAAGATGTAAAAATAATTAAAAATATAACAATTGTGGAAAATAAAAAAATTAAATTAAAAAATTTTAGTTTAATTTTTTGTTGTAATTAACAAAACATGCCCCATGAAAAGAAAGCCTGTGTAAAAAAAGCACTATTGTTTGTAAGGGGTAGTCATTCATCTCCCAAGTCCTAGTTGGGATACTTAGAATCTTTAATTTCAATATGCGGAAACCTTTTCCTCCACTATTTTTCCGATAGGCCTCAAATTTATAGAGACATCTATAAAAAGAAAAAAAAAATCTTATGCGGTTTGTATTTTACACTACAAAACCTTGTCTTAAACCAACATGCGACCAACTAGCAACATGTGGGAGTTGTATGTATTTGTGTCCATATTTTTGAGTTATTTTATGGTTATGATAAAGATTATTCATTATCTTTTTCGTTTTATTTGAAAATTTCATATTTTCCATATGATTAAATTTCAGATATAAAACCATACTTATACATATATTTACAAATGTGATCATACATTTATAAAACTGACATAAATTATTACATATTTTTTCTTATTTTCAAATATGATAACGCGTTAAGCTATATTGGATGACATTGTAAAATTTTTGAAAAATAATAAATTTGAGATTGTCATTTTTTAAAAAAAGGGCAGTGCGTGGGGATAGGAGCGGAAAATTTTTATAAATGTGTAGGCCCCATTTGTATGGTACGACTTGTGAGTTTTGGTAAATTTTGGGTTTTGTTTAACGTTTTATATTGATCTTTAGAAATTTTCTTTAGAAAGGCGCGGATGGATGTGCTTGCATTTATGTCCTTGTGTTGATTTTTAAAGATAAAATAAAATATATAATTAATTAAAATTTGCCAAAGTTAACGAAAAAGGAACGTAAGTCAGTTTTAAACTTTTAATGGAGCTCAACATTTTAAAAAAATAAAATGAAAATAAAAATACTTTTTCTGTCACCGGCCGCATAAAGAAAAACAATCGGCGGCCAGCTCAAACATATTTCGACACGTTCGACGACGACTTTTAATGTCCTACCTACGTAGCAAAGACAGCGACCCTTGGATCAGGAATCAATGGCCAAAGCAACTGCGGGCCCGTTCCTGAGGTCAGCTATTAGTGAAATGGTGCCACGTGTAAACTTTTTTTAGGTATTGGCAAACTGTGGGGACAGTGCTTGCGGCCGTCCACTCTCAGGGCGCCCCTAGGCAGGAAAAAATGGAAATTATTTCCCTCCCTCGGCCGCAAGCGCCTGACCTCTGCTTTTTATTTTATTTTTTCCCCTTGAATTCTTTTCCATTATCAATGAGAAACAGCCAAGAAAATCCTTATGTGTCGTGAAGAGAAGATTCTTGAATGTAAAGGATTGAATGGGCAGAGGTGTTTGTGCATTCAGATTAGAAAAAATAATATTAGAAATGATAAAAGCAAGATAGTATTGGAAAATTAAAAATATATTAAAAATGATAGAAGGTATTTTGGAAATGAGCTGCTTTATGTTATATTTCGCCCCTTGCTTAATTCAAGGAAAGTATTTTTCATCTTACATAGCATAAATTTGACTCTCTTTTTTTACCTTAATATCATGCTGAAATGAACCAACAATGTGATGAGCAAACACAAAAATGCGTCATCCCATCCATATGAATTAAAAATGCTGTAAGTCTCTTAACGTGTTTGGATCTTTATATCCATGTCAACATAATGTTGCATATATAATTTGGGATGTTTTGTAAGTACTAAGAACTCTGAACGCAGTAACCAACAACAAATTATGAGCGCAAATGGGGTTGATCTTAACCTGAACTCGAATAACTCAATTTGATTTATAATAAGATTGAGTTACATATCTTCAAAAAAATCAATCACATAATCTAATTTGAACAAGCAATGTTGAAAGTGGATGATTTGGATTACAAGGTTATCAACTTAACCCAATCCAATCCGATTTTATATGTTAATGTAAAATATAATAAATTATTAGAAGGTAATCATATAAGATCAAAAATATTGACTATTACTTGGAGATTAATATAAATAATTATATAATATAGTTATTAATTAGTAATTATTGCTTTGAAATAAAGTTACTTAGCAAACGTTTTGCTTATAACTTACAAACTAAAAGGTATTTTTATAAAAATTAATTATTTTTATTATTTAATATAAATTTTATATTTTAAGATTAATTTAATTAAGTAAAATATTTTTAAATATAAAAATATTGTATATTTATTAACCCATTTTTAACCCAAACCAAACTAATTGTTATAAGTTTAATTTAGTGTTGGGTTGGAATTTTAAAAAATAAAGATTATGTAAGGCTGAGTTACACTCCAGGAACGAATATATAATATATGTTCGTAGATGGTATAATATTTATTAGAAGTAAAAAAATTACGTAATTTTTAAGTGGATTGTTTAATTTTCTTTAACAAATGCTTGAATACAACATAACTCTGCTATCAATCACGATTCACGAGGTTTTGTGCCTGTTTGTCTTTGTCTAAAGCCGAAAATGTGCACAATGAGAGCTTGCCATGTTTTTTATGGGTATTCTAATAATAATCTTCAAGTATTTCAACCGCTGCACAATGATAAATATTCCTGCAAATCAGGGAGAAATAACGTTATCACATAATTCTTGTTCCTGTTTGTCTTTGTCTAAAGTCGGAAATGTGCACAATGAGAGCTTGCCGCGTTTTTTTAGGGGTATTATAATAATAATCTCGAAGTATTTCAACCGGTGCGCAATGATAAATACTCCTACAAATCAGGGAGAAATAACGTCATCACATAATTTCACCACATAACGCAGCAATTAATTAATACAAAATATATGCACCAACATTTGAATCCAAGACCTCTACATGAGTAGGGGTACAACTTGGGGCCGGACTTAACCCAAACTTGGCCCGCAGAACCCGAATTGAAACAGTGTTAAAACTGCTTACTATAGAACCCGAGCCCGATTTTCCATGTTCAACCTGAACCCGAATTATATATAACATATATATTTTATATTTATTTTATACTTCACATAAATCTAGTTTCATTCCCCTCATATATATTATATTTATTTTTTACCATATATAAATATGGTTCCTCCTTAAGTTCAATTATATAATATAATATTTTTATATTTTTTTTTAGAAAAAAAGAGTTTGGTTTAGTGGTAGTTTCAAAATAAAAAAAATGAAAACTATTTTTAAACTCGAGATGTTTTATTTGGTGTTTTAACTTAACTACTTATGTAGGATGTTATCATTTGGTCATTTCAATATGATATTAGTAGTTAGATATTTATTCTACTAGAAATAAATTTATTGTAATTTATTTGACTTAATACTATGATTGTTGAATATTTTTAATTATGATTGACATTATAAGGTTTTTCTTATAATTATATATTAATGTTTATGTATATGTTTATGATGTTAATATTAAATTGCATAATAGGAAAATAATGTACATTTTCATTTTCTAAAATAGGCTACTAGTTTACTCTTTTTTTGTAAGAAATGACTGTTAGTCTACTTAATATAAAGAGAATATTTAAATGAGATTTTTCTTATTTACATTTTTAAATACTCTTGAATTTTTGCTTGAAAATAAAAAATATTATTTTTGATTTTTTAAATAATAAATTTAAAGTTGAATAAGTGTAAGATAGATAACAAATATATAGAATAATTTCAATTCGAATTCTAGCCCGAAACTCAACCTGAGCCTTAATTTCAAAAATAAGGTTTAGGTTTATAAATAGAGTTAGGGTTGAAGTTTTAAAAATAGAGTTAGGATTAGGGTTGAGGCGAACTCGAGTTTAATAAGCCCGAGTTGCACTCCTATACATGAGGGACCTGACCTTGGTACCACTGAGGTATTGAGGTAGTGATGAGAGTTTGCCGTGTTTAAAATAAAAATATGTGGAAAAAATGATTAAAATGTAGCTTCACATTTTACTCTACTGTCGTTAATCCCGTCAACTCTGGTTGAGGGGGCTTTTAAGGATAATTTGCCACTGCAATCTTCAGGTTGTTTTTCCTGTTGTTGATTATTATTAATTTAATTTGTTGTTATTTATCATTATCATCGTAATATCATTATTATTTTTTTATTTGTGGTATCATCTATATCATGAAACTAAATAATCTCTAGAGGAGAAATACCATATAGAAGGTTCAATGCATGTTGATTTGATTTGTGTTGAAAAGAGCTATATTTTCTTGGAGTCTGATTATATACATCATGATGTTCTAAAATACATTATTCATTTATTTTTACAATTAGTAACATATTTTAATTTTTCATAAACGTGTTTACCTAAATAAAAAATAAATATGTAAAAGTACTATAAAATGACAAAACTTTGTATATAGATTGAATATACATAAGAAAATATGCTTATGAAAAAACATAACTAATTATAAAAATAATTAATGTAGTATTTTAGCCTAAAATACATCATGATGTATATAACCGTGCTCTTATTTTCTTTGAATCCACTTCCTAACATAGTGATAAATGCTGCTGGATTAATCAATCTAACATTCTGTCATGAAGGACCTTTAGGTGAGAGTATCCACCAATACCAATTTCATTAGACAATAACAATATGTATGTGGAAATTATCAAAAATAAATTCTACAGCTATACAATGGCACATGCCTGAATTTTGGATCTTGAAAAGCTTTCACTAAACTTAGGCATGCCTTATTCTTGTTGGATCCAATTTCTATCCGTTTCTTGAGTGATCCAGTTTTTATCCCATGTGAAGAAAATTGCAGACATGGTTTAGGTTAAAACTGCTTAACGCCGCAAGTTAATTTCTACTTCTAGCATAAGTTGTTAGCATCAAATATTTTGATCAAGTGAAAAAATAAGCTAAAGAGATTTCCTTTCCTTTAAAAGAAGGAAAAAGAAAAGAAAGAATCCAATGTAAAAGAAAATTGTTTTTTAGGTATCTTGCAGATGATGTGTACTTGTATATTAACTTAATGGTCAACTTCCTATGATGATGGCCCATATTTGCTTATCATTACCCCCAAATTATCGAGAACAAATGAGTTCATGAATGCCTTTGATTGCCCATTCCTTATAGATTATTTTGTGATCAAAATCCAACCATCGTACTAGTTGTGTGAGCCTTGAGGTAATAGTTAGTATGCTAGAGACTCCTTGATTACATCAAGTAGCTAACTTATTAAATACGCTATAGAAGTGGAAGACCTATATTAATATATTGAGATGTCCATGCCTTGTAAAGATCAAGTATAGTCATCCTTCTACTATTGCTTAGTCACGTGGCCCAACCATAAATTAGTTGAATTTTGTCTCTAACTACTGTCTTAGGTCCATGAATCTGTGACTGGGTTACTGTATGGATGCTACTGGAATATCATAGTTGTGTTTTAGCCTCTTAAAAACACATTGAGAATTGAGCTTTTCTTGGAAATAATTGCTACAAAGAAACTTTCTTCCAAATATTTTCATCGGGCAATTGGTTTCCTCCTATCTTTTTTCAGTAATTTCTCTCTACATCATACTTTAGTAATGAATATTTAGTGTAAGACTAGAAAAGGCTGGCCCTAAATCTAGCAAAATCAAAACTGTGGATTGGCCTGCATAGAAACCTGTACTAGTTCAAATTATGGGCATTGGTAATCATTTTTGACATTAGAGTGGAAGAATATAATTATTTTAGCTGACTGACTGAGTTGGGACTTGTTAAAACCTTGGATGATGATAATTTTTCTAGGACTGCAGTTCTATGCACCCGAGTGCATTAAGGCTGGATACACCTGGGTGTACTTCACCCATTTTTTATTTTTTTCAATTTTTTTTATGAAACTGTTAATATAAGTGTATTTAACATGTATATTAATTTTTACTATTTTTAGAGATTTAATTACTGAAAATGTCACTGATTTTTAAAATAGGATAGCTAGCGGGCTTTTTTGAAATAAGAAATATTCATGCTTGTATCCACCACACACCTTTTATAGTCAAAATTCCAAGCTTTTGTTCTCGACTAGGCTATTTATCTTTCCTTAAAAAAAAAGAAAAAGAAAAAAAGGCTATGTTAGCTAATAATTTTTATTAGTACTATATACACCTTGAAATTGATATCATAATAATGTACATTTACAACTATCACTATGGAAGCTAGGCCGCATTAACTAATAGTTAATGGGTTGATTTTTTAACATTTGAAACTTAAATCTAAGGGCTAGTTCTCATCGAAAAAATAAATAAAAATCTGAGGTCTAGTTCAGGATCATCCAAATAAAAATGGGATGAGATTTTTCATAACTAAAACAACTTTTATTTTTAATATTCTTTCATTTTTCAATACATTATTATTCTATTTTTTAAATTCTCAGCACTGCTTTTCATTCCCAAGATAATTTTTTATTTTTCAAAATTCAACTACCCCCTCCTCTCCTGCTTTAAATACTTATTTAGATAAAGATGAAAGGGTCATTGTTAATCTGATAAGGTCTTGATTAGGGGTGTTAACAGATCAGGTTAGATGAGTTGGAGCCTAATCATAATCCTAACCCATTTAAAATATCTCGACCCCAATCCGTTTATTAACTCATTTATCCAACCTCAACCCTAACCCATTTAATAAATGGGTTGACAGGTTGTTAATAGGTTGTATAGCAGAGGACCTGAAATTCTAGACTCCAGTAGACGATGATCTAGCAAGGAGAGATGAAAGAGTGTTTTTGGAGCAAGAAAAATAGAAATTAGGCAAAAAAAGGAAAATGAAATAAGGGCAACAGTGAAAAAATAAAAATTAGGTGACAAGAGGAAGACTTAGATAGAGAAAATAACTAAGGAATTTATATTTATATGTATAAAATTTTTAATGAGTTGAATGAGTTGAATGAGTTGAACGGGTTGAACAAGTAATATGGGTTAAACAGATTACTAAACGGGCTGACGGGTTATAAAATCTCAATCCTAATCCGTTTATTTAATTAAATAGTTAAACGGATTGGCGGATCATAACTGATTTATTCAAAAATTCCAACCCAAACTCATTTATAAATGAGTTGGACAAGCAGGTTGATGGGTTGACCATGCCCATTAACACTCCTGGTCTTAATGCCTTCCAAAATTTTGGTACGTGAGATGATTGGTGATCTCATTCGTCCAAAAATCAAGCCCACTTTTAATGGACAATGATTATAACAAAGTAATCGACATACTTGCACGTATTTCATGTTATTCTGTGACACTAGAACAATTTTGGGTTGCCGGTGTAAATGTCTCATTGCGTGATTAGGATTACGTCTAAACATTTTCAATAGGATATAAGGAAGTAATCAGCACACTTGCATGTATTTCATGTCATTCTGTGACACTAGATTTAGTGCCATGCTCGCCACTACCCCGGATCGGTGGTCGCTATAGCAAAGATCCTGCAACATCTCCCCATGATCTGCCATAATTTCAAAAATAAACGACCACATTTATATAAAAATACACCTATGGCAACCCTAGATATCCATGACTAATTCATTAATTAGATATATGACAGCAAAACCAATTAAACTATAAGCATTTCCATCATTCGCATCATAAATGAGATAAAATACATATTTACAATTCGCAAATACATTAATAAAGCCTCAACAAGCCATATATCAATGAACCACATCTTAATATATAATATTCAACTCGTTACTTATCATATGATACAAGCACACGACTGTCTCAAATATAAATCAATCTCAAATACTACAAATCAAAACTATACAACTTACACCTACCATAATCTGCCTCAATTTGGAATCATTATGACTTAGCTCGGGCTTACAACTGGGCACTTGCAATGTCATTATGTTAAAATATCAAAAATAAATACGTGAGTCAGGCAAACTCAGTAAATAGGTGTGTTCAATAAAATCAATGACAAATTCATATTAAACCAATCATGAATGTCATGCCACCACATGTAATGCAAAATCTAGGCTCTCACTAGCCCCACACAGTCATGTTGTGCCACAAACACACATATGAAACAAGTCAACCCCATGTCCATCAAGGCCATGAAAAACCCTATCCTCATGTCAATGAAGGGTCATGAACAACCCTATGCAAATCATGCATATGAATCACTTATTCCATATGCATCATGCTCATGCTAAAATCACGTTTCATGCTCATTTCAAATCATGCACCATCGGTTTATTAAAACCATTCGCAAACACATAGCTAACAATATCAACCCATTTTCAAAGGGCTTAGCCCCAATTCATCAAATCAATATTTACATGCAAAAGTACACACCAAATCATATTAGAATCCATCCAAATACACAACCTATGTCAATTCACAAATTACAACAAACATTCAATAATATCCTTAAGCACAAAGTTCAAACCCCATTTCAATTCATACAACCCATATTCATCAAGCCTGTCATAACTTTCATTCCAAAAAAAATTCAATATTTCATATGCTCCCTAGCATTTGCAATACATTATTCACATCATTAAGGTTCTATATATCCATTTATACATGTTTGTAGGCATTAAGCCTCACTTGGTCATTTCAACAAACATCTTATAGTAAACATATGAAAATCAAACTAAACTCACTCAAAATTCTTGAGATTCCACTCAACACTAATAATATCATACAAAATCATTTCTAAACACTTTCGTGTCATCCTTACATGCATTTCTATCAAATTCTAACAAACATCCAAAATTATTCTCAAACACAAAGTTCAAGTCCTATTTCAATCCATACAACCCATATTCATCAAGCTCATTACAAGTTTCAGTCCAAAGAATTTAACATCACACATGCCCCCAAGCATTTGCAATACATTATTCACATCATTAAGGTTCTACACATTCATTTATACATGATTTTTAGGCATTAAGCCTCACTTAGGCATTTCAACAAATATCTTATAAGCAACATATGAAAATCAAACTAAACTCACTCAAAATTTAAGGGATTTCACCCAACACATAATAATATCATACAAAATTACTTTTAAACACTTCCATTTCATCCTTTATATGTATCTCCATCAAATTCCAACAAACATCCAACAATATTCTCAAGAACAAAGTTCAAGTCCTATCTCAATTCATACAATCCATACTCATCAAGCCCATCACAAGTTCCAATCCAAATCATTCAACATCACAAGTTCCAATCCAAATAATTCAACATCACATGTGCCCCTAAGTATTTGAAACACATTATTCACATCATTAAGATTCTATGCATTCATTTATATATAGTTTCTAAGCATTAAGCCTTACTTGGCATTTCAACAAACACCTTATAAGCAATATATGAAAATAAAACTAAACTCAATCAAAATTTATGAGATTTTACCGAACACACAGTAATGTCATATAAAACCACTTCTAAACACTTCCATTTCCTCATTTACATGTATTTCATCAAAACTCCTAATTTTCAACCTCCCTACATTCTCTACACAAGCTCTATCTTTCAACAATCCATCCAAATCACAAAAATAAAAACGGCGCTCACAAATAATCATAAAAAAATCATGATTCTAGCCCAAATCTATGCTTCGAGTCAAAAGAAAACTACCTAATTACCTCAAATTCAGTTTTACCCAAAAATCTTCAAGATCTCCTAAACTCCAAGCTCGCTCCTTGATCCAAGAAGTTTTATTAATGTAAAAATAAGGTGAATCTAAGCATTTTTTAGTAGTTTTTATGGGGGTTGAAAGCTAGGAGCATGGGGAGGAAGAAGGGAGAGAAATGGTATGAAATGGAGAAAGTTTAAACCCCTCCCACATTTAAAATAGCTAGCAATACAGCTTGGGCCTTTTTGTCAGGGTTTGGGCCGTGTGGACCCATAAATGACCCATTTTCAACTATGTTACATCATTTTGTACATAATTTTCTGTAGACAAATCTGATTGAGATGATTCTTTTTGCATTGAATTCCTAACTTCAATTAATATCTCTCTACAAAATTTCAGTTCAAAATTCCATAACCACAAATTTTCACATGCATTTTACTACACAATTTTATCGACAACTTTCACCCGTTCACAAGATAGGAAGTCATAACATGTCAAAACATTCCCAACAACAAATCAATTATTTAAATGCATTTCTTATCATCATAATATTATATTTATATTATTTATTTGCTCAAAATATGTCTTATACAAAATTTGACTCGTCAACTCAACTCTTTAGTCGTTTTGCTTCTATAACGGGTCTCATTTGCCTTAATCATATAAATCACCTCCAATGCCTCCAAAAATATTTCTCATGTATCACATATATATCCAGCATCTCATACATGATAGAAACCACCATGTTTCATGTCATTTTCAAAATTTCAATTTCACCAATTAAGTTCATTACTTGTCGAATTTTCACTATTAGCCCAAATGGCTCTATTTTCAAAATTATCACACCTAATTCATTCCCAAATTTATGAGTACACTTAAATTATGATTATATTATTCTCGTGCAAATAATAGATCTCATTAATTATCCTTGGTTATTTGCATTATTATACTTTCTTTGGGCTTAATACACTATTAGGCTCATTTTCATTGTTCGTCCAAATCTATTATTCAAATCTCATACACAACTATCTATATCCATTCCAAATATGCTAGGCATCACAGCCATGCCTAAATGTATTTCAAAATGAATTAAATCTAATAATGCCCTTCTCTAGTTCAAAATTCGTATGATAGTTGAATCTCGAACATTCATCATTTAATTAAATCAAGTGTTCTTACAAGTTCTAAACAACCTAAAGAACACATGAGAAGTCATATTGGGTTTTCACTAAGTCATTTATCAAAATTTACCCTTCCAATTTCTATCAACCAAATTCTTTTAACACATTTGCCAGAATGTAGACAACCTTTCACTTATTCAACCTATTAATTAATCAAAATTTTATTATCATATAATTTTTAGACTACATTATACACATCATTAACCATTTATATAGTTGCTAATAACTAGGACATTACACTTGAATAATTTTGGGTTGCCAGTGTAACTGTCACATTGCATGATTTGGATTACGACCAACAGTCTCAATAGGAAAATTTTAAAGGGTAAAATTGTCTTTTCAATAAGTTGTTTTACCTTTGTTTTAACTGCATGGTTACGATAAAAATTTAGGATAAAATGTTACAGGTATAAATAAAAATTTAGAATGAAATGTTATAGGCATAAGAAAAATTTTTGAAATATTGAGATTATATTAGGAATAAAAGAAAAAAATCGTGCGTATGAAATTTTTTCCTCAAAATATTGTGAATACTGAAATTTTGAACATCATTTCTCAAGAATGAGATGGGCGCCATAGTAGTGAAAATATACGGCCGGTATTTTACTTAACTACGGATGCTTAATTTTATATCTCATAAATATTCTTTAAAATTTGAAATATTTACAATATTATTCTAGATACAAATACTTATGATGTCAAAATTCACTTTGATTGGAACAATCATCCAGTTGTATATGATCATTACCCATATATATGGGGACAATACCATATGGCTACCTGTACTACAGACGAAATACAGGCTGAAAATATTTTGTTTTATTTAATTTTTTAAAAATATGTGTAGGTTTTACCTAAATTTTTCATTTTTGTGAAATTTGAAATTTTTTTTGAAACACATGATAATTTTTAAATTCATTTTAGTATTTCATGAACTCCTAAATTTAGATAAAATAAAATATAATATTTTTTGAGCCACCTGAATTTGTACCCGTAATAAAAGGGGTTGTGTAAGATTCTAGCAAAATGCATAGAAAAGTGTTCCAACGCATTAGGAACGTACTCTGCAGTCCATGTATTGTGAGACCCACTTGATCATGAATAACAAATCTACTTTATCCATTATATTTAGAATTATTTACTTTATTAGCATGTCGATTTTCATCTAAATTAGATATGTGTATGTCTCTCATCTGAAAATAGTACAAAAAACAACATAATAAAATAGTTTAACATAAATAAAAATTTTAAAGTTATTTTTTCAACATCTAAACCATCTAATACAATCACATTCTAATATATATTTTATCCTCTTTCTTTCTTTGTCCGTCCCTCATCTCGCTTTCTCTTAATCTCTCTCAATGTCTAGATGCAGATGGTTTCTTATCTTCATTTCGGCCTCTAATTTAGACAATTGCCCTTTTCAACAAACCTAGACGATTGATTTCAACCCCACAATGAAGGAAAGGCGCAGTAATGCCATCGATACGTAAATCAAAAACAGATATGGGGAACATTATATGGAGGCTCAAAAGTAGCATTATGACAACTCATGCTTGATGATAAATGTTGATGATTTCTGGGTTTATCTGTCATTAAAAGGAATGCTTAAATGTAGTGAAGCACGGTCATCTGGGTAGCTTCGAATCCAAGGAATGCCCGTTCATACATAAAAGAGAACGCTTTAGTTTTAAAAAAGCATGCTCAGAGGGATATCTTCATTTGAATATTCAACCAAAAAAAAAAAAAAAGCATACTAAAAAATTATCTATATATATTTAGGGAGTATTTGGTAATACCAAAAACTTATTAAACTAGAACTTTTCAATTTAAAACTTTTTACTATCCACAACTATCCTAATTTTTAATTATTTTTTCACATATTCATATTCAACTATCATACTTTTTTATGCTTGCTACACAACTACCTATACATTTAATCCATCTATTTTAACTTTTTTCTCTTTATTTTTCATTATTACTCTTATCATATCATATCATTTTTTCCATTGTAAAAACTTTTACATTAAAAATTTTTCACCCAATTTAAGTAAAAACTGGAACTAAAAGTGTTCTATCGGGCATACTCCTTTCTAAGTGTTCTATCCGGCATACTCCTTTCTAAGTTTAAGCATGCTTTTCGTAAAAGCTCAAGAGTACCAAAGGAGGTGACATTCTAGAATTAAAAGTGCTCGAATTAGCATGCTATAATTAATAATTAAGTATGCTTTTCTATAAAGCTTGCAAAATGGAATAGCTAGCCCGTAAGTTTTTTGCTTCATCATAACTAGATATTTTCCTTTATTAAGAATGAAGAAAAGAAAAATACCTGATTGTCATCAACGTTGTATCCTTATGTTATGTGAAAAGTCGTGCAATATTATATTTACAACTTGGATGTGATGAGGGCGAGAGTGCAGGATGAAAAAAATGTTATTATGTATTGGGAACAAGAAAAAGTATATTGGAATTAGAAAAAGTGTATTAGGAATGGAAAAAAGTAAGATGTTATTTTTTTTTTGCAGTTAAAAAACTTTTTTGAGAATTAAGAGATTCCATCCTACCCTAAGATATAAAATAATTAGTTTTATATTTTCAGAGTATTTTCTTGCATTTTATAATTTTATTTATTTATAAAGGTGTTTTTCTTACTTTAAAAATGATTTAGAATTTGTAGCTATACATATAATTTTAGACAAATTTTATAGGTTCGGATGCAAATTTTTACAAAAGTTGCGATACACTTATAGTTTCAAGCAAATCTTATAGATATAGATATAAATTTTACAAAAGCTATGACACGCCTACAATTTCAACTAAACCTTGTAGGTGCGAATGCAACTTTTTAAATTTTATGCCTACCTTATAAATAAACCATTATTGGTTTTACTTTATATTTGTCTATCTAATTTCATTAATTATATGGAATTACAATTTGAAAAATGGAATATAAGATCAAGGCACCCTTTGATAATGTGAGTATGAAAGGAGTGGGAAAGTGGGGGGAAATATTTTTGCAAATTATAATATTAATATAATATAATAGGGGTAAAACGCGTGTTGTATGTGTGAGAGGTTGAAATAAATAGGATAGTTGTGTGAGAAAACAATTGAAATATGAAAATAAAAATAGAAAAATATGATACTTAGGTAATTAAGATATCAAATTATTTTTCAAAAAATACATCGTGAGGCTTAAAAGATGAGAAAGTTTGCTTCCTATGAAACCATTTGAGATGATAAGAGTAATGATGACTAAATAAAACAAAAGTTAAAATATTTAGATTAGATGTAAGAGTAGTCGTACAGAAGTGATTGCAAAGAAAGTAGTTACGTAGGAAGAAGTGAAAAAATAATTAACTACCCACCTTACAATTATTAGCCTTATCATATTACCCAACTCTCTAACTTTTCAAAAAAAATTATAAGATTCTGCTGTAATTTCATTCATGATCGACTACAGAGAAGAGGTTAAGACGCAGACAAATATCTGCTTCTATACGGTTACGCGTAATATTATTTGTTCTTATTGGTTATCTTACTAAACGCCTCTTCTGTAAATTAGTATAAATAAATCGGCTAAATTTTGATTCGTCAGTACGATGGGGTCCATATGCAGCCACTTGCACCTAGTTGACTGCACCCCAGCTGCCGGAGCCACCTCAGCACTCTCTATTTTTTAATATTTTTTTATTCATTTATATAGATATTACAATCAACAATCAGCATATGCGTATTCTTCACAATATAAATGGAAATTTCCTGTAACACTCTAGCACTATAAGAACATTTTTATAATATTTTTATTCATTTATATAGATATTACAGTCAACAATTAGCATATATATATATTCTTCACAACATAAAAACACTCTAGGACTGTAAGAACATTTTTATAACCCCACCAGTTGGGGAAGGGTTGCCATTGGGCCCGACGTGCAAGTCACTCCGCCTCGGCTTGCCTGTTTTTTTTTTAGATACTTGTTCGCTTGCTTTCCAAGTTACATTTTCGTATCCCAAGTTCCCAACCCTTTTTCAAAATCGACGCTCCATTCTCTTTTCATCTTTCGAAAATTCCCAATCAAGGGTGTGTTAGGTAATGGGTAAAAATTGTTCAGTTGAAATTTTTTAATTTAAAATTTTTTAATTTTCATAATTATTTTATTTTTAATCACTTTTTTATATTTTTCTATACATTTATTCTGTTTTTCAATTATTTCTACACAACCACATAAATTAGGCACTAACCTATCTATTTAATT
Source organism: Annona cherimola (assembly GCA_030490835.1). Lineage (NCBI taxonomy): Eukaryota > Viridiplantae > Streptophyta > Magnoliopsida > Magnoliales > Annonaceae > Annona > Annona cherimola. The sequence goes on along the minus strand of CM059972.1, from coordinate 19,192,074 downwards.
TTATTTCATTTACTCTTCATCATTATCTTTGTCATATAATATCATTTGACAATTTTTATTTTTTATAAATTTTCAACTAGATTTTAATTTATCTATTACCAACCACACACTCAGTTATCAACTAGTTAGAGCAAAATGTCAACAAAGCCACTAATACTTACCACAAGTGCCTCGCTGCCAATTTCATCGTACCTGACGGACCTGCTCGTGTTGGAAATAATACAGGGGCAAAATGGTAAAGTAGCGTCATCACGTCCCTGACGAGGAAGCTATTAAAAGTCAGAGGCTGCTGTCTTCCACCATTGGAGAAAGAGAAGAGAGTTGGAGAGAGAGAGAGAGAGAGAGAGAGAGAGAGAGAGAGAGAGACAAAGCGCTAGAAATCCGACTCCAGAAATCCGACAATGGCGACGAGCGATCTCCTCATCTGCTCGCCTCTCTACGGCGAGACTTGCCAAGAGATCCTCCAATCCATGCGAGCTGCAAAGTCCGAAGGCGCACACCTCGTGGAGCTCACGCTCGAAACCCCGCAATTTTCGCCCGAGAGCCTAGAAATCATCATCAAAAGCAAGCTTCTCCCCATTGTAGTCGCCTTCAGGTAATTTCAAAACACACCCCCATTTCTCGCCGTTCTCATATTATTTGGTCGGAAGGAATGCCTGTAAATTTCAGTGCTCGGTTGATCGGAACCGTACATATGCGTGCCGCGGCATAAGGGGCCATTGATCGGATGGCTTAGATCACAGATAAGCTATGCACTGAAAAATTCTGTGAGAGCTCAGCGCGCATGTTGGGCTAACTACTGCTGGGCCAATCATCCTTGCTTGTGCCAGATGTTCCAGCCGTACTCTTAGGGAAAATTACAAAACAGTAAAAGCCTTCTGAAGAAATTCTAAAACCATCATAAATGTTTGCTAATTTTTTCCAAATCGGTGACAAGTATTTTCCTCCTATAGCAGAACGTTAAATTTATTGGTAACACTACAAATTTACCCTTTAAAGCAAAATGATCTCTCTTACCTACCGCATCTCATTTCATGTACTACGCGGAATGGCTTTTTCTTATTAAAAAAAACAAAAAAGATTTGCATGTCAGGTGCATGCGGAGTGTGGAGGAAGGAAGTATATTATCTTTTAGTTTGAGGGTGATTTTGTCATTTTGCATTTGTATTTTGCGACTACCTCGGAAAGATTCTGCGCGATGGTGAGTATTTCGTAATTTTTCATAAGGGTTGTGATTATTTTAAAAATTTCCTTGTGGAGCTCACCACGAAAAGTTTGGCGCTACCCCACCAACCACGTGCGTGAATGAATGCATCATGCATTCTTCGCCTCCGTTTTCCAAACCGCCGTCGACGTGCTAAAGTCGGCTACTCTGGCGCGGTGGTTGATACGCGTACGATTAGTCGTACATTGCAGTCTGAGCCGTCCGAGCACGCCAACCAGCGATTTTTCTATGCCGATGGTTGGTGGGCGGTAGGGACAGAAATTCAAATTCCCCGCTGCCGGATTTCGACTTTGGATCAATCCTTCTGAAATTCAACCCCCTTATTTACAGTTTGATCGGCTTCTCCACCTATCAGTATCGGCCGATGATCTAACGATTCAGATCATCCGGTTCTGTTGTCGTATTAGATGGAAGGGGGTTGGTGGAGTGGGATTTGGTACGATTCGCTGAATAAGGTAATGCAAGTCATCTAATTCGTTGGGAGATTTAAATGGACGTGACGTTGATTTTGGAATAATAAAAAAAAAAAATATCATCCACCAGAATTATGGTATTAAAATATTCTGGAAAATATTTTTGAGGTGATTGGTTTCGGTGTCTGGTCGTAACCCTTCGAAATCTAATTATCCATGCATTTCTTTATTCTTTTAATCCTGTCATCTAATTCGCCGGCTTCGGTCTGTAAGCTCAAGGATAATGGTGCAGATATAGCCTGAATGTTGGATGCGCCAATGATGGGATGAAAATTTGCAATGAAAGTATATTAGTAACATGACAAGAAGCATTGGGACTTTAAAAAGCCTAATCGAAAATGGAAAAAAAGCAAATCCTTATTTTTTTTAGAATAAGAAAAATATTTTTTGAAAATAAAAGATTCAATTTCAGATCATCCCATTCTAACTATAAATAATTATTCACAAATGGTCAAAATACGTTTACAAAATCAAATAAGAATAAAACTGTCAAATAAAAATAAAATAGCAAAATATGAGTTTTTTCATTGTTCTATTTTGGAATTACACTTTTACCGTATTTTATTTTCTATCTAATTATTAAAAAATTAAGCTTATAAAACCTTTCATTTTCTTAACAAATTAATCTCATAATTTCTTGCATATTATCTTACGATATTAGAAAGGAGGCTAAGGGGATGTTTGGTATAATGAAATTTTGTAAAATTGTGGAATAGGGTGAGAAATGGAATATAGAATATTTTGAGAAATATGTGAATAATATGAAATGATATAGGTAAAGTTAGAATAAATAAGATTGTTAGAAAGTAATTGATAAAAAAATAATTGAAATATAAAAATAAAATTAAGAAACATAATTGTTAAGTGAATTAATTATTGAGTTTAGAAACCGTGCTCCCACCCAACCCCACACAGGGTGTTTACCGAATGTCTCCTAAAGTTATTGGGAGACTATTACTCCTACGGAAGAAATGTTGTCACTCGTACCAGGCTGATTGAGAGCTTCCACCTCATGTGGAGCATTAACAAAACTGCCCCAGGCCAACCTCGGCTTGTTCAAGTTATGAATTTTTTATTACAAAATATAAGTTTTTTAATTAGAATTCATACAATATGACAATTGATATTACAATTAAATATATTCACAACCTTCACGACAGGGAGAAATTTGTCTACAAATCTTAAACAATAGGGAAAGTTTGTATGAAACCCCAGCGCGGGGAGAAAATTATAAAATCTCCATAATTCGGGAGGACTTTTTTTTCTTTTTAATAAAAATCATCCTCACTGGGGGAGGGGTTAGGGGTTCGTATCCACGATCTCCCTTTCTTGCTGCCAATGGGTTTTACAACGACGGCGAAACTAACGTGGCAAAAATATGGGTTTTTTAATCTAGCTATTTTTAGGTTTTCTTTTTTTTTTAATACAATTTTCAAGTTATTAGTGGTAGGTACTAAATACGCGTGAATCTGCGACGTTGATGTGTGTGCTGGCTATCAATTGATTATTTCTTATCGCATTGGTATCCAAAAATTCTGAAATCGCATTTAATATGCATAGTTTTCTTTTTGTAAGAGCAATTCTGAAGGAGCTTTCCTTTAGCACACACATATTTTACTTCAAGAAAAACAATTTTTTTTAAAAAAATACGATCACATATGCTTTTGGCATTTGGGTAAAACAAGGTAAATGAAAAAAAAAATTTAATGCAAGAGATTGATGTAATAAATATTGATAACAGCCAGAAGTGAAAAAAATAAAAGTAAAATAAATAAGTTAGTTCATGAAAACATAATTTAAAATAGGATAATTACTTTTATCATTATATTTTTAATAATATTTTCAATTATAATATAAAAAGGAATATTTATTTATTGTCATGTTTTTATAACATGGAAAAACAACAAATTCAATAACCTTTCAAAAAAAGAATAAACTACATGGTCATACTTGATTTTATATAAAAATATATGGTCATGATATTTGACAAAGACAAAAAAAATAGACTGCATTTATCCAAGAAAATTTATAACCTCACATTTAATATATTATTATTTTGAACTACTCGCTTGGTACCAACCATGCACGTGGGAAAGGTTTGTGAATGGGTCCCACGTGCTTTTCTCATGTCGCCACTGGTCAGTGGTGGGTCCCAAACAGACAAGACGTGCCGGAGCATTATGGTTGACGAACTGTCTCTATGCGTGTGTATTTTTTTTTTATTCAATTCCGTTCAAAGTGATCATGGAAGCGTTTAGTATTTCAAGCTATTCAACATCGAAAGTGTATATGTTATCCTTAAATTAAAAAAAAAACGAAAGTGTATATTTATTTTTTAAATTTAGATTGTGTTTGGGACGTAGTATTTATGATAAAAAAAATATTTGCTCCAGAAGTTTTTGAATCTATAGAAAATGATATGATATAATGGAAGTAATAATGAAAAGCAAAGAAAATAAAATTAAAATATATAAGTTAGTTATATATATAATTATATGAAAATGATTAAAAAGTAAGATAATTGTAGAAAAATATAAAAATAATTTAAAAAATATTGTAATTGTAGAATGCGAAAAGTTCTAGAATATATTTGACTAAGAGGGTGTTTCGGAAGTGACAAAACTTGTAGATGAAAAACTTTTAGTGTAAAATTTTTTAAATTTTAAGAGAATGATATAATATAGTAAGAGTAATGATAATGAATAAAGAGAATGAAGTTAAAATAGATAGACTAGTTGTATAGGTAATAATGTAGAAATAATTAGAAAGAACAATTGTCTAGGAAAATGTGAATAATTATTAAAAATATGATACTTATGAAGATTGAAAAGTTTTAGCTTATTTTTTTTACCATTGCCAAATACACCCTAAACCTAGAACTTTTTTAACTATAATTTTTCAATTTAATTATTAAAAAAAAACTTTTCAATTTAAAACTTTTTAGTCTTTGTAGACACATTGTTTTTAAATCATTTCATGACATCCCCTATACAATTATTTTAATCTTAAATTATTTCTACACAATCATCCATATAAATAATGTATCTATTTTAACTTTATTCTAACTTTTTATCATTACTCCTGTTATATGACATCATTTGTCCCTTTTAAAAAAAATTTATACAGAAAAATTATCTTTTAAAATTTTTGTCACTTCCCAAACATACCCTTAGTTTAAAGTTTCCTTATATCCAAACATCCTTTTAATATAATTTTTTACATTTCTAATATAATTTTTTATTCTAAATATTTATTATTATATTTTCGTCTTATTTCTTCATTGCATTTAAGCTTCTTCAATGCTATCAAACATTGTATTTGTTTAAAGTGAATAGAAAATGGAGAATAAAAATGAAATGAATATAATAGGGGAAAGTAACAAAAATATATATGATAATCGTATAGAAAGATATAACACAATAATTGGAAAAATATAAGAAATGGTTAGAATATCCAAAAATGAAAAAAGAAGGATAATTGAGTGTTAACTTTTGTATTTCCATTCTCCAATTTTTATTTTTCTCTAAACAAATACACTCTATTTTATAATGATAATAATGGCCTTTATTATTTGCTAGATATTTGGTTGTTCAGTTTAACTCTATGGAACTCAGACTGCAATTTCATTTTCCAGATTGCTTTTTTTTTTTTTTGCAAGTCAGTATCCAGGTTTCTTTGAGATAGGGAAGAAACATAGAGTTGCATTGTTCTGAAAATGTAGAGAACTAACACCAAAGATGATATGTTGAATAATATTTTTTTAGAAATATGTTTTTTTTTAATCAATTTTTATGAAATATGTTGTATAAGATTGAAAGAGCTATGATGTTGTTAGATCGGGCTAACAGTAACTCTCTTGATGTTGTTAGATCCGGCTAACAGTAACTCTTTTAATCCAAACACATGTATGTATAATTTTTTTTTTTTTTCATAAAATCATAGGTACAAATATATTTAATTCATACAGTAAATTTTATAAATTTTGAGTATGCATAATTTTTTAATTTCAAAAATCAATAGTTTGTGAGATGAAAATTACTTTTTTGTAGCAGGGCGAAAATTACTTAAATATGGAAACCTGTATACACAACTCTAAAAATTATAAAATTTAATATGTGAATTAAATATATTCGGGCCATAGTTTCGTAAAAAAAGAAATATATATATATATATATATATACACACACATACTTCCTGAACTAACACAAGTGTCTGATAATCCAGTCTAACAAGATCGTAACCCGTGTTGAAAATAGGTCATAGCATTGACTTAGGTGTCCTTCGTTGTGTCTCAATCGAAGCACATGCAAAACAATCTTTGGTGCATTAAACAAGATTTAGCTGGGAAGCTTATTTGTTTGTGATTTCAGACTGAACCCTTCAGGTGGACCAGATGAAAAGAAGAAATGCTTTGAAGCGTTGGAGCTCGCACTCGAATTAGGTGCTGAATATGTTGATGTGAATCTAGAGGTACCAAAATTCATGCCACCAAAGTCCATTTGTCACTCTTCTGGTAGTAAGAACTGTTCTTTGATGTTAAAATATTAACACTTAACATAAAATGATTAAAAAAGCTTTAGAGGAACTTAGTCAATTAACACTATTCTGAGACCCACGTGCGAAATTAGATTAAAGCATGTGGAAACAAGCAGGTAATGTTCGCCATAATCATCGCCAACACATTACCTCTATTATTTAGCGGACAACTTAATGAATCATTAAGTACATTTCACTAAACAACTCAATGACTCAGTTAGTGCGTTCCACTCCATCATAATATACTAATCTAAAAAAGAGTCCTCTTAGGTCTTTGTTTGGCACTTTCATGCATGTCCTTTAAGCGTCCATTTTTATTTTCAAAATCTTTGACTTGAATCAAGTAACTCAGAGAAACTGTGGAACTCATGGAACCTGATCCTATGCTCCCAAAAGCATGCGCATACACCTTTTTTTTTAATTTTTTTCCAAATTTTTTTATAATAGTGTTAATCTATATGTATTTAATATGTGTATAAATTTTTACCATTTTTTGGGTATTTTAGATATTTATTTTTTAATTTTAAAAATCAGTGGCATTTTAGGTAATTTTAAATTACTAAAATGCCACTGATTTTTAAAAATCCGAAATAAATATCTAAAAATCTCCAAAAGTGATAAAAATTGATATATATATATATATATATATATATATTAAATACACTTATGTTAACAAGTTCATGAAAAATTTTTGAAAAAAAATAAAAATAAATAGGTGTATGCGTCCAGGAGCATATAGTGTTGCATGCTCTTGGGAGCATAGGATCAGGTTCCGGAACTCATAGGGTGTATTTGGTATTTGATAAAACTTTCTGAAATAAAAATTTTTGGTGTAAAAATTGTTAAAATAAAAAAAGTGATGTGGTACATAGGGTAATAATGAAATAGTAAAGAAAATAAAGTTAAAAATAGATAAAGTAATTGTATGGGTAATTATGGAAAAATGATTGAAAAGTAGGATAGTTATATAGAAAGATGTGAAAAAAATGATTAAAAAATAAGATAGTTGTGGATGATGAAAAATTTTAAATTGATATGGTTTATGGAAAGTTAACACACCCATTGTCTCCATTGTATATGGCTAGACCTACCAAGTTGCTTTTGTTTGTATTGATGCTGTAATGGCTGCCACTAAATTTCCATCGATGCATTCGTTTCTTATCATATCCTTCCCTAGGCTAACCATCTGATCACTCCGCCAAAGGTTTATCTCAGTAACTCCAGTAAATTGCCAACATTTCTGCATCACCCATGTGAATAGTGATCTAATGAACTTCCCTATAATTTTGAAACTGTTTATCACTTTAATACAATTATTGCCTCCCAGTGGATAACGGTCTTTATTTTTCATGCGTGCTGTAGGAAAAATCCGTTTTGAACAGTCCAATTCAGATGCATGCAAACAGTACATATTTTGTGAATATGCACGTTGACAGGTGCTTGTTGCCTATCAAACAGCGGAGGTCTAATCCGCCCTCATGTGACAAACAAATATGCAGGTGGCTGCTGAATTTACAGGGAGTGCACCTTCCAGAAAACAATGCAGTAGCAAAGTAATTGTCTCATGTCACATCAATGGTGATACCCCTGCAAAGGAGGAGCTTGGAAATCTAGTAGCACAATTGCAGTCTTCAGGAGGAGATATTGTGAAAGTTATCACTGATGCTTCTAATATCACAGACATAGCAAGAATTTTCCATTTGCACTCACATTGCCAGGTATGAGAATCCATTCTCATTCAACCAAAGGTACCCCATGTTGATTGATTGTTGTAACTAATTGATGGTAGTAAACTCCTGTTCTTCTTAAAAATTTCTTTAGGCATATACACGCACCATAGCATTTATGAATCCTGAAAAGATCTAAAATGCTGTTTTTGCCACCGTACTTGCAATTTGAGATTTATTAGAGGGATCAAGGTTGTGAATCAGCTCTCCTCCACTGGAAATAACCTACTCCACTCATTAATGAGCTGCACATGGACATTGCTTTTTTATCACATAAACATAGAGAACTGATAAATAGTTACCATAATCAATTTTCTCATACACAGATGTCAGCATTTGCAGAGAGTTGACCTCATTTTTGGTGAAAAGGGTACCCACAACTCATAACCTATTGTATAGTCTGTCACACAAGTGTTTTCTCACACTTGCTACATCCACTTGCAGGTTCCATTGATTGCATGCGCCACAGGTGATAGAGGCCTTATAAGCCAGCTCCTATGTCCAAAATTTGGTGGTTTCCTTGTATACGGATCAACGTCAGGCAAGCCCATACCTGGTGTGCCTCCTTTGGCTAGCCTTACTCAAGTTTACAGGATTGAGAACATAAATGTGGATACAAAGGTTTTTGGGCTCATTGCCAATCCGGTAGGCCACAGCAAAGGTCCCATTCTGCACAATCCATCTTTCAGACATGCAGGTTACAATGGAATTTACGTCCCAATGCTTGTTGATGATATCAATGAGTTCTTTAGAGTCTACTCCTACCCTGACTTTGCAGGTTTCAGGTATGCAACTACGAGGAATTATATCATCTTCAAAACTTGCATGTTTACATAGAAATCATACCCTAGCAGCCATCATTCCAAATTAGAAAACATTCTTTGACTTCGGTTTCAGTTGAATTTGGATCACTGTTATATATTTTTAGTCAATTCATGGGTTGTTGGCCACTGAAGGAAGTGAAAGATTAGTCCTTCGAGTATAATTTGTGGACCATTGTTGCAGTGACTTGAGTGCCTATCATGTCACTGACATCATGAAACGATGTGCCTACTGCTGCTTTGCAAGTTACTGGAAGCCAGTATGATGATCATATTACTTCTACACAAGTACCTCCTGATGTGAAGGCATTGATGTGTAAAGTATCCATTTCCTTATGTGGGGGAATTTTTCCTTTTTGGCAACTAACCAGTCTCATTTCTGTCAGTGTTGGAATTCCACACAAGGAAGCTGCCGTAGGAGTCTGTGATGAAGTCCATCCACTTGCTAAGGTTTCTAAACTTTCCTTTTCATGACAATTGTTATTTGATAAGAATCACTGTTCTATTGCATTGCAATCTGACTGGTTGTCTAACTGGGTCGCTATTGGCGTATTGTGCTTAAAAGCTTTTAAATGTTCTGGAAAATGACCCTTAATAACTAAACCATGAAGATAGCTAAGAAAAATTACAAGTGAAAGTGTTTCAACTCCATTTATGATCAATGTCACTCAGGTGTGGCAGGGCCATCAGGTCAGCATTCAAAAATCATGGCCTGCAACCCACTAATATCCTTAATCCATAGCCAACTTATTCCAAGCATAAGGTCCTTGTAGTTCATCTGTCGAATGCTGTCATAATTAAATTCATAATGGGATGTTAGGGGACCACTCAAAAGATACTGGGGAAGAGCACATTACCGTTGAACATTTTGATTGACAATAATGGCCTGGTGCCATGTTGAGATATTTCATGACTGTAATTGCATGTCCTGAAATATAGGATTGAATGTTTCATATATTTTACTTCTGACTTTGTTGAATGTTTTACCAGTCCATAGGAGCTGTGAATACTATTGTAAGGAGGGCTGGTGATGGGAAGCTGATTGGTTATAATACAGATTGTGAGGCTGCTATCACTGCCATGGAGGATTCGTTGAGAGGTACCAATGGGAAGGATTGTTGCATGCTTTTGATGTTTTTGTGAGCCTGTTACATTCCATTGATTTCTATGAAAAATTTTCAACAGAATTTTTTGTGTGTGTGAAAGAGAGAATATGTACTTTCCCAAGAAGTTTGAAGGATGGTTTTCTGCAAAAATGGACAAATAAAGATTGGTTTTCTTAATAAATAGACATGGATAGATGAAGCCCTAGCGAATTTGGAATATGGCTCCTATTTATGGCAATGTGGATGATTCATATCTTTATGATTACCTCAATTTCGATCCAACTCTTTTAATACGAATGCTAAATCAAGCATGTAACAAAATGGTGGCTGTGGACTAAGTTATCTCAACCTGTATATATGAAATTTTACAGCGAGGAAAGGAGCCGGAGGAGAGGCATCAAACGTTTCTCCACTAGCTGGGAAACTGTTTGTACTGGTTGGAGCCGGAGGTGCAGGAAGAGCTCTAGCCTTTGGTGCCAAAAGTAGGGGAGCTCGAATTGTGATCTTCAATCGCAATTATGGTAATAAAATGATTTTATAGTCTTCAAAAACTGTTAATATTCTTTCTTCTTTCAGAAGCCAACAAACAGAATCTTAATTCATTCTAATATCCGAATTCCTATGGTCTGTCTGAGAAGAGAGAGCAAAGGCTTTGGCACAGGCAGTCGGAGGAGAAGCTAGACCTTTTGAAGAGAAAGACAGCTTTTATCCGGAGAAGGGAATGATTCTTGCAAATGCGAGTGCTGTGGGAATGCAACCACGTACGGATCAAACTCCTGTTGCCAAGGTTTGTAGAATTTTGAAAGGTCTTCTAAAATTGATAGATGGGTGATGTAATGTTATTCAAAAGCACAAGTTTCAAAAGCGGGGCAAATCCCAGTATCCACGCATATGTTGTAATTCATCTACTATGTTTGTGCTGTTTGTGCTGTCGCGTAGATTTAACCCCATATTCTCTACTATCTTCTTCTTCTTGTTTTAGGATTCATATAGCTTACGATCCTCTAAATGTTAATGCTTTTTTAGGAGGCATTGGGAGCATACGATCTTGTCTTCGATTCAGTCTACACACCCAGAAATACACGTCTCCTTACAGAGGCAGAGGAGGTTGGAGCCATTGCAGTGAGTGGTGTTGAGATGTTCATAAGGCAAGCCATTGGCCAGTTCAATCTTTTCACTGGCGGAGAAGGTATTACTCACATTTCCTTGAGGAACCCAACAGAACTTGAGCAAATGCCACTAGCACAGTGGAAAATGTTCTTAATTTTAAGGGGAAAAAAATTCATGTTTTGCAATTTTATTTTATTTTTTTCCTTCTTTTGCAGCACCTGAAGAATTCATGCGCGACATTGTTCTGACCAAGTTCTGATGCATCCTCTCTATGTAGCAAAGATACTTTTCGTGTATGATTTTTATGGTCCTCGAAGGCATTATTCAATTGTTTCACTCAAGGTTTTATTCATTTAAAAAAGCGTCTGCATTTTATGTAATGGATGTTTCCCATCAATAAATGATTGGTCTCAAAAAAAGTTGGAGGAAATAAAAGGATATGTTTGTGAAGTGATAAAACTTCTAGATGAAAGGTTTTTAAATTGGGAAAATATGATGTGATATGATAAGGGTACTAATGAGGACTAAAGAAATTAAAGCTAAAATAGATATATTTTTATGAGTTTTGATCTTTTACGACCGGTCGGAGAGGAGGGCTATTTTCGACCATGCCCGCTCACCGTTCGATCGCGCGGGCTTGTTCGTGGCCGTTGGATTACCTCTGACAAAACTAAAGCAGTTGGGAGCAATTAATGCAAATAAATTTTGTAGGCAGGCCCTTGTCAGGGAGGATTCGTGCCCATGTGTCCCACCCTCTCCCTCGCTCATTTCTTCTCCTTCTCTCAGCATGCTCTCTTTCTCTCTCTGTAGGCGTCGGATGACGCAGGAAAAAAAAGGCATCTCCTTCACCAGTAAGGTTCATTCAGATTTCATAGAATTCATCACATCAAGAATACATAACACGTCATGTTCACACAATTGTGCATAGGATTTGAGTACATCAAAACACATTGAGCTGCCCACAAATTTCCCATCTAAAAATTGTCATTAAAGAAACATAGGAGATGAAAACACAAATTGAGTACGTTGTCTGAATTATCTGCAATTACAAAGAAAGAGAATGTACTGTTGGTTGCTTCTTGATCTCTGCATTCTCAAAAGAGAAAACAAGGTGCATTCTATAATGCACATAACTCGAGTACATTGGCTACCATTCCCTTCTCCTCCTTGACTGTTGTATAGTGAATTCTTTGCGAACAAAAAAAAATTACATGAATCTACATACATTTATGAATAATCCATCTCTTCTAGAACGCCCTCACCGCCACTTCATCATCAACATTATCTGATAAGGGCACAAACAGTAGAACATCCTCCACCACTTCCAGCATGGTTTCCACCTTCTTACCGTCGTTGAACTTTAGGAGCTTCTTCGATTGTCAAGTAATAGGAATGGTCTGACGGAGGGCGCAACTCGGCCTCGCTGTGGGCAAACCAGCAGGCATTGCCATGGCTGCAAGAACCAGAATTGCGTCTAAAGGAGCAGAGGCTCGCCTTTCAATAGGGATGCAAGGAGCTATGGAGATGTGGACAGAAAAATGTCTCTGTGGGGATACACAGCTTCTGCTCGAATGCCATGGCAGCGGGAGAGGGAGGGAGAGAGAGAGAGAGAGAGAGGGAGGAAGGAAGGAAGAGAGAGGGAGGGAGAAAGGGAAATCGGGAGAGGGAGGGATGGGGTGGGAGGGAGGGAAATTGGGAGAGGGAGAGGGCGGGAGGGAGATCGCGAGAGGGAGAGAGGGGGAGACGAGAGAGATCGCGAGAGAGGGAGAGAGGTAAGGGAGGGGCGCTGGAGGAAATTTTCACCCTGACAGGGGGGTGGTCCGAGAGGGCGAGAGGGAGAGGCAGAGGGCGGCAGGGAGGTGAGGGAGAGGGCTAGCGGAGAGGGAGGGAGGGAGCGCGCAGAGAGGGAGGGAGAGATAGCGAGGGGGGAGATCGCGAGGGAGAAGGTATGCGAGGGGGACCGTTTGAAATTTTCGCCCTGACAGGGGCTAGCTGGACAAACATCTCGCATTAAACGCTTGCACGCCCCGCAGCCTTTTCGCCCGATCATCCAACGGCTGAAAATTTACCCGCAGCATCCAACGGTTCTCGGTGCTGGTCGGACGCAGTGGGTTCGACCGACCGGTCGTAAAAGATCAAAACTCTATTTTTATAGTATATGTATTTTACAAACTCAACCCGTTAGAATATCCATACCTCATCCAACCAAAGGGGTATAGAAGGGAGACATGCTCCCACAATCTAGCAAGAGAGAGACAGCCCTAACCACCAGTGCTAGTAGCAAGTGATCTAAAATAAATAGATAAGTTTTTTTTATGTAAAAATAGATAGGTTAGTTGCATAAATAATTATGTAGAAATGATTGAAATGTAAAATTGTTACATAGAAAGATGTGAAAAATGATTAAAAAATAAGATAATTTTGAAGAATGAAAAGTTTTTATTTGAAAATTTTTGGTATTAAACAAACATGCCCAACATAAATCAATTGTTCAACCTTAAGTTCGTCGTGGTCTTATGTCATCAGAAATCAACCTTTGATTTTGATTTGGCTAGTTCATTCTGCTATTGCTCAATTTTTATAACTGTATCTGGCCTATAGGAATATTACATGAAAGGAACAAACATTTCAATCCCAAGAAGAAGAAGAAGAAGAAGAAGAAGAAGAAATGAATCATTCCCAGTATTCAAGGTTCTCATGCCCATGTCTAAGGCAGCTATCGTAGTATGACTTTATGAGTCCGGCCCCATGGTCTGTTAGGAAGATCCCCAACCTGATAGATGTAGCTGGGCTCAGATCTTATGTGGTCACCACCATGGCAGATTGGGCTATTTGCCTACTGGCCTGTTTGCCCATTTGCGTTTGTCTCTCAATCATCTTGCATTTTTCATAGTTTGTCCACAGCTATTTTTTTTGCAGAACCATCCCCGCTGTCAACTCTTAAAAAAGTTTGTAGCCCGGGTCGAAGTCATGTGCTGATATTCATAAATTGTCTTTTTAATGATTTTGATGGCCATAGTTTAGATTTTTATTTTTCTTTTTTCTTTTTGACCACTATAGTTTAGAATTTGACCAGTCCAACTTTGAACCATCAGCCGTATGATATGATAAAAAGGTTGTAACCAAGATGGGGTGTTCTTCCCAAAATTACTTTATAAAAATTGTAAAATCTCGACAAATGAAAATAATAAATCGCCCTTGAAATAAGCAATGGAAAAAAAAAATCGAAATTTTAAAAATAATGACGAAAGAAGGGCAGGCTAAGTTGGATTACGAAATCTCCTCCCAACCTTAGCGGGCCCCACTTCCAACGGATGCCTCTTGGAACGTAAGGCCTGCGATTTTGTTTTTTTTTTCCCCCTAAAATAACTGTCATTATAATCTTTTATTATAGCGTGGGGCCGGCTGTGCCTGCCATTAATTTACCTTGATGAGCAGACCCAGGACGTTTTGGATCCTACCTTCCTACCGCAAAGGTCACATCCGACCCGATCGACAACTACTACATTCCCGGAGAAGTGTTTGGCACGACTCCATGGGTGTAGTTGGTAGTTGGTACGTGATAAAACTTTTCTTTTCCTTTTTTCTTTTCTTTTTTGAAAATATTGTGATAAAATTTTTGAATAAAATTTTTTAGCGTAAAAAATATAACAGAGGTAATGATGAGTAGTAAAAAGAATAAAATTAAAATAAATAGATTAGTTATGTAGTTGTGTAAAAATGATTGAAAAATAGAATAGTTTGTGTATAAATATGTGAAGAAATAATTTAAAAATATGATAGTAGTAAAAAGTAAAAAAATTTAGATTAGGTATGTTTGGCTTAAAATAAAACTTTTTTTAGTATGTTTGAAAAGTGATAAAACTTTTATTGAAAAGTTGTTAGAATGAGAGAAAATAATGTGATATAATATTAGTAATGATATTATATCAAAAACTTTCCATTTAAATTTTTATCACTTTTTAAATACACTTTAAAACTTTATTATTTGAAAGGTTTTTTATTTAGCCAAACATACCTTGGACATGAAAAAATAGGACGTAGTTTTGAATTTATTCCCAAGATATTAAAAACCTACATTTAGCCTAGTATACTAATCACATGTAACTATCTCAATTTTTAATATATTAATGATTAATACAAAATTCAATCCGTTTATTATATTTAACCTTATTTATTTAAGTAGCAAGCTAAGTTTCATTCAAACTAAATATATTAATTAGCCGCATTTCTCAAAAATAAATGCATTCATGTATAAATTAGAAAAAAAAATTAAATACATTCACATATATATATTAGAATATGGCAATATTTTATAGAATCATTTATTCAATTGTCATAAATTTTAGATGATTTGGATGTTTAGCATATGATTTTAAAATTGAATTTCAACGTTAACTGAATTTATTACATTGATTTACATATTTGTCGATGAGGGTCATATACAATAATATCAAACAAACGAAAGAATTTTCATAATAACATAAATATAATAGATTGAGTGAATTTTCAACAATTATCAAGATACTAAAAATTTAAAAAGTCATATAGAAAAGTGGTTTGAGAAGCATTCTTATCATGTATAAAGATTATATTGCAAAAAAGTCAAAAATAATATGCGAACTATGAAGATTTGTTTTGTAAATAATTAAATAATATGACCAAATTTGCAATTATGCGCAGTCACATGATCTATTTGTTAAGGACTTTTTGTTTCTTTTTGTTTTGTTTTGTTTTTTTTTATGGCCTGATGCAATGCACCGGAGAGCTATGTGCAAGTTAGGCATTGTCATCACGCAGCCCACTAGTACAGAAGAGCTTGATTTTTTTGTTTGCAGGCGAGGGTGTGGTCCCACGCCCTTAAAGACGAAGAGAATCCTGCTGACGCAGCCTTTAGGATGATCTGGGCCTTACGTTGACGTACAGGAGCCAGGAGTGTTTGTTTACAAAAAAAAAAAAAAAAAAAAAAAAAAAACTTTTTAACTCAAAACTTTTTGTTCACCAACGCGACCATATTTTTAAATTATTTATGCACTTTTTTCTATACAACTATTCTATTTTTAATTATTTTTATACAACTATCCATATATATAACATATTTATTTTAACTTTATTCTCTTTATTACTTATTGATACTTGTATCTCATCACATTATTTTTTTATTTCAACAACTTTTACCTTAAAAGCTTTTCATTAAAAAATTTAAAATATTAATACGAGAGTCTTAAATTAAATCTGGATCACCATTTCCAATACAATTTTCCAATTCCCAATACAGCTTTTTCAATTTTCAAGCCAACATTACCCATTTACAATATAACTTTACTCATTCCTAATATATAGCATTACATTATCATTCCAAATATAAATTCAATCTAAAAATCTTGTATCATTTAGAACATGTACTGAATGTCCCAAAGTACAGGCAACGGCCCATACATTTTAGCTCACATAATGTTCTCTTTAATGACCAAATTACCTTTTTCTATTTATAAATGATTTTATATTTTTTAAAATAATACTCATGAAAAATCTAAATCACTAAAATACAAAATAAGTAATTCAAATTGCTAAATGTAACCTTAAATACCTCCATGAATACTCATTTGGGTTGGTTCTAAGTGCTCCTGGTATAAAATCTACCTTATCTAAATTAGGATTAATTAGATGGGGTATATATGAGTACCTCACACAAGTTACATCCCTCAAAATAACTTACATAATTCTAAAAATTATTATTTTTAATGTGAAGAAAATATTAGAAAAGACAATTTGCAAATATACTCCATAGTTGATTGTATTGTAAATATATTTAATTTAGTTGATCAAATTACATGTTATTCTCAACATAGCGTCTATATATTTGCAAATATACATACACAGTGATAGAGTTATGAGTCATGACGACATAAGTATATTTACAAATATATACAAATCATGTGGGACCATTTGTATTTTTTGAAACTATGTAAATAATTATGGCTAAATATATTTGTAAATCCCCTAAAAATTTCTATTGCCACTTCTTACCCTGACTAGTTTCCTTTTAAAATAATCATCTCTGTCTTTTCTGACACCCATCGATAATAACAAAAAAATCATTTTAAAAAGGTAAAAAAATTCATCCCAACGTTGTGGATGAATATTTACGCTATCACATTTTGCCCCCATACAAGCATATAGTCAAGAGAATGTCGATGAATATTTACGCTATCACATTTTGCCCCCATACAAGCATATAATCAAGAGAATGTTCACGGAGGGTGTGTTTGAAAAACAAAATTTTATTTTCATGTATCGTTCTTTTAATTATTTCTGCATATATTTTACCTACAATTATCATTTATACAATTTATTCACACAACTGCTTTTTTACTTCTAACCACCACTTCTGTACTTTCTTACATTTTTTTTTTCAAATTTTGTCCCCGACAACTTTTTCACTTTTTTTTTTTTTTTTTTTTATTTTAAATTTTACTTTTATGATTGTCGTACACACCCTAAAACTAAAAACTGTAAATTACCACAAATTACCACACAAGTAGTGACCGGGTGGTAGGTATGTTGCAGCATCTGTGGTGAGTAAGAGCATTTTGGTCTCTTTTGATAAGAAAGAGCATGTGATCTCTGGCATTGTCTCATATAAAATTCGAGCTTGATTATAATATCAAATAATAAAATGTAATATTATACAAATTAATGAAAAACTGTAAAATCATAAGTAATTAAAGTTATTTACAAATATTTTTAAAATTATTATGAATATCGCAGTCACAAATTAGCCTACAACGCATATGGTTAAAGCGGCAATAAATAGAAAGGTTGTATGAAATATTAACTGAAATACAAAGGTAAAAAATAACTGTGATAATTAAAATGTATTGAAAAAGTGTATTTCTCATTTTTACATTTTCTCTTTAGGGTGTGTTTGGTTGGAGGTAAAACTTTTTATGAAAAGTTTTAAAGGTAGAAGTTGTCAAATTGATAGAAAATGATGTGATATAATAGTGGTAATGATGAGTAGTAAAGAGAATAAAGTTAAAATAGATAAGTTAGTTGTATGGGTAGTTGTGTAGAAATGATTGAAAAATAGAGTAGTTTGTATAGAAAAATGTAAAAAAATAATTAAAAAATAGAGTAGCTATGAAAAATAAAAAATTTTAGATTAAAAAATTTTAATTTACAAGTTTTGACCCCTAATCAACATACGCTTAATCTCCTGAACGGACAAAAAGCAGATTACTAGCGTGTCTGGGAACTCTGGAAATGGACGATGTTGGCCGTTGGGCTAGGTTGGTCAGAAGCGGCGATCTGACCGCTGAGGCTCCCTCGGACAACACGTGGGCATCTCATGCCTGCGTCGCTGCGTGTGCGTGGTAGCCAAACCTACTTCCGGTTGACCTGACGTTCAGCTCGAGGACAGGTTTTTTATTTTTTATTTTGGAAGTTTCCACGACACAGCGAGTCCCAGCGATTCTCCTCCGCGCCCGTAGACAAGTTCAACTTTTCAGGCCCACGAGAAAGATCCTGACCGTCCATCAGATGGGTCACTGTCCGTTAAATTCTTCGTTTTTTTGAATAATGATTTTTATGTTTATTCGTTTCTATAGAGAGAAGATGTTAGACGGCAAATATGCTCTCCAATATTTTTTCTTTTATTCACTTTTCTGATATGTGTGTTACGAGCGAAACATTGGGGAATATAATCAGATAATTCGTTCAAAAAGGGTGCAACTAATGGAAATATCACGCGCGCTTAACGCGCATTCTACGGGAGCACTTAGGTGGGGAAAGTTCGAAGCGGAAGGCACACGGCACCGCACCGTGCCACCATACCCACCTGATTTACCGACTCACCGCCTTTTTTGTTTTTTTTTTCCTTCTTTTCTCGATTTGTATATTACAGACGACTCTTCCCGTTTCACATTACGATTACTCCCAAGATAACAAGCTTTCCGCATTCCTATCATATAAGGCGTTAAGACACTCCACCCATTGATTGAGGAAGAGTATAAGCTCTCATCTATTACTAGGAAGATACAACTCCCATTTTATACGACTCCACCCATACCATGTCGGGTTTGAACGTGGTTGGGCAGAAATGGTGTTGGCTTCCATGACCACTGAGCTATGACACTAGTGGCGACTCACTGTCCTTTCGAGTTTCAAGTTTCAACAGCAGCGCGGAGGTCCCTTGGGCTTGCAGCATATGCTGTGCACAATGCTGGCGTGAAAAATAAAATCTCTCGACTGGGAAACGCCTGACAAAATGCGTGTGCAGAGTACCATTTTGAAAATTGCAATGTATCTGAAATTCTCTAGCTAGGATTGTAAATGTGTTGAGATGAGATATATTGTGGGTGTGCTTGGTTTGGCTAAAATTTTTGATGAAAAATTTCTTGGATAAAAGTTGTCAAATTCGTATAAAATAATATGATATAATTGGGGCAATGACGAGGAGTAAAACAAAAAAAATTAAAATAAATAGGTTAGTTGTATAGGTAGTTGTGTAGAAATGATTGAAAAATATGGTAGTTTGTATAGAAAAATGTGAAAAAATAATTAAAAAATAGAATAGTTATGAAAAGTAAAAAGTTTTGGTTGACAATTTTTTGTCCCAAACAAACATACCTTGTATAACTAATAAAAAGAGATGGGTAATGTGATAATATATATATATATATTCATATCTAGATATTTAATGAAAAATTTATTTTATTCAATATATTTAGTATTATTTACATTATTCTAAAAAAATTTATTTGTTTAGCATTAGTATGCATAGACATTATCCAAAAATGCGAAAAATCAACTTAATAAAATGGTTTAATCAATTTAAAATTTTATTTTCAATATTTAAACTATGTAGATTGTCACTACTACGTGGATAAATGATATTATAAAATATTATTACATTTTAATGAATGTGTAAGTAGATCTAAATACTTTTCTTAATTCATAAGCAAATATATATTTTTAGCAAATGTGGCCTATGTACACTTTTTTTTTATTACCGACCTATGCACACATTTGATTTGAATAAAATTTGGTATCTTTACAAAACAAATAATAATAAACATGATAAATGAAATGAATTTCCTAAGTCATCAAGACATTAAAAATAAAATGTGTCATATGGAACTCTAAGCAATATCCCCAAACCCCGGTCTTCTTGCAAATTTCCAATTGTTACCAACAACTATTATAAATTTTATTTGCAAAATATCTCTCCAAGCGACAGTGGTTAAATTTTATAATTAAAGTCAAAGTTTACTAATCAAATTTAACCCATTTGACTAAAGGATAATATTTATAGAATCTAGTCAAAATTGTTGGTAAAAGTATTATTGTTAAAGAAGCTCACTGATTAAATTTTTTAAAAAATTTCTCATACTTATAACATTTACTCAGTATTCCTTTCATACCCATAATATTTCAAAAATTTCCTAACAGTAGTAACAATTCACCCCTAATTCCTTCGCCTCACCCTTAATGGACGTCAACCACATATGTAGATGTCAATTTTGCCCCCACAACCTCCATAATCTAAGAATTGCATTGCATCATCCTCGGTGTACCATTAGAGCACCAAATCACATGCTTATGGTTGTCGTCCATGGATTATGCAACGACGACAACAACCTTAACCCAAACTTCTACCAAAACCGTAACATGCTTCATCTATCCTAACTCTGGTACATCTGCATCACCACATTACTCTCCAAGATTAGCTAGATCTATCTGTCGATTAGATCTATGAAATCCATTAGCTAAATCAAAATTCCCTTGTTGATGATTGGCCGCAGCGAATCATATCTAACCCATCTCCCAAGCCAATCGCGACCGTCCCGTCTTCCCCTCTAGCTTCATCAACCTAATCGCTACAAGCCTATTCCTCCAAAGCAGCGACGACCACCCTATTTGGTCAACCCTGCCGCTGCGTGCGGCTGCAAAAGGTGTTATGCCCCTCGAAAAGTGAGAACCTAGAGTTGTTGGATAGATCCAAAGACTTTCTTTGGTCAAGTTTCGATCATCCAATGAACACGATCATGATCGAGTAGCTTTTGTGTCCGAGACTCCGTTTGCTCCAATGGCTTAGAAAGAAATATTGGCGGCTGTCAATGGACTCTCGAGCATTCAAAAACTCAAACAACGTCGTCGACTACCTCCAGATCAATTGCACTCGTTTATATTTATTTGGAGGTTGTGTCTTTTTGTTGATGCTTTTGGCAATGGGCTTTGTCTGGTGGAGGTGATCGAGAACATTGAATCTGGCTATGGAGGCACTCATGGAGATGCATGTCTATGAATACGTGTAAAAGATGACATTCAACAACTATCCGTGTAAGTGGCCAGACGTGCTCGTCTAGTCATCGGCTGCGGAACGGGATTTCCGTTCCCAGCCGTGGTTCGAATCCCACGTGGGATTCTGAACCCAAATATAGGTGGGGGCATGTGGTCCCCCTTTATACTTTGATGGGAGCTAGTAGTCTCCCCACTTGATGTATGAAAGTTTGTTGTCGTCTTCCATTGTAAGTTTATTAGAATTGTCTCAGGGTTTGAATGTAATATGAATTGGGATATGATATAAAAATATCCTCCAATTAAAAACAACTATCCGTGTAAGTGAGCAGTGCTTGATAATCTAGCATGTCCTGATCATAGATGGTAGTGAGAAAATCATCGATGTTATGGAGGAAGGTGACAAAGTCAATGGCGACAGACTAGGTAGGGCAATCGGAGGAGATGCAATGTTCAAGGGATTTAACCATTTGGGGTTTCCAACAATAGATCGAAAGAAAGTGGAACACAATTTTCAACGAACAAAGGTGTTATAGCCGATTTTGGGCAATTGCATAATTAACAAAAAATTATGCATGTATCGATCAGGTCCGTTAGCCCTACTTGGCAGAATGTGACAGTGGGAGCATCGAAGAAATTAAGGGTGAAATGTGGTGTGTGTTGAAGGAATTTCTAAAATATTATGGGTACGAAAGGAATATCAGGTAAAGTTTGTGGGTATGAGAGAATTTTTCCTTGATTTTGTTTATCAACTAATAACTATGATGCATAAATTTCACAATTCCAAAATGGTGAGGATGCAAATGTTTAGCAAAGGTGAAATTTTTTCAAATCAAAATTTTTCAATAAAAAATTTTAATTTTTACAAATATTTTATTTTTCATTATTTTTTATATTTTTCTATACAACTATCATTCTTTTCAATCATTTCTGTACATATACAATTAATCTATTTATTTTAAGTTTATTTTTTTTACTCCTTATCATTACGTATATCACATTACATTATTTTCTTTCATTTCAGAAACTTCTATACTAAAAATATTTCATCAAAATTTTTTATCACTTTCCAAACCCATAATCTTTCAAATCTTCCGACAAAATATTTTTCATCTCATTCTCTTTTAATTCCACCATCTTGCACAACTATAAGGGTTTGTTTAACATATGTACAAGTAGAAAAAAATTCTCACCTATGTTATACATCTCTTTTGATATTATTTTGGATTTGAACTATCTAATTACTATACTTTTTAATTATTTTTTGCAAATACTTTATTTATTTTATTTTTATTCTCTTTGGTAATTGGTGAGGGCGAATGAGAAATAAAATATTTTTGAAAAGTGTAAAAATGACATGAAAGAATGTAAGTAAAATGAAAATAAATAAGATAGTTATGTGAAAAAGTAATTCAATTATAGAAATATAAAATATGATAGTTAAGTAATTAAGATGTGGGTGTGTTTGTAAAATAATAAAAAATTTGATAAAAAAAATTTGTGTAAAAGTTTTTGAAATGTGAGACAATGATGCGATATAATAGGGTAATAATCAGAAGTAAGATGATAAAGTTAAAATAGATAAATTAGTTATATGAGTGGTTATGTATAAATAATTAAAAAATAGGATAATTATATAAGAAAAAGTTAATAAATGATTATAAAATAGAATAGTTAAGAAGAACGAAATTTTTTAAATTAAATAGTTTTTGTTTGAAATATTTTATGTGTTATCAAACGACATGTGAAATAAATTTTGAAAGCGCACGGAGAAACGAAGAAAAAAATTTACGCCACCCTCGTCCAAATTTTTGCGCGCTGCGTTGAAACCGATTGGTTTCCTTCCGGTCTGCAATGGATAGTCCAGCGAAGACATCAGCCATCCCTTAAAAAAATTAATTGCTATTTTTGTATTATTTATCTGTAGAAGATATTTATAAAATTAAAATAAAAAAGGAGTGCCGGAGAAGTTGTAAAAAACTTATGATAAAAATTTTTAGTGCAAAATTTAGTAGATTAATAGAAAATAATGTGATATGGTATGAATAAAGACGACGAATAAAGAAAATAAAATTAAAATAGATAAGTTAATCATACAAGTAGTTAAATAGAAATAATTAAAACATAAAATTATTATATAAAAAGATGTAAAAAATAATTAAAAATTTAAATAGTATAATAGATAAAATGTTTTAAGTTAAAAAGTTACGTCAAAAACTTTTTTAATTTTCCAAGGCACAGTGGCATACTGGCATCCATTGACAGAACTGGGAAAAAAAAAAACGACATGATTTAAACGATAGGCGGATGGCAAAGTGGCGGGCCCTCCGTAGAAGCTCGGTTTCGGGCAAGGCGTAAACCAGTAGGCAATAGTAGCGAGTTCGACTTTTTCTGCAAATGGTAGGTTCCACCACGGCAAATCTTTTTTCAGTCCTCATCCGCAATGCGATATACGTGGAAACACGAAATTCCGTTCCCGACGCCTGCTCACCAACCCCGCGTCCACGAGCCAGCCGCAGCCGCACTCCTGGCGACCACCTTCTGCGCAGCCGCACTCGCGCCGTCGCCTCGAGGACGAGGGGTGGGTGTTCTTGCAAATTCGGACTCCGCTCACCAACCCCGCGACCCAAACCAAATATACTGAGCTCCGCGCGACCATCTGTTGCAGTACGTCACCGCCGTAGGGTCAACAGTACGGTTTTTTATATTTAAATTATTTACCATCCTTAACCCATCTTATTTTATTATATTTCAAAAATATTATTTTAAAACTTATTTTTATAAAAAAAATTAAAAAAATTAAAGGTGTATTTGATAAGTAATAGAACTATTGTATGAAAAATTTTGTATAAAAATTGCCAAAATAAAATGCAATAAAGTGATGTAATATGGGTAATGGTAAGAAATTAAAAAAATTAAAATAGATAAGTTAGTTGTATGAATAGTTATGTAAAAATTATTAAAAAGTACAGTATTTTGTATATGTAGATACGAACAAATAATTAAAAAATTAGATAGTAATGAATAGTAAATAAATTTTATATTGAAAAGTTTTAGTAGAAACGATATATTTAATAACAAACATACTCCAAATATATAACTATTAAATTTTTTTAAAAAGGGGCCCCATTGGTTGCAGACGAACCAAAAAACATAATAGCTGTCTCTAATTGGCCAACTCATTATTTTTATTTTTTCAAAATTTTTTTAATACAAACGCAAGACCAAGTCATATCTTTCTCATGGTGAATTTTGACAGTTTTTGAAAATTTTTATATTTTCTTGAAAATTTAAATCTAATGCAAATAAATTCTAAAATTTTCCAAAATATATGGAGAAGAACATATAGTTTTGGCTGTCTTTGTATAAAAAAGTTTCAAAAAAAAAGTTTAAAAAAAGTTAGTCGGCTAGACATAGTTGTTGCTTTTTCTGAAGGGTCAGAATTGATTAGTACTCTCAGAAAAATACACACAATTTATGATATACAAAAGTTTATAATAAATGTAAAGAATAGCATAGCTTTGATGGTATTACATTGTGTTTTAGTTCAGAAGGGAGCAGATCAATGCATATAAGTTTTTAAAATTATAAATAAGTAGAATAGATAAATATAATAAATAAATTTTAATTAGAAAAAAGTTTCAGCAGGAATTTATTTTATTATTACTCTTTTTGTAAATTGAAACTTCTATAAATTAGCCAGATTATTTGTTTGGAGAGGAAGGGAAAGGATTGTAGTAAGATAAAAGATGCACTATTTTATAGAAAAATGATTTATTAGAATCGTTTTCTTAGGGTGAATATGGAAATGCATGGTTTGTGCCCTACTAATATATTTTTATGAAGTTTAAATCATCGCTTAAAATTATGCTTTTTAATGTAAATCATTATCTTTTTAAAAAGAACATGTGTATACATTACACTTGAATTAAATCTATATTACCATTCATAAAAAAAAATTTCAATTCCTAGAACAATTTTAAATTTTTCAATATAAATTTACTCATTTTCAATATAACCTTACTCATTCGGTCTAAGAATTTGTATCCTTTGAAATACCCCTAAACAAATTGGTAACTTTGATTTATAAATTTATCTACTACCAAACTAAGCATTTACAAATCTACAAATATTTTCACTGTGTATGCTATGTGTACTTTTTCAATGCAAGAATTTATAAAATAATAAAAAGATAAATTGGGTGTTCAAAGAATCTAAGATACACCACAGAATTTGCAAGCACCTTCTTAGGACGTTTTTTCAATTTACGATATAATTTTTTATATTTTCAACATGATTTCTTCATTTTTAATATAAATTATTATATTTTTATCTTATTTCTCCATCTTATTTAAGCTGATTGTACCAATTTAAAGATTTACGATCGATGGAAGTATCCGAAAGTGAAAGTGAAAGCGAATAACATTGGGCGGAACGTAGGATGAGCGAGCGCTCGACATTCTCTGCTCCGCCAGAGCACGTGATAGTTCGTCATCCTCTTTAAAAAACCGTCTCCCTCGCTGAGTCGCTGGCGACCTTCCTAGTTCCCACCGAACGCTGCTGTTCTTCCTCCCCCGCGCGCTTTCTCTCTGCAATGACGCCGACCAGCGAGCTCTCGGTCGGTAGAAGTATTCTAAGCCATTTCCATTTTTTCAAAAGAAAAAGCCTATCTTTTCCCATTTTTGTATCCGTTCGATTGCACAGATTTTGATTTTTTAATATACTTTTTTCGTTCTTTCGTCTGCGTTTCGGCACCACAGTTGGCCAAAGATCTCCACTTGGGCGCTGGAGCAGTGGCGTCGAATTCGACGCTGCTGTGCGTTCCTCTGGTGTCGAAAACCATTGAGCAGATGCTTGCGGAGATGCGCCAGGCAAAGGCCAACGGCGCCGATCTTGTGGAGGTCAGATTGGATCATCTCGCCGACTTCCAGCCTCACCCAGATCTCGAAATTCTGCTCAAAGACCGCCCGCTTCCGGCTTTGATCACTTACAGGTGTGTGCAATTCGTATCGAAATTGTTTTCGTCTGGTCTTTCGGATGCTTATTCGTTACTAGATGTAGTTAGCTTATCGTGCGAGGAATTTGAATTGGACATGTTTTCATCTGTTCGAATTCCTGATATGATGACGGATTGGGTTTGTAACTGAAGGGAGTATGGTTGACACCGGCGTCTGTCGTTTGGGATTTGTCTGGATGAATATCCGAAGTCGAGTTTGTTCCGGTTTTGTTTCGGATACAGAAATGCGTCAGATTGATTTGTTTATACGTATGATTGGGTTGGTTGTGAGAACCGAATAGGGTTGTTAAAAGCTCTGTTGGATGTTTGACTGATTGGATTGTTGAGAGTGCATAGTCTAGTGATTTGACCGTGATTACTTGGGGTGCTTGAAAGTGGGCCGGGTTGAATTTGAAAGAGGAACTGAACCACGCTGGAGTACTCAAGCTGAAATTACCAAGATGCTTGAGGGGTAGCAATTAGCATAGGTATGCAACAAGACAAGGGAACACATATGCTCATGATCCCGCAACAGGGTTCAGATTAAAGGCTTTAAGTGAATAAGAAGAATACTTAAGAGGATTTAAATTGAGGAAATGAGGACAAAAATTCGGGCAGATATGGTCCGACTTGAGAAATTCTCCCTTGTAGAGCAGAGTGGCTAAATAGGATCCATGAAGCTTACCCAAATTGGTTTTTTGCTTCTGTTTTTAACTTTATCACAGTTGCGGCTACTTGTTGATGGATAATGGGGAAGTTGTTTCTTCCTGGATATTTGGGTGATGGTGGTCTCCTGAACCTTTCTGGATAGTGCGTGCTGTTGACCATGGCACAACATATATCATGGGATATGGTAAATATGAAAGCTATTCATCAAGTGATTCTCATGGATTACCTATGAAGACTGAAGAGTGTTGCAATGGGTTCATGTAAGAACCAGCATCAGCCTGTGGCATGGCTAGGCTCTTAGGTTGCTAAGGTCACTTTTTTCTTGGTTTCTCCGAAATTGTTAGTTCCCACAGGCTTAGCAGGCAAATGCGGCATCAGCATTATCGGATCCCTATGGTGATCTCATTCTTATCTGGCAGTCTGGCAAGAAATGTATGATGCAAGTAATTGACTTGGATGAGGCATGCATTGCTTGCAAGTTTGATGAGACCATGCACAAACGTGTTGTTTGCAGATCGGTTTTGAATTCTCATGTGATCATCAGATTGAATTTCTCATTTTCTACTGAGCACAATGTTTGATAGGAAAATAAAATGCCAAGCATCAACTGATTTTAATGTGTAGAAGGGAAATTCTTTGTTAAATGTACTAAATTGGAGAGAAGAAATGATAGGTGTAGTATTTTTCCACCTTAAGCATGGCTTAAGTTTAGGAAATCTTTTATTGGTTACACAATTATTGTGTCATCCTGCAGATGCCTAGTAGACTATCCCTGTGATGGACAGCAATAAGTAACAAGGTTGTTTCTGCTTGACCCTTTGAGCTTCCCCTTAGCAAGCATGGGGATCAGTGCTTTGCTTTATATGCAATGACTGGAGTACTCTGCACTTATTTGTTATAATTTTAAGTGGGAAACGAAACTTTTATGGCCTGTTCAATCCCGATCCTGTTGACTGATAGTATTTTTTATTTTTATTTTTTGTACTATGGAATGGCTTATTTATCTGGAACTAGGAATCCTGGTTCCAAATTTCTACTCTTTTTTCACCTCAGGATTCAACTGAGGTAAAGATTTGTTTGAAGTTCTGCTTCTCTGAACTCTCTAGCAATTTTGATTGTTATTTTTTTCTAGCTACTTTTTTCTCGTCATTTTATTAGAATTAAATTGAAAACAAAAATTGTAATTTCATATCCATGGTTAATATCTATACAATACGTGGACTGAAATAGCAAGAATCAAATTGTTTTCATGTCAGAATCTATGCCCTGTTAAGTGAAATATTAATTGTTGGATTAAATTTTTTTAATGATATTAGATACATAATTGTCAATCTGATTGTTTTTGTTCCAGGCCAAAATGGGAGGGTGGTCAATATGAAGGCACTGAAAATAAGCGTTTTGATGCACTGCGTCTAGCCATGGAATTGGGAGCTGAGTACATAGATGTTGAACTCAAGGTTGCTACTTCTTTTTGTTATTATTAATGTTGTTGTTGCTGTAATAATAATAATAATAATAATTGTTATTGTTGTTGGTGTTGTTGTTGTTATTATTATTATTATTAATATTATTTCTGGTTTGTTATGATGCAATTTATCTGATGAAATGTTGAGGTAGTCTTTGAATTTTGAATTCTAGTTTGTCTTGCACTTGATTGATGACTTCATAAAGTAATAAACTTTATTAGGTATACTTGATAGGGGTGCAACCAGTGGTGGAGCTAGGACCCCTTTGATAGCTCTATGTGGCTCTGCCACTGGGGACTTGGGTTAGGTTCAACTGAAACCTGAGGAATCTAACTTGGTTTGTGTTAAGTTCAGGTTGGAAATTCAGGGTCTAGTACAACATGATTTGCAACCTGGATGAGATGAGCAAACCATATGCCAAAGTTTGTATTCATGTATTATAAAGAAAATGGCTTTATCCTGGCAGTGCCCTAATCCCATATGTGCCTCCTGCTCTTGCTTACTTCCTCAGCTCACTGTTGCAATCTCTTGCTCACTACTAACAGTGATTGTCAACTGGTCAATGATGATCCTTGATTCTTAGTCTTAGCTGCTAAACACTACGCCTTCTTCATGCTTGTTTCTTGTTAATTAGCAATGATTGACAAGGTTGATGCTTAGCGGTAAGAATTGCCTGCCGTTACCATGCAACAAATGCTAATGGATGCGATCATGCTGTCTGACCTGCTGCTGCATTTCTACCTGAATAAGTAGAATCTCTGTCTCTCTGTGTTTGCCCAACATGCCAAACCTGAAGAAGAAGAAGAAGAAGAAGATGCTGTCTGACCTGCTGCTGCTTTTCCACTACAATAATTAGAAGCTCTGTCTCTCTGTGTGTCTGCTCAACAAGAAACTGTCTGACCTGCTGTTCCACTATGATAATTCGAATATCTGTCTCTCTATGTTTGCCCAACACTCAAAGCCCTCACTCCCACGAACAACTTTTTCTCTCTGTGTGTTTCCCTAACACTCCAAACCCTAACCTCTGTGCCAAAAAAAAAAAAAAAAAAAAAAAAAAAAAACTTAAGAAGAAGAAGAAGAAGTCTGTGTTTGCCCAACAAGAAACTGTCTGACCTGCTGTTCCACTACAATAATTAGAATCTCTGTCTCTCTATGTTTGCCCAACACTCGAAACCCTCACTCCCATGAAGCACTTTTTCTCTCTGTGTGTTTCCCTAACACTCCAAACCGTAACCTCTGTGCCAGAAAAAAAAAAAGACTTAAGAAGAAGAAGAAGGCCCCACCTGATGATTTCAGAATAATTGTCAATGAATAAACATAAGTTGATTAGTCATTTAGCCAACCAATTTTTAGCCGTCAAGTTTTATTTCTCCCACTTTTGTAGGTTGCCCATGAATTTATGAATTATATTTCTGGAAACAAACCAGACAGTGTGAAGTTGATTGTATCTACTCACAACTATCAACGTACGCCATCTCTCGAGGAGCTAGCAGAACTTGTTGTACAGATACAAGCAACTGGAGCAGACATAGTTAAGATTGCGACTATGGGCACTGATGTAACTGATGTAGCACGTATGTTTCAGACAATTGTTCATTGCCAGGTACATGATAAAGTCTAAGGGTTCTTTATGGACTTTTTTTTTAATCATTATTGTTTTAAATTCGCAGTATTTATTTTGATAAACAAATTTGCAGTATTTTTAGTGTAACCTTGTAAGTGTTGTTTCTACTGATTAATGTTGGATGTCTTTAAAAGAGCAAAACAACACAGAAAAGGAGACAAGCGTAACTAGTAAAGACAGACACATAATTTATCTAAAGATATGGTCCTTGATGAAACCAAATAACACAATATGCCTCTTCATGCAGATCCAAATTAATTGAGTTAGGGTATGTTTGGATGAATGCACATGAGTACATTTTAGTGTATATTTACTGTACTATCCTCTATTATGCACTTAGCTCTCTTTTAACCAAGCAGGTACTACCAATGACACTCTACATCCAAATATTATCAGTACTTTTCAATAATTGTTTCTGCCTTTCAATCATTTATCCCCATACTCTGCCTTTTAATTATTCGCTCCTATTCTTCGAATCATTCATCTACTTTTTCCAGTACATAATACACAGTCCATCATGTTTACTTTGTCTTTTCTGTAATATGCTCTCTACCCTACATCCAAATAATTATCAATACATTTCAATGATTATTTGTCTTTCAATTATTTATCCCCATATATTACCTGCCTTTTAGTTGTTCACTTCTGTTCTTCCAGTCATCCATCTACTTTTTCCAGTACATAATACAGAGCCCATCATGTTTTTTTGTCTTTTCCGCAATATGCTCTCTTATACGCCACAGACAGTAATACAAAACCCAACTCCTTAAAAATACATATATGAATCAACATTTGCAAGTGGTACTATTTATCAAGATCAATTTTGTACTGTTCTTTGTGACAACTTTAGGCTAGCATCAATGGAGAAGGGAATTCATCTCCAAATATAAGTTGATGACAGAGATACTTACGAGAGTACCAAGCTTTTTTTTTTTTTCCTTAACCTTTTGTTGCACGTGAAGAGATGAAATGTTGATGAGAGAATCATCTTCTCATCCGTAGAAAAGAAATTGTGACAGAAAAGCCATTGACAATATCCTGAAAATTTTTACGCGCTGCTTTTCCATCAAGAGACGGATAAAGATGAAGATGTTTGTGTTGTCTCAGTGCTCTTAAGTTAGTCAATGCTGGAGTTCTGTCCTGCTAAAGATGTCTGCTGCTGCTACATCTTCAATATCAGAAGAAGATTATTGAACATGGAGGCAAGGGTCTTTGTTGGAGAACAAGCAAAGAATTGCTGTTGAAAATGCACATGATATTCATTTTCGGTTCAATTCTCACTTAACATGACATTTGGGTTGTGCTCACTTGATTATGATGATAGTGTGATTTTTGGAATAAAAAGGTGAGATTGAGATAGTAAGGGTATAAATTGACATGGTGGGGGTTGAAAAGAAACATCCAAATGTGAATAAGAGAGATTGGAACAACTTAGGATAGGTGGTTTGTCTAGCCTCGACGTTACCATGCAAGAATCCACACTAAAGGCATGTTGGTTTTAAGGGGTTTACAATACTCCTTTTCAACTCCCTGTGTGATGTTTCATCTTCTTGCTTCTAACGACCCTATTTTTTCTCATCATAGTGATGTGCTCTGACGATAATTCCAACCCCACCTATCACAAAAAGCCTAGCCATTTTATCTGTTGTATGTCTGACGACATGTTCACATCATAGCCTCTCAAGTCTTAAGGTTTCTACAGTCACGCCCCTGTCAAGTTTATTTGTAAAAACTCTTGACTAATTTATTGAATTCAGGTTAGCAATTTGGTTAATGATTCAGCTACCAGCTAGTGCTGGTTTGGATTAAAAATCATCATCAGTAGTTGCCTATTCGAAATTAAAATTTGAGTGTGCTTCTATCCGATACGGTAACATGATGATTATATGTGGAAAAAAAAAATGACAGAAAAGAAAAAAGGCATTATTATTGGAAAAATTGAAGGAGATGAAGAGTTGTTATTGAATAGAGATGAAAAAGAAAAAGTCAATCCAAGCTTTATCTGGCTTAAGCTTGACTTAACATCTTAACATGAGGAAGCCTTAACTTGGCCTTTTATGCTTAAATTTGAATTTAAACATAAATTAAGCCAAGCTAAGCTATGGTTGATTTACTTATTTGGTTGATACAATATTTAGCCAATCCTTACATACTGGTATATATTACCATAAACACTGCATATAAATGAAGGAGCTAAACTGGGCTTTTAGGCCCAAGGAAACTTTACTGATGAGCTTGTATCAAGCTGAGTGTATCCAAGCTTACTTGACCTTAAGGTTGGAGAGCAAGTCTGGATTTTAAGCTTGATCTGAACCTTGTGAAGCTGACCTCAGCTATCCTGTAAGCTAGTTTGGCTTTACTCCATGGTGTGGTATGGTGATCGGGGAAAGGATGCAAGGGATAAAATCAGTTTCATAGTAGTTATGGATGGTGGCTGTGAGAAGCAGATCAGCAAGTTTATCATTATTATTTACTTACTGCTGGTTTTTCATACATAATTATTCTAATATTAAATGTTTAGTAAAGTTGTTATTGTGCTTTTGTGCTCCCCATTGGTCTCGGTCTGAAGGTAGTACTAATCTACTATTATCGAAGGTTTTTTCCTCGAAATTTTCTTGTTGGGTTGACCAGGGCTGCAACTTGGTAAACCACCTTTGTTTTGCCCAAGTACAAACATCAGTACATCATTGGATTTTTCTTTGGTGGAAAACTCATCTAAATTCAACTTGGGTTCAGGCTATGTATTGAAAATAACATGTAGAGAACCCAGGTACTTCACCTGAGGTCGGTTTGATGTATGTAATAAATAAAGTAGTTAAAAAGGAAGGTTTAGTGGGTTCTCAAAACTTTTTCCAAGTTGCATAAACATGAAAAAAACCATGCTGGCTTTAAACTGCTGTAATTTTCTGTTGCGATAGTTGCATACTTTTCCTTGAGTTTAATCTTAGGTCCAATACACCTAAAGCTTGTCAAAGCATGAGTTATTAGCTGAATTGACTATTTCACACCCCTTACCCAATGCAACCTGAATTAAGACCAAGTTAATTGAAATTTTTTTGTCAGTCTGTTTGTATGACCACCCAGGTTTTCGCAGATTTAACTGGGACCTAACCTTTTCAAAAGCTCAGCAAGGACTGAGTTAGTATGTAAACTAACCATCAATTTGCATATCTTATCCCTACCCAAATTCGAGTTGGAAACCTGCTGAGGCTGAGCCTGAATTTATCAATCTTTATCTGAGAGATCTTTTAGCTCAGTCTGGCAAGAAATCACCTTCTGGTCAGCATCAATTGCTGTGCGCAATGATTGGTCGAGCACTCTTTTTTGTCATCCTGATACAAAGATGAAAGAATCTTCTCATCTCACGTCTGTAAGTCTGTTATATTCTAGAACCATTATTGTGGACAATATCCCTCTGTTGGAGTTTAAATTCCCCCTAGTTATATGGTGGCCATAATCATCATTTGTGTGGATAGCACAGATCTATAGTGTTATCATCTAATTCTTCACTGTCGAACATGGTGCCTTTTTTCAGCTCCCATCTCCTTGTCTCAGAGAAAGGTTTGATTCCTTTTTGCAAACTTCAGCTGATCCTCCAAACTTGTCATAGTGAAAGAAATACTCATCAAAGTTCAGTTGCAGTGGAAGCACAGTCCATTTATCCACTCATTTTTGAATTTTTGTGGGCTGGGTGATAAAAATAGCCTACACAAAGTCTTTCACTTTAGGACCAGTCGTGTTAGATGAATAGTAATCCCTTAAAATATAAAGAGTCAGAGCTCTTTGAAGTTCATTTTAGAAATTACTTAGGATTTTGAATTTGGAGGAAGGCAAGGAAGGCAAGTGAGACATTGAAATACTATCAGGGCAGGGATATAGAAGTGTTACATGGGCTTTATTTAAAAATTTTATTCTGTGTTTGTCAGTTATAATGAATCCTGAAAGTTCACTTTAAGGTGAATTTTTTCTGTTTCAACAAGCCGAAATTCTCTACCATTTGGTGCAGTTTTCCATTGTGATTAGTCTGTATTTCTTTTGCATTTTTCTGCAGTAGGAAATACAAAAATCCTTTAGCATAAATCAACCTTTTACTGTGCCAATTTGCACTGTCCTATGAACCCATGTAGTTTTTTACAACTCTAGATG
Organism: Annona cherimola; assembly: GCA_030490835.1. Classification (NCBI taxonomy): domain Eukaryota; kingdom Viridiplantae; phylum Streptophyta; class Magnoliopsida; order Magnoliales; family Annonaceae; genus Annona; species Annona cherimola. Next base: position 19,157,873 of record CM059972.1, on the reverse strand, counting down.
TTGGATTTATCAAAGCATTGAGATGACCTGTCTTAGCATTAGTTATTCTCACCTACAACTTGTTTATATTTTCCTATGATAGGATATGCAAGTTGATGCCACCAAATCTTGCTGGCCATCTACTGATGTGCTCCGACATGAGGGTGATTCTCCTGTCATTAAGAAGGTTGGGAAATCCTTTCTTATTTTGACACAAAATAACTCAGCACATGGGGCATGCCTTTTCAGGCCCCTCAATGTTTTCGTTTTCCTAATAGATCCTGTCATTAGTAGGGAAAATTGTGCCATAGACCCTCTAACTATGCGTATTGGCATTTTCGACCCCGATGTTTGCGTATTAGCATTTTAGACCCCCAAAAGTTTTGACGTTTTCATTTTACCCCCCGTGCCCTCACGGCGTCAAAAAATTAGCGTCTGACAGTCCGAAATGACGAGAATACTCATTGACAGTCAATGACAAGTTTACCACCACATGTCATTCTATTCCAGCCCTAGTCGGAGAAAGAGCTAGAGCCAAAATTCGTTCCCTGCACATGAAATCTCGCGTTACAACACCATTCTCTTTTTTCCATCCATGCAGCAAATAATCCAAACGGCTAAAACCTCACGGTGAAGAATTGAAGTGGCTAAAATTCCATGAAAATAGACCAAGATAAACACCATCACCGCCAGCCAAATGTTGCAAAAATTAAAAAATCCAGAGCTAATTTATTTGCCTAAGTCCAGCGACTCTGCGGCAGAATGAAGGAAGCTATTTTCCTCCATTTTTAGCGAGATTTGCAAGTGACATTGCCATGAAAGAAAACCCACCAGCAATGATAGCCGAGTCTGATGACTCCATTGTCTTGCCATTTCGAAATTCGGCAATCTCCTTTTGGTGATTCTGGCAAGCTCCAACGACTAAGTTAGCCGTGAAAAGCTCGGCTCTTCTCTCCCACTTCTGGCAAACCCTATGACCAAACCCATCTTTGAGCTTACCACCACCAGTGAAATCCAGTGAAATTACAGCGCTGCCCATTGACTGTCAGTGGGCTGGAATAGAATGACGAGAATACCCATTGACAATCCGAAATAACAAGAATACCCATTAACGGTCCGAAATGACGAGAATACCCATTGACAGTCAATGGGTATTCTCGTCATTTCGGACTGTTAGACGCTGATTTTTTGATGCCGTGAGGGCGCGGGGGGTAAAATGCAAACGTCGAAACTTTTGGAGGTCTGAAATACTAATACGCAAACATCGGGGTTGAAAATGCCAATACGCATAGTTAGAGGGTCTATGGCGCAATTTTCCCGTCATTAGTAGTGAATATCAGCAGACAAAACTGTGCCATACACCACACTGCATTGGGTATTTGTCCTCCTAATGAAATGTATTAAGATTTAATTTCAGTGTTACAGCTTAATTATATTAGAATTCACAAGAATTAAATGTTGATAGTGAATCTTCTTCGTTAACTTTCTTGCAAAATTGATTTTTTTTTTCTGCTTATTACTTTACTGCAATTACTAATAGGTCCTGTGACTACTACTCTCATGTACCATCACTTACATAGGAAGTCCTCTTTTTAACCCTCTCTTTCTCATAAGTACATTTTGATTCTCAGGTTCCTATTATAGGATTGGTTATGAGCGAGAGGGGTGTGACCTCGCGGTTGCTTTGTGCAAAGTTTGGTGGATATCTTACCTTCTGCACACTTGATGCGGGAAAGGAATCAGCTCCTGGTCAACCAACACTCAAAGATTTAAAGGATGTGTACCGTATTAGAGAGTTAGCTCCAGACACAAAAGTTTTTGGTATCGTTGGGAAGCCTGTTGGTCATAGCAAATCACCAATTTTGCATAACGCAGCATTTAAGTTTGCTGGTATCAATGCAGTCTATGTGCCTTATTTGGTGGACAACTTGGATAATTTCCTGAATGTCTTTTCTTCCCCAGATTTTGCAGGATTCAGGTTTTGCTCTCTCAAATTATTTATTTGACTTCGAAATGTTTTATGATATGATATATTATTTTATAAGGAAGGACACTCAGCACAGACCATGCTTGAAGTCCTAGTGCATTTGGGCATTGTAGATAAGTTATTTTACTTGGAGCATTGGGGCATGGCCCATCAGGTGTGATGCACTGGATTACCAAATTATAATCTTAATAAAAACTAGAAGCCCATTGCAGTAATTTTCAGTTCAGCGAAGTTCCAGCTGCTGACAGACTTTGCTTGTGTTAAGTGTGGCTTCTATTTTAATCAAAAAAAAAAAAAGTGTGGCTTCTATGAGTGGGTTGAAGAACACGGCTTGGCTAATTCTGCAATTTAAGTCTCAAAGGGGATTCTCCGCCATGAAGTCTTCTATTCAATTAAGCTTGCTTCAATTTGTTGCAGTTGTACAATTCCTCACAAGGAGGCTGCAGTTAAATGCTGTGATGAAGTCGACCCAATCGCAAAGGTAATGATGATCTCAGCATGTACATATGTGTGCGCGCGCGCATATAATTCGTGTTTATATATATATATGCATATAAAAAAGCACCTCTCACTTTATTCCATTTTCCTTTTGCCAAATTTGCAGGCTATAGGAGCTGTGAATACAATTATTAGGAGGCCTAGTGATGGTAAACTAATTGGTTACAACACTGACTATGTTGGTGCTATTTCTGCTATCGAGGATGGAATAAGAGGTTTTCATTACTGTCCAACTTGTTCATATTCTTTTTTTTTTTGTTTTAGCATTCCCTTTGTTGACATCTCGGATGGGATGGGGATGGGATGAAATCTCCCATGTTCCAAAAACACTTTCCTCATTCCCCAAAAATAACAACATACTTTTTCTATTTTTAATATAACTTTTCCCGATCCCAATATACCTTTTTCTCATTTCTAACATACAATAATATTTTTTTCATCCTACGTCCTCATCCCATCCTCATCCCATCCAAATTGTGAAAGTTTAACCCAACTGCTGAAAATTTGTCCAGAATAAAGGGTGCGTTCATTATTCAACAAACTTTTCAATCTAAGGGTGTGTTTGAGAAGCGATAAAACTTTCGATGAAAAGTTTTTTTTGTATGAAAGTTTTTTATTTGAGAAAAAATAATGTGATATGATAAGAGTAATGATGAAGAGTAAAGAAAATATGGTTAAAATAGATACTTTAGTTGTATAGAAATGATTGAAAAGTTAGGGTAGTTGCATAGAATGACGTGAAAAAATTACTAAAAAATCGGTTAGTTATGGAGAGTGAAAAGTTTTAGCTTGACATTTTTTACACATTACCAAACATACCCTAAAACTGTTTTCTCTCTAACCTTATTTTCTAATAATTTTTTCCAGATATTTCTATACAACTACCATACTTTTTAATCATTTCTTCAGAACTTTTCATACAATTACCAAATCTATTTTAACTTTGTTTTGTTTATTCTTCATCATTACATCTATCTTATCATATTACTTACTCCTAATTCAAAAACATTTCCATCAAAAACTTTTCTTTCAAAAGTTTTATCAAATAACAAACACACCCTAAGAAGATTCTAGCATGCAACTTGTTGACAATGAGTGGACTTGCTAGAAACTAAGTGCTGCGGTAATCAACACTTGGTAAAATAAGATCACTCATTCGGTAGGCTTCAGTATGCAGGACATGGATGGTGCTGCTTGTTGTACCTGCAAATTGAGGCACTTGACCATTTGCACACTTATCCAACTTATGGCCTTCTACAAGCATGAGTTCAACTGTACACAAGCAGATCCTACTACCTTGATGTGATAAACCTACTAATATTAGTAACCATAATATGGAATTGATTATTTATTACTTTCTACAGGCTCAAATAATTCAGCACATGCAGTCAGTTCAACTTCACCACTAGCAGGTAGACTTTTTGTTGTTGTTGGAGCTGGGGGTGCTGGTAAGGCTCTTGCTTATGGTGCAAAAGAGAAGGGAGCACGAGTTGTAATTGCCAACCGCACTTTTGGTATTTCTTCTCTCTCATTTATGCCGTAACTGAAACATAGCATCAACACCACTCTTATCATATGTCTCTTGCAATGAGTAGGACTTTCATCTAATCTGCAAAACCATTTCCCTTTTAGAAATATGTTTTTGTCCTTCTCGCATGCCATTCCTCAGCTTGTTGCTCCTTCTGTGTTATCTCGGATAAGAACAAACAAATTGCACATCATTCTATGTCAAGCAGCCTACAAAACTTACAAACACCTTAATATCAAAATCCATGATATCAATATAGTTTGCATAAACAATCTGATCAATTTGAGAAAGATTGGATCAGGTTCTTCCAAACGAATTTTCAGATCTGATTATGCCTTGCATTCCCATTGTAACAGCTCCAGAAGGGTTTTTTAGACTTGGCAAAAGGATGCTCGTTACCTTATCTGGTTATCTGGGTTGAATCCTCTGCTGAAGATCTTTAAAAAGAGGTTTATGTTAATTGGCTGCTGTACGTCTGGTCCCCAACAACCATTTGTTAGATCCTTCACCAATTTTTTAGTCATCCAATTTTGAGCTCACTAAATCTGCAGTTAAAGCTTTTCCACGTCCATGATTATTCTTGGAAACAGTGAATCTTTAAACTGGATGGCCAGCTGATTGATATATCTTTTAAAATTGAGCCTGAGCTCTAAAGTTGGTAAATGGAATCTGTAAGGGTGGTATTTCAATCCCTTTTCATAATATCTTAATTTATCACGTAGCAATTTTCAATCAGGATTTTTGGAAATGCCTTGATAGTATGTTAATTTTTTTTACCCTGTAACACGTGGTCTTGATTTATCTAATTTCTGATCGCAAGAACGAGCTAGGGAGCTTGCAAATCTAATTGGAGGAGATGCCATAACTCTGGATGAATTAAATAGCTTCCAACCAGAGAAGGGTATGGTCCTTGCAAATTCAACATCCATGGGAATGCATCCTAATGTTGACGAGACGCCTATATCTCAGGTTTGCTTATTTTCGTTTTGTTCCCAACTCTGTTCACACTTTAAATTTATGCATAGTGATAATTCAGGTGCCTACAGAGCTGGATTTGCATGTTCCAGCATAGCATTTTGCAATATTATATTGATGCATCATACACTATTTAAGCATCATGCATTCCCCACGGAGCTCCTCTTGAATCAAATCCAGTTGTTTGAGTGTATAGTCAATTGGATGCATGTGGAGATGTTCCCATAGCTAGGGCTTCACCATTTCAATGCACTTCCAGAAATGAAAGGATCCAAATCTTCTGGGTCTTATTGGAATGAAAGGGAGATCAGGAATCATTTTTTGAGGGAGAACAAGGGTAAACGAATTCATGAATATCAAGCCTGCTGTTGAAGAGAGATCAATGACAGGCATGGGTCTAAGTCTTAGACTCTTAGCATTCCCATGCTGCCCGCCCAATTATTCACAGACTAAGATTCAGCTTCTAGAACAGTAATTGTGCATTTTAAGCTTTCTTTCCCTTCTTGGCATCGGCTCATATGATACTTCTTTGCAGCATGCTCTAAGCTCATATTCTGTGGTCTTTGATGCGGTTTACACCCCTAAAGTGACCAGACTCTTGCGGGAAGCAGAGTCTGCCGGTGCGACTACAGTGAGTGGACTGGAGATGTTCATCAGACAGGCAATGGGCCAGTTTGAATTGTTCACAGGTTTGCCTGGTAAGATAGACAGCATTTGGGCTATTCTATTCTTGCTATATTTGAGCTTTATATATTCTTCAATTGCTGATACCTCCCGTCTCTGTTATCACAACAATGCCGAATCTTACTTGTGTTTGTTGGTGCAGCACCGGAGGAGCTGATGCGGGAAATTATTTCCAACTCTCTGTAGACAACACCATCCATCCATCATGTCGATCTCTTACTGGCTGCTGATAACAGCATTGGCCTGATTGAACCATTTAATTGCGATTTATTTTTTGGTGTCCCCCCGTGCTCTATCCAGTCTGCAATATTCCCTGTTCTTCTTTTCCTCCTATATTTTTTTTTTTTTAAGAGGACGTTCAGGTGTTGTAGCATGAATCAGCAAATGAATAAAATAGGCATTTTTTTTTTTATTAAAGTGAGAGGTTTGGGTTGTCAATGCTCATGGCCAAAAGTCGATACCATAATTGAAAGAGGCATTTGTTGCATGAGGATGAAAAGAGAGTTGTGGGCAGTTCGGGAGCAACGGCTGAATGCCTATAAAAGCAAGAAAAGAGCGACAATGTTGTGCTGGCTCTGCAATTAATATTTTTTTAAAGAAAGCTTTTAAGACAATTCGATAGGGAGTTGCGGGAGCAAAATACATTTCTACGATTCTGTATTTTTTTTCAATTACTAAACAAGATTTATGACGTTAAAGATTGATCGGTTATATATAAGAACTCCAATTAATAAAGTAAAAAAGCTTAAAATAATTTTTTTTTAAAGAGAAATATCTTCGGGAAAGTACAATGTATTTGGCGGTTAAATGTTAATTCATTCCAGACATATATTTATTTTAAAAGAGACACTTATATCTCTTCCAACGAAAAAGGGGGTGCTATTCCTTAATTGAGCAAGAAAACAATCACGCATCCTTGAGGGGAAATAACATTGCTTGGTTCATGGAGAATTTTATTTCCTCGGGTCCAATTGGATTTTGAAGTCCTACAAAACAAAATCCCAAAGTTCTTTTTTCCAATTAAAAAAGAAAAGAAAAAGAAAGAAAGAATCGGCGTTCTGTATACTGCTCTGTTTTTTTATTTTCCGAGTTTGCTACATTCTGCTCTTGAGTCAGAACGTTTAGCTATCGTACTGATTATTTACGATCGGGATAGATTTTAAGTCCGACAATATCTTTCGCCTGGCCCAAAAAATCAATCTATCAATGTCATAAATCAAATTCACAATTACTAACTTATCGTCTTTGATTATTTACGATCGGGATAGATTTTAAGTCCGACAACATCTTTCGGCTGGCCGAAAAAATCAATCTATCAAATGTCATAAATCAAATTCACAACTACCAACTTATCGTCTTTGATCGCCGTTAACAACCCAAGGGGAAAAAAAGAAGAAGAAGAAATCTTTCTCATTTGATGATTTTCATCACCTCCTCCGGCGAAGGAAACGGAAAGTTCTTGCAAGTGGTGAAACCGCCATCCACCACCAGATTGTGCCCGCAAACATACTTCCCCTCCTCCGATGCCAGATACAGCGCCGCCTTCGCTATGTCCTCCACCTCGCACTTCGCTCCCTTCAGCTCCCCAGCCCCCTCGATGACCTTCGCCGCCACCTCCTTTTCCATCCCCGGATACAGCTCCAACAACCCCGCCATCGCCAGCGGCGTCGCTAGCGCCGCCGGCGATATGCAATTCACCCGTATCCCGTGCCTGCACAGCTCCGACGCCACCGACCTCACCGTCCCGGCCACCGCGAACTTGGAAATCGAGTACGCGTGGTGCGCCAGCCCGCCCAAGATCCCCGTCACGCTCGCCGTGCAGAGGATGCAGCCCCGCCGCCGCGGGATCATCACCCTTGCCGCGTGTTTCATCCCGACCACGACCCCCCGGAGGTTGATGCTCATCACCCGGTCGAATTCTTCCACATCCAGCTCGGCGATTCCGGCGGAGACCGTGCCCGAGATGCCGGCGTTGTTGTACATAATGTCGAGGCGGCCGTGGGTCGAGACGGCGTAGTCGACGGCGCCGGCGACGTCGGGCTCGCGGGTGACGTCGCAGTGGACGAAGGCGACGTCCGGTCCGAGCTCGGCGGCGGTTTGCTCGCCCAGCTGGCGCTGGACGTCGGCGAGGATGACTTTGGCGCCGTGGCGGATGAACTCCGCCGCGGTCGCTCTTCCGATGCCGCTGGCACCGCCGGTGATGAGGGCCACCTTCTCGTCCAGCCTGTGATGAGGAAGAAGACGTCAGCATAACATCCCGCCCTCAGTCCATCAAAAGGATCAACGGCTAAGCCAGAACGGCCCGGGCAATGCACCTGCCAAGTCTTCCACGCGTGTGGGTGGCGACGGTACGTGCGGGAGAATGGAATCGTGGACCCCATCACGGCAGCTAAAACAGATACCAGTCACCACCAGCGCTAGTGCCAAACGCGAACAAACACCTAGAAGAAGACAACCGTGCGTCGACGCTATCCGCACGGACCGCACCTAGACGATAAATGATTATGGCCGACACTTTCTATCCTGACCGTTGATCGTGTGTTTCATGCTGCTGAGGAAAAAGTGAGTGATCCTTTTTGGGTTATCATTAAGTACATCTGGGTGCACTAAACTTTAGTCCGTGTATATTTAACCTAATTTTTTAATTTTTTGAATTTTTTTATAATACGGTTAATCTAAGAATATTTAATATTTATATCAATTTTTATCACTTTTGAAGATTTTTAGATTTTTTAGGTTTTTAAATTATTAAAATACTATTGATTTTTAAAAATTTAAAAATATTAAAAAGCTCCGAAAACAATAAAAAATTATACTCATATTGAATATATTTAGATTAACTGTTGTACAGAAAAATTTAATTTTTTAAAAAATAGGTACACCTTATCAAGTTCTATTGTTTTTTGCGTGGAAGTATTGGAAAGGATATTAACCTTTCTTTCTGTATGCCCGTACTCAGCTTTTATTCAATTGTGTTGCATCTAACTTTTTTTTTACCCGCAATTGTAACCCTTTGAATTTAGGATCGCTTTGTATTTAAAACTACTTAGTTAGCTTGTAAATCAAGCTCAAGCCTCATTATAGCGTTCAAGGCCACGTCAAAAAAAAAAAAAATGCATTTGAAAATGACTAAAATCCCCTTATTTTAAAAAATTAAAAATATATATACCTCTCTAAAAATAGTAAATTTGGTTTATACACATAAATTAACATTTTTATAAAAATATTTTCAAAAAATTATTTAAAAAATAGAATTTTACACTCTGAAGCATTGAAATTTATCAGAATGCATTAAAATATTAGTGAACAGACCTCCTATATGTCAATTTGGAAATTATAGTTTTGATATTTTAACAATTTAAAATATAATTCAACAATTCTATAAGTTATTATATTTTAATGTAAAAAATATGACCCGTCTACAATTTATTTATTTATTTTTTGAATGAACCCGTCTACAATTTTGATTGAGATTTTTGTTTTTTAGTTTTATAATAAAAAAATAATGTTAAACAATATAAACAACTTCTCATTTGTTCCATTATCAAAATGGGCCCAGTTGGTTATACGAAAAACTTCAATATAATCTAGCGACAAGACCCGTTAAATCATCGATCGCCGAAATGATAGAAGTAAAACATGTTGGATAAAGAAACGGAATTAAAATTTTAAGATAGGGCGTGAAATGCTCCCCAGCTAGACGACATCCAGACGGCGATCGAGATGATTTTCAAGGCGAGGGTAGACGGCGTGGTTGTTGGCCTGCATCACGGGGGGGCATGAATTGCTCACTGTTCTAATCTGTTTTCAATAATTAATCGAAATAATAATAAAAGCAACAAGATCTATGCATACGAATGTCGAATCATCCTTTAGAAAATGGAACTTTGAAAATCTTGTCTAACGAAAATAAACCATTCATCAATTAGAATTTTCGTTTTTCTTTAAAGAAAAGAAAGAGCAAGAAGAAAAGAAAGAGCAATGAAGGTTTGTGCTTAGATAAACTGGTGGAAAAGGGCCTTATTTCACAAAAAAAATGTTCTCGCACGTGCCACTTCATTACAGCCAAATGTAAATACTGCAGCGTATAATAAAAAATAAGGCGTAGAACAAATAAAAAGTAATAAATTAAACATAATTAATTATGCATTTAGAAAAGGAGTAACTATAACCAAACATCATCCTGCTCGATAAGTGGAGCTTGTTATTTTTAGTGAGTTTGATTTGTAATATCAAATGTTATGTTAAATAATACCAATAAAAAATAGAGATAAATGCAAAGAAATAAAAATAGTTAAAAATAAAGAATGCATAAATGCTTAAAAATTAGGAATAACAGTAAAAAAAAATGTTGGCTGACAGTCAGGCATTGTAGGGTTGACAGCATGAGTGGACTGAAGGACTGTTTTTGATCTTCACTTCTTAACAATAAGAATCGTAGATTGATGAGGTAGGAGAAAGGATCAGAGAGAGCATTTAGCTCTCTCGTGTTGGTGAAGCATTTGAAATAAATTATATAAACCCGATTTTTAATACCTAAATCGTTCATGTTATTTACTTGAAATTTAATATCATAAAATAAAAGTAACTACTTTTTATTTGAGTTTTTAAGGGTGTGTTTGAAAAGTAATAGAAGTTTTGAATGAAATGTTTTTAATGTAAAAGTGTTCAAATGAGAAAAATAATGTGATACGATAGAGGTAATGATGAAAAATAAAGAAAATAAAATTAAAATATAATGAATTATATGAATAGTTGTGTAGAAATGATTGAAAAATATGATAATTTGTATAGGAATGTGTGAAGAAATAATTATAAATTTGGATAATTGTGGAGAGTGAAAAGTTTTAAATAAAATATTTTACTTAAAAACAAATACATTCTAAGAATAAAATTATTTATATGTTTATTTTTAAATTGATATTGTTTTATATGAATATCATATCATCTTTATTTGTAAATTATACGTGTAAGTTTCTAATGATGAACAAAATTTATCAAAATTTTTTATTTACATAGTTCTAGAGTCTAGTCGAGTTAGGTCAAACCTCATAAGAGAGGAAAGCTCCGTATGCACTTATTTCTTAATTCACAAGACTTGAGACTACTATTTTAAAAAAGTCAGTGATTTAATGTAACCTAATCTATTTTTAATTTATCGATGCTTATGTAAATTGCACTTCATTCATTATATTTAATATTATTGGTTTAGTTAGAAGATCAAATTTCATTCAAATCAAATATGTACTTAGACTAAATTTGCGAAAAAATACATATTTGTATATAAATTATGAAAAATACTTTGATTGATTCACATACGTATTATTACGTAATAATAATTAATACAATCATTTATCTATTTATTTGACTCATCGTTACTATAGACAGTGAAGAATAGCAATAATATTTTAAATGGTTTAGATGTTAAAAATATAATTTTAAAATTAATATTTCACATTAAATTATTTTATTATATTAATTTGACATATTAATATATGAGGCCCTACTCAGTAATACTAGACAAATGAAAGAGTTTATATAATATTATAAATAATGTTAAATATAACAGATGAAGTTAATCTCCCATCAAACATAAGATATTAAACATAAATTGGTTATATGAAAGAAGGATTTCATAGAAATAAAGCACAATAACAAAAATTTACCCCATATGCATTAGGATCGCGCTGATACCCATAATATACCACAAATTTTCTACAATGGTTTTGATATGATTGACAAGATTAATAAAAAGTTTGTATCTTTTTCATATATCATAAAAGATAAGAGCATGGCGCTCTGCCGAATCTAATCTCCTAAGGTTGGGTCCCTCAAAATTTAGATTTTTTTTTTCCTTTTTCGGCGGCAGTATCGCCGTATTCCATGGTTTGTTGTCATTTTTGAACGTGTGCTGCTGGCTGCGTGCGTACAACCAGTACTAGCCACAGGCGTGCTTGCTAATTCCCTTTCGAGATTAGACCAAAGACAGATCTCTCTCTCTCTCTCTCTCTCTCTCTCTCTCTCTCTCCCCCCTTCTTCTGTAGAGCTGCTGCTGCTACTTCTGCTGGTAACCATCATCAGCCAATAACGAATAATTAATTAATAATTACCTGCTGGAGCTAGTCTCGCTCGAGAAGAATCTGCTCACCATGCTTGCATTCATCTCCGCCCTCCATCCTTTCAAATGGCACACTAAACTCCTCCTCCTGCCAACACACCTAACTTCAGTTCCAACAACACACTATGGGAAAGGAAAAAACTCTTAACGGTACTCATGATCAATTGCTTGCTCATGGAAAGCTAGCACTGATCAATGATCATTCGTGTTTCTTCTCGTGTATACATTCAATGGAAAGAAAGAGAAAGCCCACCTGAAAACAATCTTCAACATCTTCTCCGATGTATCAAGATCCAATCTTGACTCCTCTCCTTTTTTTCTCTTCTACTTCTTCCTCAACAACTCTCTCTCCTCTCTCTCTTATTTCAAACTGTAACATGGAAATTTCAAAGGCATCTTTTCATTGCGGGCCAACTCAATTGATGCTCTGGAGACCGGCCTCCTCCATACACGTGCCCCACCTTCCACTGCCGCACCTATTTCTCGCAACTCATTCCTATACTACCAGCCGTTTCTGCCTCAGACGAATATTGATCATGGTCTCTTTTCATCTCGTATTATCCTCTACAGTGTCCTTCCGAAAGTACCCGCTGCTTATTTTTCTCTTTGGAGCATCCTTTCAAAGGAAATCCCAATTTATCATTATATTCTTCAAAAAATGTGTATATCATTAATAGAATTTCGTTTTGGGTGATTCGGATTAATGTAAGCTGGTCTTTAAATTGATAAATTTTCTATGCATGAGTATGACCCTTCGCCCTCCGTGTAGAGTAAGGTTCCTTTATTCGATTTTCAAATTATTACATTACACCACCTTCAAAAAAAAAAAAAAAAAAATTATTACCATGTGCAAGACTCTATGAACCATTTCATATTTGCAGGATTCGATGGGATCATTGGAATGTGGAATTTTGTATTTTTTTCATAGATATTTTACGAAATTTTGGCCATTAATTTGCACTGCCCCTTGTCTGTACTTATACAACCTATACGTTAACGAAAAAAGAGTGTACAGTCCAAATCGGTGATATTACTATTCTTACTTCTTAGGTGCCAATTTTTCGAATGGCCTGATCTCAATGCGCATGCGTATGGACCCTCGGAATCTACCAGAGCAGCGTAGTTTTTCCTAATTCGCAGATTGCGGTCGGCGCCATGTGACTGACGTCTGGTTTGGTTGGGAGGCATGTCCCATCCAAAGTAGGCCCCACGCGGATTCTAGAAGTGATCTCGACCGTCCAACTATTCTTGTCCTGTTGTTTGGGAGAGATCTAGGCTGTCCATGATGTTGGGGATACCTGACCCTGGATTTTTCTTCGAGGTGCTCATGGCAAGTGCAGCACGAATATGATCGTACGCAAGCCATATGCCGCGATGGGCACAAGGTAAACGAACCCACGAATCTGGAACTTTTTTTCTGTGGGCCTTTCCAGTTATATCTGATCCGTCAATGCGGCTCATCAAATGATTTTACGGATACGGTACTTATTTCTAATAAATGATAAGTTCTCCTGAACAATATCAAGAAATATTAATTGCCCCTCATTTTGACTCAGAATATTAATTATTTCAAAATAGAATCGTAACTCCCATTTATTTTTAAAGTGCTATTCTCGAAATCTTTTACGGTCACCTATATGTACTGTGAATGAGTAAAATTGTATTAGAAATTAATAAAAACTTTCTTAGAAATGAAAATACAAACTCATTATTGTTGCTTACATTGCATCACTTGTTTTTGTTTTTCCTGTGTAAGTTTTCTTATCATTTTCAAGTGGGCATAATCCCCCGAATTAATTGTAATTTCATTTTCTCAACCTTAAATATCTAGAACTGCTCTTTCCCTTTCCACCACTTATCAGCAACAATATTTTGGACCAGCTAAAAGGCATAGAAGTGACGGTGGTGATGAGAGCAAAATGGTGGACCTTTTTGGGAGTTGACACCACTAAAGCTGGCTCGCGCCACTATGTCGTGCAATCCTTTCTAATTATTCAAAAGGCAACTTGAAAATATCAATATCATTTCATGCAAATGATGTTTGGAATAACGGTATAATACGAATTCTATGAGCAGTGGCATTCGTGTGGATAAGATTTTAAGAATATTTGATTCGAGATATAATTAAGTGGACCAGAAAATTCGTTTTAATTAAACTATGGATGTTTACTCAGCAGAATTCTTTGTAGCAAACCAAGTTGGTGGTTCCAATCATAAAATAAAATTTCGAAAAGCTCTTTATTAGACTTCTTTTGTTTTTTGGGTGCTGTAAGTTGTTCCTTTCGCTCCTTTAAAGAGTTTAGAAACTTCAAATTTTACATTAATTTCAAGCCCAAATTTTGCTGGTTGGGGTTCCGTTTATTGATTCAGTGCAACATTGATGTTTAAGTCCCAAACTTGCTAATTGAAAATAATAATAATATTAATAATAATCTTTTAATACTATTTTGATGCGAATCATAATGAAATAGGACGCGGATTAGAACAATATAAATAATGCGCGACACTTTATAGTGTTGATTAACAAGCTAATCCGAATAACATGCTAACCAATACTTTTCTTTTATGAGCAGGCTAACCAACTTAGCCCCCTATTCAACACTCACTATTGCCACTTATCAACAGTTGACACACTATCCTAACATGCGTTTGATGAAATTTCTGCACTAATGATGGTAGTCTAATTGGTTGCTTTTTTATTTTTAAGAGTTATTATTTTAGTCTAAACTATTTATAATACAAAAAATATGTGTATATATTCGAACTCTGATACAGTGCTCCCAGGCACATACAACTATTTTTAAAATTTTTTTCATGAACTTGTTAATCTAAGTGTATTTAACATGTATATCAATTTTTACCAATTTTGGAGATTTTTATATATTTATTTTGAATTTTTAAAAATCAATAACATTTTAATAATTTAAATACACGAAGAACATTTGTGTAAAAAAAATTTCAAAAAAATAAAAAAATAGGTGTATGCACTCGGGAGCATTGAGACTCAATGCTCTGGGAGTACTGGATCAGAATCCTATATATTCATGGGGCTAAAAATTATTTCGATTGGAAACTTACACGTATAAATATTTAATATTATTTGACAGTACTTATGAAACAATTAATTTTTAAAAAATTAAAAACAAATATATAGTGTGTAAATGCTTTTAAAATTTATGAAATTTTACTAACTAAATACATGTAGATGAGGATTCTTTTAAAATAATTAAAATAAAATAATCATGGTAAATTTCATTATTAATTTAATGCATGCACTATCACTGAGTTAGTATTGCATGTTAAATTAAAAGATAACTTGCAAATATACCGACGTTATCTAATCATAATTGCAAATATACTCATATAGTTTCAGAAATTGCAAATACCCTACATAGTGTGACCATAATTGCAAATATACTCACACGTTATGGTGTCATTACTTCATCGTCACAACATAGATATATTTGCAAAAGTTTACAAACTATATAGGTATATTTGCAAAAATTAAATATACCTACTTAATTTTCGAAATTACAAATATACTTACATAGTTTATAAACCTTTGCAAATATACATACGCTATGATGGTACAGTAACAATGTGGGTATATTTGCAATTATGGTAAAACTAAGTGGATGTATTTGTGTGGTGCCCTCAACCCAAGGCGTCACAAAGCCTTACTCCGGGATTGTTTTCAATTGGTAAATATGATACAAGATTGTTGTCTTGTTCACGCGGCAGAAATTTTTTTTTGTATACATTTCGTGTAGTGGAATATTTTTTTTTATTTTTCATTTCATTTCCTTCATCTCATTCAATCTTTTACAAGAAACATATACTTGTAACCAATCGCACGTATTATTCATAACATATCAACTTGCTTCTTTACCTTAATGGTCCTCTCGACCTGATCATGTTATTTTCATACAAATATATTCATAACCTAATAATTGCATATTAATACCAAGATACCTGATAATTCCATATTAGTATAAAGTATTCATCTGTTCTCAGCATAACAACACTTTTAATTAACCTTTCTCCTGTCTCAGCCATATCATAACAATACAAGTCATTCATAAATATTCGTAACTCAAATAATTTGATCATTTATATCATAAACTTTTATAAATCTAACCTTAGCATCTGTATATCATATAATTGATATACGGACAACCTTACTTCATGTTAAATATAATCATATATTCATAACTTGAATTCAAATAGAATTCTTAAAATAATTACTGATTTGTTCACACCACATTAGAGGTATTCACAACCTGAGACTTCATTATCAACACATTCATTTATCCACAACATTCAGGTAAATAATATTTAGCTTTTCTCATACGCTTAGGGTTGGGGAAAATAAAACGTGAGTGATAAACTCAGTAAGCAAGTATTTTCATTTTATCCTTTTCAAAAAAAATTTCTTGTAAATATTTCATGACCCAAATTCTAGGCTTTTCAAAGGCGAAGCATATGCATGTAAACTTTTTCATTTAAACCTTTTTCATGTGGACATTCTTATGTCCTAAAATATTTTCATGAAAACCTTTATCCATATGGACATTCTTATGTCCTAAACCAACTTCATGTGCCCATTTTAGGGCTTTTAAAAGCATATGCAAATATGTTTCTATCCCTCTGGTAGAAACCTTTCATATGATAGCACGTGAGCTCTGCGGTTATCCTTAAATCTTCTCCTATTTCAGAGAGGGCACCGCCGGCCTCCCTCCTTTTATTAATGACTTGGCCACATGTAGAGGGGGCCTGGTCCACTTGCGACCGCCTCTACAGTGGACCTGTTATCATTCTGGTGCACCATAAATTATTCTTATCTACATTGACATGCTAGCATGATTTCATAAAAATAATCACAAACCTTAGTCTGTGCCCTTTTTAACCTGAAATCTTACAGACATCTGTCTGTGCTTTTTTTTTTTCAAAAATGAAAGCTTGGCAACTATATACCCTTTTTAACTTGAAATCTCACAGACATCTGTCTGTGTCCTTTTTCAAAATTGAAAGCTTGACAACTCTGTATCAATATCGTTTTATAAACAATGAATATGCAAACTTATCATTTCCATTCATGTCATAATTCTTCATGTGATGGTACGTTCGCCCGGTGAAATCCTTTTCATATGGTAAATGACACTTACCAAGTGATTAACTACCCACAGAAACATGATCATCCTACTAAAAGACGATGACCACACCGACTTGGGTATTTCAAGGGCCCAACTACCCATGAATTACGACTTTTCTTATCTTAACTAGTCTCCTAACTTTACGTGCATGACTTTCATTCACTCCAGTATTATATACCTCGTTCACATGACTTTTTGGTCATTTTCATGTAGAGAAGAGCTTGCATACTCATTTCAAACATAATTTGTAAAACAGTTTTCAAATCACAATATTAGGATGACCATCCTTAAATGATTTTAAAATCATCAATATAAAGCAGTTTTCAAAACACTTCCAAATTCAAAGAATTTCAAAACATGTCAATTTTTAAGAAAAATCAATAGTTTCAAAAGTTTTGCTTGTTTACTTGTAAACAAGTTTTAAAACTAATATGATAAAGAAATTCTGAATCCTTTTAATATTTGAAAAAAGTATTATTTTCAAAAGATTTTCTTACAAATATTTTTATTCCCATTTTTAGGCTTTGCAAAGGATATGCAAACACATTTTTTCATTCATCCACTTCGACATCATATTTTTCATTTATACGACATCCCTGTCATTCTCATATATATAAAAAATATTTATATTCTTTGAACACCATTAACAACAAAAATCAAATCGTCTAAAACAATCAACTTATTAGGTTGGTCATCCTTAAAACTCTTTTAGAAACATCAGTATAAAATATTTTCAAATAGTTTTACTATTCAAAGAGATTCCAAATATTCCAAGAACATCATTTTTCAAATGTTTTGCTTGCAAATACCATTTTCGTAGAGAAATCAAACTTTCTTTTCATAAATCAAACTTTCTTTTCACAAACTCTTTTGAAATATTCAAATGAACAATTTCTAAATACTTCAACATTTAAAAAGAGCTTGCTTACTATGAAGCAATCCCAAAACATTTTCATATTTGAAAGATAACATTTTCAAAAGATTTTACTTGCTTATAAACATCATTTCATAAAGGAATCAAACTTCCTTATCATAAAAATCTTTTTTGAAATAGGATTTTGAAGGGCTTATCTACACTTATCATTTCAATAAAGCAATTCACCATTCATTTCAACAATTGAAAATAATATCATTTTTAAAAATGTTGTTTGCTTACAAGCAAATCTTAGAATCTTAGGATTTAGAACTTTCAAATATTTCAACACTTGAGATGAAATCAACATTTTCAAAAGTTTGCTTGCTCACCTGTGGAAAGTTCAACTTGTCCCTTGGATCTTTTCCTTGTCTTCACCTAGATAAGTTGAAAATGATCATCTTATATGCTTGTGTATCATCATATACTTGCATGCATTGCCTTTTATTTAATTTATGTTCATATATCACTTGTCCACAACCCTTACATGATCTTGATCTATATATAACTCATAGCATGTTTGCTTAATTATTTCTTTCTTTGAGATGAACACTATCATCTTATATGTCACATATATGCACATTTTTCAATGACGAGTTATTTATTTGACTCAATACCCTCATCTAGGAAACTATAGTAAGCCAAGTTCAAGTAAGGTTTATCTACTTCATATTTACCCTTATAATACTCTCTTTTTTACACACCTATGTGACTTAGTAATTAATTGCTTTGAACACTAACTTTTGTAGTCATTCAAGGCAATTATCTATAACTTATATCAAGTCATTTCTTTGTCAAAATTTTGAAATTTTCTACCATTAACGAAGTAGCCATGTAAGTGCATATTTTCACTAAGTTTTGCTTTCTCAATTGCACCTTAATGATATACACATGAAAAATTATCAAACAACCATTCTTGTGGTCTTATTAGGTGCTTGTTCATAAACTTTAACAACATAAATTCACTTTAAATTTTTAGAATTTATGTTCCTTGTTCAAAACAGCCCTATTTGAGCTCATTTTTACTAAGTTTCATTTACACAATTGAACCTTAATGATATACACATGGAAAATCATCAACTCACAATTCTTTTGGCCATATTCAGTGCTTGCCTGCATCCCATAATACCCGAAATTTCATTAAAATTTCTGGAATCATCATCCATTCTCAAAACAGCCACATACATGTTTATATTCATTAAGTTCTATTTTCATACATGCATCTTAACTTAACATACATGCTAAACCCTTAATCACTAACTCTAAATTCCCAAAATTCCACATATATCATCTGTTTATTTATGAAATTAATACAAACAAATAGAATTTTATTTTTGTAGTACTTAGCTTCGTCGTTCCAACATGTTAGCATATAAATACTTCATTTTACACTTGTAAACATCAATACATAATCTATATAAGTACCCTACTTGCTTAAACATGTTTATAGAGTTATTCATTCATCACTTAAACCCTCATAGTATTAGGTGTTAATCAAGAATGACTTGGGTAATTAAATAAAATTTCATAAACTTATAAACATCTTCAATCATGAGGCGTCGTCAATATATGTATATGCTTTAAAATTATAACTTCATTTCATGCTTCACAAGAGACTTTAAATGGGGTTATAAATACTTGAAATTGAAGAGAATTACTCCCCATTGCTCCCCTTTGGAAGTCCTTTGCTGTCCTTCTCTTGCTCTCTTTATTTTTCTAAGTTCCTTTCTCTCTCTCCAAGCTGAAACCATCCACTTTGCTGCCCCTTTTCCATTTATATATTGTTGATTTTTCAATTCTTGAATGACGCCTCATATTTAAGGTTTAACATATATAATTTATCAATTAATTGTTGTCCAATTAGAAGCCGTCCACCTGTCCCTCTTGCTATCCAATTTTGGACCACTCATCATGCTTTATTGTTGCCCAATTTTGAGCCATTCATCACCCCTCTTGTTATCCAATTTTGAGCCGTCCAAATGCCCAAGTTGTTGCATCAATATGGACCGTCCAAGTGTCCAATTTTCAGCCATATTATCATCATCATTATCACTTGGTTTCTACTCAATCTAAACCGTCCATTATTGCCACCTTTTGATCACATTTTGCTGCCTAAAATCCAGATAGGCACGTTCCTTTCTTAGCCCCATTATCACATTAATTTTTTCATTTTTTATAAATAAAAATCTACCCATTAATCCCTAGCTTGACACATATGCAATGAGAATTGTAATTAGTCAACTTACATTAATTTTGGTTGACTCTAATTCTTCCCAATGCATCCTACAATGACACATGTCATTTGAATCATAAATGTCAAACCTTGCTTTGCCACATGTTAAACATAGATTGAAAAAGTCAATCTTAGAATAGAGTTCATTAATATCACATAATCATTGCTAATTGTAATGATATTTGCATTGCTAATTAGGGTTTTATGATGTGGTTTAATATAATCAAATTCACTCATAACTTAGGGTACCTTAATTTACCCTTCCATAAAAAATTTCATTCCAAAATGATAAACATAGGCTAAGATGTTAGCCTTTCAATTTAATTCATGAAATTTTATGTCATGTCTAGTTGTTTAACACATTTCCAATCAAAATACTCATAATCCACTCCGTTCATCTTGTAGGGAATCCTAGCTTAGGTTTACCCTAAAAATTTAACATCACTTGCCTTAAACATCTCAAGATATGAGCTTCATCACTTAATTAGCCAAAAATGACATGTAAAGGGGTCATTAATGCCTAAGCCACCTCACATTTTCTACCACTCCTTTTTCGTCCTTTAGTGTCCATGTTTCAAGATAACCAAAAGTGATTAAATTAATCACTTTGCTTAATTAGTTACCCTGATTTCATCCATACAAGCTCTAAGCTACATTAGCTATGCTTTAAGATAGGTGGAGTTCCATAATTTGTAAATCATCCTAAATTAAATAGATGATGGAAATTAATGTAAAAAATAGATAATGGAAATTGCTCATGACTTCATGCATGAATGAAGTGCATGTGTTATGTTGGGGCCCTTGTCAGGTGTACCCGAGTGCAAATACTCATTTTTTTATTTTTTTGAAATTTTTTTTCACAAATATTAATCTAAGTGTATTTAACATGTATACTAATATTTACTATTTTTAGATTTTTTTAGATTTTTTTTTAGATTTTTAAAAATCAGTGGCATTTAGTTATTAAAATGCTACTGATTTTCAAAAATAAAAATTTAAAATTTTTCAAAAATGATAAAAATTAATACATATACTAAATACACTTAGATTAACAGTTGTGTAAAAAAATTAATAAATAAGCATTTATACCTGAGTACACCGAAAACTAAGTGTACCCGGGTGCATTTGAAAAAAAAGTCGTGTTATTTTGATGAGGAAAAGATGTTTTCATTTGATACGACTCATAAATGTCATGAATGTATCAAATTAAATTTCATTAACATAATAAGCTACCATGCAAAAGGCTATATTGAACCATTTTTTTAGTAAATAAAATTAAAATATGTAGCTTTTTTTTAAGAAAATCCATGATATAGATACGTTAATTTGCTGAGAGTAACGAAATTACCCTCTCTATTTGCCCCCTATCAATCATTGCCTTAGATTTATCCATATAAATAAAAAAAAATAACTACTATAATTGTACAAGATAAAAACTTTTTAAATTGCATTTATATCACAATCGAGGCCAAAATTATTTTAATAAATGAAAAAGAAATTTCATTTTGAAGAAAAATAAAACAGAGCTTTTCAACTGCGTGCATGCATCATGAAATGCCCCACGTGGATTTGTTGCACGTGACGTCTAATATTGTGTTACCCGCACGGTCGGGCCCGATCGCTGCCGCGAGAAGACTGTTCGACGAAATGCCTTAGAGAGACGTCATCGCTTGGAATGGGATGCTCACTAGCTATTCTCAGTTGGGTCTTTCAGGGAAGCTTTGTGTTTGTTCTCTGACATGAGAATCGCCGGCATGAAGCCTGAAGCTTTCTCTTTCACAGCTGCTTTGCACGCGGTTCCCCATGGGAGAATTCTTAGCAGTGGGAGGAAATTCCATGCCCTTACTCTTAGCTTCGGGTAGCGGTCTTGTTTGCCCATCTGCAATTCACTAACGGACATGTATGGAAAGTGTTCATGCCCTTCCGATGCCGCTAGAGTGTTTGACGAGATGGGGCCAAAGAATGAAGTTTCTTGGTGCTCCCTCCTCTCTTCTTACGTGAAAGCCGGACAGTTTGAGTATGCACATGCACTGTAAGAAGCAATGGTCCTTCAAATCGGGCAGCTTACAATGCATTGATAGCTGGCTACAAGGTATATGGAGATGTCAAAATGTGCATGCAGTTGTTTAAGAAGAAGAACGTGGCTGGTTTTGGATGGGATTTGTGGACATTTGCTAGCATGATATATGCTTGTGCCGAGCTATGTGAATCCTTGTACGGGCATGTGATCCAAGCATGCATTGTTAAAAGTGGCTGGAGCTGGGCTGTTGAAGTTAACAACGCAATCCTCAGCTTTTATGCAAAACTGCACTGTCACAAGGAGGCTGTTAAGTTCTTTGAATTTATTGACAACAAAACTCAGGTGTCATGGAATGCCATTGTAGATGCCCACATGAGAAGCGGAGATGTTCAAGTGGCCCTTGCTGCATTTCAGCAAGCACCTGAGAAGAATGTGGTGGTATGGACTACAATAATTGGAGGATTTGTGAGAAACGGACGAAGAGATCTGGCTCTCTGCTTCTTTGTCAACATACAAAGGAACCTTCAACAACCTGACGGTTATACGTTTGGTGCCACCCTTCATGCTTGTGCCAACTTAGCCAACCTAAGACATGGAAAAATGGTCCACATTGTGTAATTCTCTGTGGCTTTCATTCTTACAAGTACACGAGCAATGGGTTGATTAACATGTGTACTAAGTGTGGGGATATAGATGGATCAAACAGAATTTTTAATGACATGCTAGAAAAGGATTTGGTCTTTTGAAATGCCATGCTCTTTGGACTTGCTTTTCATGGGCAGGCTAAAGAAGCATTAAAGCTCTTTGATCACATGGTAGCATTGAAGGTGAAGCCAGATAAGGTGACTTTCGTTGGCTTGTTGATGGCATGTGGCCATTCAGGTCTAGTTGCGGAAGGCTGGATGCTCTCTGAATCAATTGAATCAGTACATGGGCTTGCTCAGGAGGCAGATCATGTGGCTTGCATGGTCAACTTGCTTGGCCGCAGCAAGTACTTGGAAGAAGCTAAGAAAACTGGTTAGCAAAAGCTCAATGCTCAGTCCAAATGCTAAATATTTTGAAACATTGTTTGGTGCTTGCAGTGCTCATGGATATGTTGCTACTGGGGCAAAGATGGCAGAGGAGCTTACAGCTATGGGGCCATTCAAAAATGTGGGTTATGTTTTGCTATCCAACTTGTATTGTGCAAGTGAGGATTGGAAGGAAGCAGAGAGGGTAAGGAAGGCAATGTCTGCCAAAGGTGTGAGGATTGAGGAAGGTTCCTGGTTGTAGTTGGATTGAAGTTAGGAATGCAATAACGATTTTTGTGGCCGGAGATCTGTTACATCCTATGATGGCTGCTGTCTGTAGAATGTTGGGAATTCTAGAGTCTGAAATGAGACATCCAAGTTTCATTGTTTTTGGTGTGGAATTTTAATTATTGTTTCATGCTAAAGATGGCTTGAATTTTTTAATCTGTCTTGGGCATTAGATTCGTTTGAAGAGCCCTCGTGCCCACAACATCTAAGCAGGCTGGAAATGCTGACTCTCAGGGTTTCATATTGGTGGGCAGGCGCGTATCATAAATTTTTTTCAAAAAAGAAGATGAATGGTTAAGTAAGCCTAACTACAAACTTCTAGGAAAGAAGCAGACACTGTTTCCCCAAAATGCTGGGAATTTTATCATTCTTTATTTTTTGGCCTATGCTCCACACATGAATATTTCCAACCAAATAGGTTTGCATCTGCATTCTTTTTATCAGAAATTGCTATATGGATCGTATTAAAAAAGATAGTACCTTTGTTGAAGGAAGTATTACTTTTTATGGTGGACTTTACTGGAACGCAGTAATAATTTAAGACACATACACACATACATTCGAGCAAAAAAAAAAAAAAAAAGAAATTTAAATACCTATATTTAGTGACTGACCCATAGAAATGCAAATTAGACATAATTCAACTCCAACAAATTTAACTTACTTTTAATATATGAAAACACATCTATATCAATAGGACTGTATATGAAAAAAAAAAATACTCAATGCATGTAGATTTCTTCTTATTTACAAATGTTATTACAACTATTTGGAAAGCTAAGGAGAAAATGGTTGAAAGGGGATTCAGGTGGCATTTTTTATTAAATGAAAAAGAAAAAAACGATTTCCGCAATACCAACAATAAATGGAGATAATATTGATAATATTTTTTATTATATTGAAATTATTATTATCATGGTCTTATTATTATTATCATCATCATCATCATCATCATCATCTTGAATGGATGAAAAAATTGATTTTGTATCCAATAATTTATCAGCTGTCTCCCAAAATGATGTTATGGGTCGCGAACACTAGTTTGGATCCCTGCGGCTTGCTGTATATTTACACAAAAACCTGCCCCAATCCATTAGTCGGGAGCATAATGATTGTAGTACAATTCTACTGCTGCATTTTGTGGATCTTCAAGCCTTTTCACTGATTTGTCCTTTTCTGATTGTCTGCTTCCGATTTTTCTGCCTCAGTGCATTGACGATAATGGGTTTTACATGGCTCAGCACATTTCACAAAATGTTTCAGCAACATTGGAATATTGCATTGAAGTTTTCTTTAAATCCATGGAAATAGAAGCTCGGATATCCAATTGAACAGGATCAATTCCCATTAGTGGGGATCGCGGACCAGAATTACGTTTCTTTCAGCTGCAAATATAGTAAAATAACAGCAATTCTAGTGGTGAAACGTAAGCTCTTCAATCCACTGAGGATGTCACAAGAAATTTCTGTCGGAAGGGTCTATCTGGGAGTTGGAAGAAGAGCTGAAAGGGGGGAGTTAGAAGGTGGAAAAGTAAAGGCAGGGGTGAAAATTAAGGTATATAGTAAGAAAACTGGGTGGCATTGTGGTAATGATTGAATGAAAACACAAGCTGTAGCCAGATCATCTCATGTGATTGATATCCAACAATATCTACCAGATTGCATTGAGGTAAAAATGAGATTTTCATAAATGGGTCATAGTATGGTTCTTAACTAGGACTAAATATGAAGTGTCAATTCCTTATTTTGATATGAATATCAATTCAACCTAGAGTCTACAAATGCATCTGTCAAGATAATAAAAATCCCAAATGAAAAAGAGCAGCAATGAACCATGGTGGTGGATGTCAAGAAGACCACCTGCACTCTGTAGAAGGCTCAACAAACTGAGGAGTAATCCACACTGCTTCAATGTGCTGCGGCTCGCCTTTCTCATCAGCACCTTCCATGGTGTATTCCATGTCTTCACGGCCAATGCAGGCTTCCCTACCATGGTATGGGACTGTTGTTCGACAAACAGATATATGCAGCTTCTTCCCAGCAAAGTTGCTCAACAGATCCTTTATTTTCAAGCCATCATTTGGCAAGCATGATTCATCCTTCATCTTATCCTCGAAATGACTCCTCCAGATATAAAAGGGAAGGTACCTGCCAGATCTAGCACGCGCAACAAGCTTGTAAATGCCAAACTCTTCCTTTTCAGCATGGAAAGTCCCCACTCCATCCTTTGAATCGAAATAGTATAACGCACCTTCAGTATAAATTGCTCCAACAATAGTGCCTAATTCGTGGCGTCTATCAGCCCAAGAACTTCTGGTCCACTCAGTATCCCCACGACAGCAGGTGTTTAACGCAACTGTCTTTGGATCATTCCAGCTTACTAGGAAAACCTTGCAATCTTTTGAAGTAGGTGGAGCTGTAAATGCAGCCATATGACCAGTAGCAGTTGAAGAGTGAGGGATCTTTGGAAGCTCCACTTTCATTCGAGAGAAGAGATGGAGAAAGAACAAGTCATCGTCGCGTTTCATGAGCAACCAACCGTGGTCTGATGCAATCCAGGATGAGTTGTGCAGCTCTGGTACTTCAGTGGTATAACACCTTTGAGATGGTTCAGTGTACAGGTAGCATTTTGGGCTGCTACTGCTGCTGAAGAACAAGATCCAC
Organism: Annona cherimola; assembly: GCA_030490835.1. Lineage (NCBI taxonomy): Eukaryota > Viridiplantae > Streptophyta > Magnoliopsida > Magnoliales > Annonaceae > Annona > Annona cherimola. The sequence continues at coordinate 19,131,824 of CM059972.1, read as the reverse complement.
AGGTGCTGCAATTTGGGTTGATCTTTTGGTGGATGTTGAGTAGATGTCAGTCTCCATGACTGGCATACGCCACGAAATGCAAGTAACTCAATCAGAGGCAGCCGGTCGATGATCTGTTCGAGGAGCTCGTGAGGCAGACAAGCCCAGTCCCTGAAGTTTTCTATTCTCTCCATCCCCATGCACTTCCCCTGCTAGGGTGAAAGAAAGATACATGGTATAGGTATCAACCAATCTTATGCTCTTGGATAGAAATTATTTCTAGGTTTACCAATGAAGTCAATTTCATAAGGAACATAGGAGCATAATAGAGTAGTTCATGTTGTCTTTGCTGCATTTCGCATTAGATAATATATATAAAGATATATTTTTATAAAAAAGGTTTTCTTTTATCTTCACAAAAATTTCAGTGAACACTGGTTTCTATGGTTGAACAGTTGATCAGTTGGGTAAGCTTGTAGTAATGTAAGTTAATTTCGAGATTGATTTTCATTTGTCTATATGTGGGCTTCCATCATTGTTCATGATTCATCTAAAGAGTAAGAATATCCTGATAAGTTGAACCTAGTGCTCATGGGAGCCTTGCCCCTTGCAAAAAGAGACTGGCCAGTGTCCCTCTCAATGCGACTTTGGTGACTCAGATCAAAACTCATCCAATTCACAACTAGGTCAACAAGATCACAACATTTTCAAGGCTTAAAACTCATTTCTTAAGTTGACCCATCATAACTAGAATAAGTTACTAGATTGGGTCTTTTTCTTATATATATATATATATATAGGGATTTATTCATGTGCATTCGGACTGCACGCGAATTACCCTGCAGACGCCCCATCCGCCCGTTCATTTCAGCGGGTGAAATGTGCGCCGCTTGTTCCATTGTGCGTGTACGTGTAGAGGGAGAATGCATTTTCCCGCTCATCCCTCCCATTTCGAAAATGGAGACGCCATTGCTGTTGCTACTGCTGCTGCCGCTGCTCCTCCCAAATCTCCTTCTTCGTCGATTTCTCCTTCTCCGTCGAGATTTCGAAGTTCTCCGTCGATTCTGAAGTTCTGTGATCGATTCCGAAATTTTGGGTCGACGGAAACCGTCAATTTCGAAGTTCTGTGATCGAATTCCAAAGTTCCGCTTCGACGGATTTCGCGCGGATCGTCTTCTCCGAAAATCCGCATGCGGATTATAACCGCGCAGCAAAAGTACTCCCATCAGCATCTCTCTGACGCAAAAATCTGCATGCGGATTCTGAATCCGCAGCAAACGTACCTCCCATCAGTGTTGTTTTCCACATGCGGATTTTCGCGTCAAAGAGATGCGGATGGGAGTACTTTTGCTGCGCAGTTATAATCCACATGCGGATTTTCGGAACCCCTTCTGTCGACACAGAACTTCGGAATCGATCACAGAACTTCGGAATCAACGGAGAACTTCGAAATCTCGACGAAGAAGGAGATTTGGGAGCAGCAGCAGCATTGTCGTCTCCGTTTTCGAAATGGGAGGGATGAGCGGGAAAATGCATTCTTCGAATTTTTGAGTGCGTGTACATGCAGTCTCATTCGGCTCGCCGTCTCCCTCTACACGTACACACACAATGAAACAAACGGCGCAGATTTCACCCGCTGAAATGAACGGGCGGATGGGGCGTCTGTAGGATAATTCGCGTGCAGTCCGAATGCACATGAATAAATCTATATATATATATATATATATATATATATATATATATATATATATATTGCCCTTTACTTGGCAAGAAAGAGAAATCTTTTTTCCCTAAAAAGATGCTTACACCTGTTTGTTGGGGGAAGAAAACTCTGGATTCCAACATCTAATCTTTAACCTTCTCTCTTTTTCCATTTCTCTGGCACAAGAAACACGTAACCGCCCTTTGGTGCAAATGAGATTTTGACTTGTGAAACAGATTTAAGGATGACTCTTCTTAATTTGATTCAATTATTGGATAATCATGTGTATTTCTCTCTCTTAGTTCCTGTATATTTGAATTGATTTCTTCTTATCTGTGATTATTGGTTGGTTTTGAAACCAAGTGCGCATGTACAATCATGTACTGTTGTGGCTCTTCTTCAAAGATAGCTCCGAATTTTGAACAAACGATCCACTAGTGTCGTTGCTAACTTTCTTTTCATCTGCTAAACGTTTCTCTGTCTACTTCTTCAAAAGGCTGAATTGGTCCTAAATACCATCTTACTACTTGTAAATGTCCTTTTATTTTTCTATAATAACATCTTCGCCTTTTACCTCCCCAGGACAACGACTGATTTTTATTAGATTTCTTTTGTAGCGTTTGGTTTCAGTTATATGCTCATTGGTTCTGTTGTTCATATGAAATTATTTGCTTAGTCCTCCGAATGAAAAAAGCTTTTAGAAAAGAACTTCCTTTTTTTTTTTTATAGCTTTTAGTAAAGCAATAAATATTTTTAGCTTGGCGTTTAAAAAAAAAATTACGACTTCAAATGTTTTTTAAGGTCTCCAGAAATGCTTCCGAGCTGTATGCAATGGATTTTTTTTCTATTCAATTATTAAATAGGGATCATGAACGATAAGCTTAAACTTATTAGAATCTCAGTAGATTCATCCCATTTTTTCCACTTTGAAATTGTTAATGAGATCCAATTCTCTCTCTCTCTCTCTCTCTCTCTCTTTTTTTTTTTTTTTTGTTTATTATGTTTATGTCACTCCCTTGGATGACTAGGTAATTTACGAAGGATAACTATGGAGGAGGGGTAAATTGTGTCTCTCTCCAACTTTAAACCCTAAATCTTTCACCTTACACACTCGTACATACAAGTGGTCACTCTTGATATTAAGAACTTAAAAATGAACTTGATGTGAGATTCAGATGTAAAATTCATGTGGGTATAAAATTAAAAACATTTAAAGTGAAACAAAACATATTTGCAAAATCTACAAGTATATATTTATACACAAATCTTGTTTATAATGTTGTTGTCAATTAGGATCATAATTTAACAAAAAATTATAATATTTCAATACTTTATAAATCAATATAATTGTTGATAAAGTGTCTTATGATCTATTGCAAAAAGCCTAAGTAGGCAGCTGAGATATTCAAAGTTGCCGATGTGGAAATTCCTATCTTGGTACGTAGAGCCATTTTTTGAACAAGTGAAGATGTGAGAATTTTCAAAGTATTAGTTGCTAGAAAACAGGATTATGGGTTTATGGGATTATGTTTTTGCATCTGTTATCATTTTACCATTATTTTCATGAAAAACAACAACGATAATTCAATCTCTATGTTTTAGAATTTAGACATTAATTTCTATATATCTGTTCAAGCTTTATGATCTATGTAATCATTATCATCGAAAATCCTATAATCCTAAATAGGATGGTGGACTTTAATTTCATCAAAATATTATAATGAATACAAAACAAAATAGCCTTGCACAATTTTCAGCCATGTTATAAACATCAAGTAGAGATTATCCAAACTATTCGCACTAAAACATCCAAAGAATCTATCCTAATCCTTCAACAAATGATCAAAACCATTGATCCCTAAAATCATTCTCGGTTAGAAGAAAAAAAAAGGAAAAAAAGAATAGGGGATGTTCAGACTAGAAAATGGCTTAAGTGAGATGTGGACGAACGAGATATTTCATTCCAAAGAAATTTTCTCACTTTCAATGTTATCTTTCATTTTTCAACACACAATAATCTTACTTGCTTTCATAAAAAAATAATCTTATTTGTTCCATCTCTAATACTACTTTTTTCAGTTTCAATATAATTTTTTATTTTATAATACACGAAAACGTCTCTCAATCCTACTCACATCTCATTTCTTCCTTTAGTATACTTTAAAACAACCCCATAAAAATCATGCAGAACTGGATAAACCACCCCAACTAATCTTTTTGTGGGCATGCAAATCATGCAAATGATGTGATTCATCAGTACTTACATGCTATACCAAAATGGTGGGTCCAGTTTAACAAGATGATAATAACAATATAGGGAAACAGAATTTATATCCCTCAAAAAAAGAAAAAGAGTGAAAAAATAAGCCTCCCTGATCATGGGTGGAGGAAGCAAAAGCATAGATGAATAGGGGGAGGAGGAAGGACAAACACACCTGTTGAAGGAGGGAACAGATATCAGATTGGAGACTTAGTCGTGGTTTATTTCGGGTTTATCAAGAAGGATTTATAACTGAGTTTCCTTCCTTCATGCTCTCAACCAATTCCCTTGCTTTGGTGGGGAGTGGCAATTTTTTCGAGGAGGATATATTCTCGTCATCTAGAAAAGGAAATAACAGATGCGAATGGATTGGATGTCAATAAAATGATGACGATTTGAAAGTCCATTTTCTTCAATCTCCACACACACACACATATATATATATATATGAGCAGTGATATTTTCATTTAAATTTTTTTTTAATTTTTTTTAATAAGATTGTTAATCTTGATATGTATTATCTACAAACCAAGTTTTATAAATTTTAAAGATGTGCATATATTTATTTTATATTTTAAATACTAGGATATTTGTTAGTTATTTTCACCCCAATAAAAATGATTATAATGCTCATGTATTTAAAAATACAAAATAAATATACGGCTCTGCTTCTATATAATCATATTACATAAAAGCGGTTTCACGTAACCTCTTTAATTTCTAAGATATTAATCATTAATATAAAATTTAATACATTCATTCTATTTAACATCACTCGTTTGGGGGGTATTGGCGTCATACCCCCTCTAAGAATGCGAAATAGCATTTTAGACTCCGACGTTTGCGTATTAGCATTTTAGACCCTAATAAGTTTCATTTTTTACATTTTAAACCCTCCGCCCTAACGCCGTCTGTAATGCACCGTCTAGTCGTGTGCATTGACGAAAATACCCCTCAATAAAAACAAAATCATAACAGTTAACTCATTCAACGCCTGTGTCTTCTTCCCCTCCGTCACACTCTGTCCATTTGCTTCCCAGAATCCCCGACCATTAGAAATTAGAAACTCTAAATTGATGTGACAATGATATATATTCCAGCATCCAACCTCTACAAATTGCAAATTGCAAATTTCCATCTCCCTCATTTTCCTTTTCGTTCTTTCTTGCCAGCTCTATTCCATATACCTGTAAGAAAGAACACCGCCTCCTCACCACACGTTTCCCAATCTATGTCAGGATTCAAACAAAAAAGAGGCTGAAAACCTAAAATCAAACATCAAGACGACAACATGGATCTCCAACTTGTCACCTCCTCCGTAGACTCTCCCCCTACCATGGAGGCCTTTCCGCCTCCAATGCCTACCCCTCACCCACTGCAGCCCATCGCTGCCGCCACAATCCATTGATAAGAAGAAGCCTGAGAATGGAAGTAACACCCACCTCCTTGCTGCAACCCTCTGGCGGCCTCCTATGCTTCTGTCTTTTTGGCTAGCCTCTTGGATGGTTGGATATGAGAAGGTGAACAGCTGGATTTGAGGGGATAAATGATACACTTGAGCCGGGGTGTCTTCAGTTGTACCGGGTGAGCAGTTACGAGTAAAACAGAGTCAATTAAAACTATTATAAAAGGGATAGTCCGGGTCTGTATAAGAGGTGGGAATTGTAATTTGGATTCGTTCCATTGGAATGCAATAAAGGATAACTTCTTCCTCACAAAGCGCAAATTGATATTGCAGAGCTCGTCTCTCTTTGGTTTTGCCGTCGATACTTGATCTGCCATGGCTAGATCGTATCAATAAAGCTGCCAGATTTTCATTGGATTTTGTGGCTCTTTCAAGAGCAAGAGGAGAAGCAGAGCAGCGGTGAAGCGGACTGTTTTCCATTAGAGAATTTGATGAGGTTTTCTACAGTTGATTGGTCAGCTGATTGGCCGACGATGCGAGATCGCAGCGGCGATCATAGAGGATGAGGGAGACGGGAGCTGGGGCAGCAAGATTGCAGCTATTCAATGCTCCACTGCGTGAATTCTAATGGAACAATTGATCAAGGGATGTCCACCTCAGCACATGGTGGAAATTTTGTAGGTGCATTGATTTTTGCTGGAACCCATCTCACCTTCACTAAATGCAATCTTCCATCATTCTCCTACTCCTCCAATAGATGTAAAGCTGATTGAAGGAGATAAAGCTTTCAGATTTAGGGAAGTTAATCAGATGCGGCATCAGAAAAGATGAAGCCCTAACGAAATTGACCACTCACCCATCGTCTTCTTCAATAACGATAGAAAATCATCCGTCCTCTCCACGTGCTTCGACATCGACATGGACAAGGAGCTGGAGGTCCAGGAGGCTTTTCTTTTCCTTCCATATGCATGTAGCTACACCAAGGCTTTTCTTTTTAAGGTCCCGACAAGCATATGTTTATCCTCCACCGTTCACGTTGGAAAGAGAAAGAGTTAGCTGTTATGATTTTATTTTTATTGAGGGGTATTTTCGTCAATACACACGACTAGACGGTGCATGACAGACGGCGTTAAGGTGGAGGGTTTAAAATACAAAAAAAAATGAAACTTATCAGGGTCTAAAATGCTAATACGCAAACGTCGGGGTCTAAAATGCTATTTCGCATACTTAGAGGGGGTATGGCGCAAATTCCCCCTCGTTTGGCTAGAGATCAAGTTTCATCTAAATCAAGTATATATATGGGCCACATTTGCTCAAATGCATATATTTATTTGTAAATTATAAAAAATGCTTGTATCCATTAACACACATATTAAAATATAATGATACTTTATATCATTATTTATTCATATAGTAATGATCTTTTAAATGGTTTAAATATTAAAGAAACTACTTTAAAATTAATATTTTAGCATTAAAGCATTTTATTATTTTAATTTTATACATTTATAAATGGGACCCATATACAGTGAAACTAAATAAATAAATAACGGGATTTTCATGACAATATAAATGATATTAAATATAATAGATGAAGTAAATTTTCTATCAATTATCAAGATATTAAAAATGAAGAGGATTACATACAAAAAGAGTTTTATATAAGTGGGACCTATAAATATATACATATATTCAAAAATAATAAAACTTAATTTATGGACAATATATACTCATATTAATAGTTTCATTTAAAAAATTTTAAAAAATAAAAAAACGAGTGTTATGAACAGCTATCAGCCATCATATCTAAAAAGCTAATTTGGAATGAAGATAAATGAGATTAAAATGATGATTAATTCCTATAAAACGAAGTCCAAAGATTATGGTGTCATATATCTGCGCATAATTGGCCGATTTATACGATTTTGGTTTCGAATATCAAGTGGGGATACTCTAAAAAGCATTTTCCTCCACACACGGGTAGTCTCCACTTGCTGTTGTTTCTTTTGCAACTGAATATCCCCCAATAAAATTTATAAATAAGATATACGAATAAATTATGTAAAGATTATTATTTTGTCCAGCAACATTTCTGATTTTATTCCAGGAACAATATGTTTTACCTTTTCTTAAAAAAAACGCTCGTTCTATAATAATCCAAACTTTTGTAACAATTAAGATAAATAATCCTAGTTCCACAAAAAAAAAATTCAAGATTTTTTATTTTATTTTAAGAAAACACTTTTATCTTTAACTACTCCAAGCCTCAAAACCACGAAGAAGAAAAATAGAGTAAGATGCTCGCAAACTCTGTAGCTGAAGCAAGAAAGACTATATGGAAGAGAAAGAGCAGCAAAAACTTGCTGTAAAAAACACCCACAAAAAGCAAAGCATTAATTTTTTTTATCTCATACTATACTTTATGATCTCTTATTCAATTTAAATTATATATTTGCTCCCTCTTATTCAATTTACGAACTTTTAAATTAGGATTTTATTTTGATCTTTTTTATATTTGGAGAATCCTTTAACTTATTTAACAAAAAATAAAATCAAAGTAATTGGTATGTAATTTAATCTATCTGGTAAAATTCAATCTTGTTTAGTATGTTCATGTACAAAGGGCAAGATGAACATAAAATTATTTGATTTCGATTTGTGATAAACTATATTCGCGAAGCCCAACCAAACTCTTGAATTTCTTTATATGAGGCATGATTCTAGTATCCTATTTTTTAAAAAAATTTATTTTTTATAGAAATCTTAGTCTAAGTATTGTTAATTAATATATCAAGTTTTATCATTTTTAGACATGTGTATTTATTTTTTGAATTTTAAATATAAGGGTATTTAAGTCATTTTAAATTGTTGAAAATAACTAAAATACTCTTATGTTTAAAATTCACAAAAAGATTCACATCTCTAAAAATAATAAAACTTGAAATATTAGTTAAACACACTTAAAATAGAAATTTTATATAAAAAAGAGGACAATTTTTTTTTAAAAAATAAGATAATGGACCAGCTACATGGTCGTACGATATCATGATTCGTACAGCATAAAACATGTGTGCTTTGCATAAAACATGATTCTTACACATCATTTGATTGAGATAATCAAAGAGTGCAAGGCTAGCTTTATTTGCAGTGAATTTTCTCATGTATTAAGATTGGATAAGTGTGTTCCAAATAATACAAGATTCTTCGATCGAATTTGTATCAGGTATGAGAATGTAATAATGTGTATTGGGAATGAGTAAAGTTGTATTGAGAATGAAAAAAGTTGTATTAAATTTGTATAAGGCAATTCCTCTCCAACCATTGCATCTAATTTTTAAACTTAAGGTGTGTTTGTTTAGGGCAAAAAAGTGTCAATTAAAACTTTTCAATCTAAAACTTTTCACTCTTCATAATTACTCTATTTTTTAATTATTTTTTCACATTTTTCTATACAAACTACCCTACTTTTCAATCATTTCTACACAACTACTCATACAACTAACCTATCTATTTTAACTTTATTCTCATTACTCCTCATCATTACTCCTATTATATCACATCACTTTCTATTGATTTGACAACTTCTACTCCAAAAACTTTTCATCAAAAGTTTTACCTCCAACCAAACACACCCTTAGAATCCTCACGAAAAAACAAAATATTACCATAAACCGCTAGGCTCATGTTACAGGCATACAGCAAGCTGACTCCTAGGAATTTCTTGTCTCGTCGATTGCATTCCGGCCCTGGCCCTAAACGCGGCTCCACCTCAGTATCAGCCTCGCGGACCCCCCGTCCGTCTCTCATCTGTTTGTAGGCCCACGAACTTAAAGAGCGGGCAACTGCTGGATGTTTCTCTCCCTCGGCTTCCACTACGAAACTTTCATGGTTTCGATTTCTATCTTCCCGCCTCCCTCAATTCGCGAATCAGCAATTCGCAGCCCATGAGGTTCTTAGCTGTTTTTTTTTTATTTGAAAATTTTCTTTTGCTTTTCTCTATCCTTTCTTTATCGATGGTTATGGGCCAGCTATGGCAGTGCAGTTGTGGGGGTTGATGATCATGCTTTGTTCTGGTTGGATTTCTTCAGCGCAGTTGTTGTGGTTTTCTGCATTAGGTCTTTGATGAAATGAAACTGTGTGGCTTTGAGCATTACGTGTTTGAGGAAATTCGCTATGTGATAGTGCGTTGCATCTGTCCATTTTATTTATTGTGCTCATCTGTATTATTATTTTCTCATAAGCTATTTCAATCGAAAGCCTTGGTACATAAGAGCTTCTCATAAAGTATTCAATGCAAAGAATGGTTTTGTCATGTTTCTATGGCACTGTTTGATTGTTATAACTTTTTCTTTAAGATGAAATTATGGGTATGTTTGGGAATGGATAAAACTTTTGATGAATAGTTTTAGAGAGTAAAAGTTGTCAAATGATGTGATATGATAGAGGTAATGATGAGGACTAAAGAAGATAAAGTTAAAATAGATAGGTTAGTTATGTAGGTAGTTGTGTAGAAATAATTGAAAAATAGGGTAGTTGTATAGAAAAATGTGAAAAAGTAATTAAAAAATATGGTATTTGTGGAGAGTGAAAAGTTTTAGATTGAAAAGTTTTAACTTCACATTTTTTGCACATTACCAAACAATGGATAAAACTTTTGATGAATAGTTTTAGAAAGTAAAAGTTGTCAAATGATGTGATATGATAGAGGTAATGATGAGGACTAAAGAAGATAAAGTTAAAATAGATAGGTTAGTTGTGTGGGTAGTTGTGTAGAAATGATTGAAAAATAGGGTAGTTGTATAGAAAAATGTGAAAAAGTAATTAAAAAATATGGTATTTGTGGAGAGTGAAAAGTTTTAGATTGAAAAGTTTTAACTTGACATTTTTTGCACATTACCAAACACACCCTATATTGTGAACCTGGCCTTGGCCAGTTGGTTTCGCACTGGGGTATGTATGCCCAGTGAACAGGTTTCGATCCGTGTCTGTCATGGAGGGTTGCCTCCATTCATGTGAAAAACATGCGATAAAAAAAAAAGCTGAAATTATATTACATTTATACTGTTGATTGTGGTTGCCTGCATCTATTTGTTCACAACCATCCTTATTATAGCATGCATCAGACAAAGCGGTTCCCTTAAGTTTTACTGATCTAATTGGTCAGTAAACAAAACTTTCATCTAAGTATGATTGCAGTGAGAATTAGTTGTTTGCTTTTTGGTAGTTTGCAGCGAGAATTGGTTACTACATTCATCCTCCAATTGCCTGTTTCAGACATGACTACAAATACAAAACTTGCTTCATCAGACCCGAAGAAACGTGCTTTTGAGGCTTTAGAGCGAAGATTTGCTGCTGCGAAAGCTGAACAGCAGGACAATAAGCAAGCCCGTGATGAAAAAGAAACTCCAATCAAGCATTCATCTTCAATCTCATCTCCCAAACTAAAAATTTCTTCTCCAGTACCCTCCTCTGAGAAAGGTATCATTTTCATGGCGGTCATAATCCTTTTTTTTCCCATTGTTTTCCTATCTTCTTTCTTTCTTGAAAAAATATATTAAAAGAATGGATGCAAAATGGCTTCTTGGTGCTTTGATAAATCTGATCATGTGTTTTAAGATGAGTGTCTATGCACTATCGGCTATCATACTACGTGGGTATGAGACCTAACGCACCCATTATGTAGGCCCTATGTCAGGTTTGTTTTATTTATGAGGTCTTATTAGTTCTCGACACCAATATAGTTTCTGTCAATTAATGATGTTATGCATTTTTGAATGCATACACGATGGACTGTGCTAACCTATTTTTTGAAATTATTGCTAGAAAGGTTACACCATTTGAGAACAAGCTTTAAATGAGAACTCTTCAAGACCAAAAGCATGCATGCATTAATGTACATTGATCCTGCGAATTCTCATGGGAAGATCCGTAATTATATCATAGCATATTGACATCCATGTAGATCAGTTCTAGAATCCTCTATGCATTATATTTTTTTTTACTGCTTATTAAGTTTCCTCTTTTCTATTTTTGGAGGCTTAAGATACAAGTTAAAACTCAATATATAGATCAACTTTCCACTGTACGGCTTTTAGGACTCATTTGCATTAACATGTGCTTGTTCTAGGTGAATAGAGTGTATTCAATGTGCTCATGTGCATCAAAATGTGCTTGTTTTAGGACCTTTGTGGTCTTTCGGTACTGATATGTTTAACATATTTTGTATTATTTTTGGACCATTTCAGGGCAGTTTGCATCTTCTGATCACATACCATTGCAGAGAACTTCTCAAGGTGCAGGTAACAAACCTCGAACATGGTTGTGTTTTTTAGATTGATCAACTCACTGATGAGGATAAAATCAGTCTTTTGATAGTTAATCAATAAATCTGATTGCAGATGAGGAAGCATCTGGTCCAACTTATTTTCTCCTGTCTCAGCCTGTGCATGTCAATCTGCTACCAACTAGTGACAAGGCAAAATTTTCATCCTATGGTTTGTTTGGATTCTTTGTAGAACTGAAGTAGAGCAGTTTGGTCAAATGCGAATCAAGTGAATTGTGACGATCAAGGGTGATAATGACGAATTATTTTCTGAAATTTGTTGCTTTTCTAGTTAAGTTTTGAAAGGACTGGTCTTTGATGTTAGTTCCGAACACAAACTGATTGCTAACATTATCTTTGTCTTTCTTAAGCAAGGATAAGGTCATGTGCACTTCCTTGGACACCAAAATGTGTGGGTGCTCTATTCACTGAGTCTGTCCTGTATATCTGAATTGTTGTGCTTATTTGTTTCATCATCAACTCTTTTTTTTTGTACTTAATCACCTTGAAAGTCATTATGCTATTCTATTTTTATTCTGTTCCTTTGCATCGTTTTATCCTAGTTCATTAATGATCTAATCTCACTAATGCCATAAAGACCAGTGGATTGCAGTAGGGTTTCTGGCGAACACAACATGTGCAATTCATTATATTTATACTAAAACAACTTTATGTGTCATGCACCACAAAAGCATATGAGAGAAGCCAAACCATGATTTGTGTTGGGCATAATAGTTTATCTGTCTTCCCATAAGTTTAAAATTTTTGAATCAATGCTAATAAAGACACCGTTAGCAATTGAGTGAGAGAGGATCTCATTCAAGGCTACTATATATGTGCGGGGCACACGAACAGTGCTAAAAGAATTTTATTTTCAAAATTCAATAAAAAATATTTACAATATCAAAAAATTGTAAAATTATATATAATATGTTCATGCTTGAGCCTGTATAATACTACCAAAAAATATTTTAAAATAATTAAAAACAGGAAATGTGACCGTGTGCATTTCAATGCACACAGTGCGCTGAATCACCACCACATTTATTCACAGTAACCATGTGGTCCAGATCTCCGGGTCCTAGTTCTGGCCCTTAGGCCCATCCAGTTTGGCCTGTGCAACATGGTGAATAAAAATGATCCCTATTTTACATTAGATACTCTTTTAGAGTTTAATGCATTCGATTCGGCATCAAAGTTTTGAGATTGCATCAACCTCCAAAAGCTCTATAATCTTCCTTGTCTACGTATCCTTTCTCCAGTTGTCAACTAGACGAGGGAGCATAAGTGACAAAGTTGTACATGAGCTTCTACTAAGTGGGGACTCTGCTCAGAAGTATATGCAAGGATCAAGAAGCATGAAAATAGACAATTGGCTTCTTCTTGATAATCTTGTGCAAGGACAAGGTGCATTTGTGAGAGCTACAACAAGTCGTTCAAAATGTTCTAAGAGACATGTCTCTATGCAACAACATCGAAAATTTGGCTCGCTAGATTTGCCTGAAGAGTTCCATAAGTATGTTTATGTAATCTTAAGGCATTAAAAATTTGCTTTCTTCCTTTGTTTAGGTTTCTGAATGTTTTATCAGCAGAATGTTTTTTGTATTTTCACAAGAATAATGATCGTGCATCATCTTTTCCTTGGAAGAAGAAAAAATTAGGTATCATTCATCTGTTAATATCTGCTACTTTGAATGCGTTAATATTCTTCTGAGGTCTAAATACATTTTTTAGTTGAAGAAAAAGTTAAGAATGATGCATCTGTTGACATCTGCCACTTTTATGCATCAATATCTATCTGAATAGTCTGCTTACGACTCAAAATTGTTCGTTATCATCGGTCCCTCAACATATTGATTACTAACTTCAGAGGCTTTCACGTTGCTTGGATTGGTGAAATTAGTTTTTCTCCCCTTGTACTTTTGATATTATTTCAACAGGTAGCCATGTAGGGCCTATATTCTGAGTGCTTTTGAATTAAAGAAAAAAATATAAATAAATAAAACATCAGATGCAGCGACATAGGAATGATGAAGCTTTTCATTCCTCCACATTTTAGAAGCCTCTATGAATGTGTCAATTAGATAATATATTCAGAGAATATTATTTCAAGAAATAAATGTGAGGATATATAGCATCATCGTTCAGGCTTTTGAGCAGTTCTGGTAGATATGAGCTTTTGTACATTTACATCTAGAACTTTATTCTGCATCCAATTTGTATTGTGGCTATGTTATGGTGTCTTTGCCATAGTACAAGTGAAATTTTATTGCGTGCCTATGCTACAGCAGTACATGTATCCTCTACTCATTTATTTCAAGCCATCATCGATGCATGTTGAAGCGATGTAAACCAGTTGAGCCATTATAAAATTCTCCCATTCCAATGATTCATATCTCAAAGGAAATTCATGCCGTTATTATCTGATTGTGATCCAAGCATCTAATCATCCAGCTTTTCTATCTTTGCTCCCAGAAGTGCCCATGATTTTATCTTCTGGTTTAAATACCTTTATGACAAACAATCTCTATTTTTGTGGGCATTATTTTAATCTTAGCCATTTCATGAGTTTTTGGCCTTTGCTCAGACGTTGATCTTTGTATTCACTAATTTTTTTTTTATTTTTAAAAAAAGGAAAAAGACAGAAAAGCATGCTGTCTTTTATATGAGTTGCCACAATGTCATTAAACTTGGCAAAACTTACCATTCCTCTAATCTTATTATATCATGGAAGTTCACAGGAAATATTGTTTTGAATTTCAGTATTCATGACACAATTTTATAATCTTTCTCATGTAAATAATTTTTGCATACAATTTTTTCCCAGTGTGCTCTTGGTTAACGTAGTACATATTTTTTTTTTTTTTTTTTTTGCTGGAAGATTTTTCCATGATTTACTAATTCCCCTGTAATGGATATTTCTGCATTGAAGTCATTATGAAGAATGGCACTTGGTAATATCATAGTGGTGATTAATATCATAGTGGTAATCTGTGCAGCTTTGATCTATTCAAGCCAATGCATGAAATGTGGAAAGGCTACGTGCTCCAGCTCATGAAAAGCCATGGGTAAAGTTTCTCTTTCCTCCATTGAGAACTGATGCAGAAATCCTCATTCCATATTCTCCTGCCAGTCCATTGTATGTTAACATTGTTGCTACTAAGATTGAACATGATGTCCATTCTTCTGTATACAACATTTATATTTCTCAGGTTTTTTTTTTTTTTTTTGGCATTTCGAGCATTTCTTTGTAAAAACAGTGCATGATGAGGTTTACTAACCAATATTCTAAAGCATGCCACCTTGATCTGAACCTCCAGGAAAAACCAATTATCTCACTGTTTTCTTGATGCCGACTTGCATGGTGCTATTCTTCAAGGTAATTCAATCCACGCCTTCTTTGCTGATGGTATTTGGTGAATTTATTTATTGTAATCCTTTTTTAGCTACTGCAATTTTCGTATGTTTTCCTATCATTGTTTAGAGGGTAACAGCTTCTATATACTCGACAGTTGTTCAATGCAAAATACCTGGCTTCACTGGAGCTTGTGGCATTATGATGCGAGAAACCAAGGAAACATTTGGATTAATCACACAGGATAATAAATTTCAAGGTATTGCACCAGTCAAATGTTTAAGGATCATCATCGGAAGAAGATTGTGCCTGTCCTCTTTTTTTATGTTCTTTCTCCTTGTCAGTTCCATGAAATTGCTTGCATTGGATGGTATGAGATATTTAGACTGCAAGTCTGCAACTGATGGTCTCTTTCTCTTGTTCTCATACTTGTATCCATTTTAAATAAGTTTGTATATGTTAGAATTCATAAATATTGTGGAATCTTTTACTGACCTTTAAGTAAACTGAATTTTGTAGTTGTGCCCAAAAAGGGTTCTGTTTTTATACTTAAAGCTGGTTGCTGGAAGATTACCTTGCAAGGCAACAAACTTTCTTCGAGGAATGTGGGCACCTGATCCAATTTTATGCTTCCAGGATGGAATTGTTCATCACTTTCTTTTCAACTTTTCATTTCTCCAATGGGCAATGTAAAAATCCATTTTTATGCTTGTAGGCAGGAATTGTTCATTGGTTTCGTTTCAACTTTTCATTTTCTACCATTGTCATTGTAAGATTACAGATCCAATATGCTCAGCATGCTCAGTTTGGAGTGGTTACAAAAAAATATTTATGATATGCGAAGTTTTTGCAAAATCTTTGTTATTGCTGTGGCCACCACGTATGACACCAGGGAAAACTATAGTATAACCGTAACATTGTTTTTTATTCGTAACACTTTAAGCGCTACGTTTTTTTTATTTTTTATTTTTTATTTTTATTTTTTTTTTTCGAAAATTTGGAGTCAATCTATCATGCATTTGTCATGCTTCAAAAATTATGCTGATATTCATCGTATTCAAATGCACACAAAACAAGTACGGGGATAGAGATTCTAAAAAGGATGCGGTGCTGTATGCTGGGACTGTCTGATACAAGTTTCTTATTGAAGCATGGGGCTTATTTGGAAAGAAGCGGATTATCTTTAATATAATGTAACAAGTTTTTCCTTTTACAACCCCAACAGTGAATATAAAACAGATATTATTGATATTAAATTGTCCTTTAGGTTTTTTTAATAAAAAAATAGTCCTTTAGGTGGGTGAAAATTAGCAATTTCACATTTCCTTTATACCCTTATATAATTAACCACCAAAAGATGCATGTATTAAAATGTTGGAGAAAGTTCTAAAAGTAAGCCGGGGAAGTCTACCACCATCCTTATTATAGGTTTATGCCCATGTGGACTGCATTCAACTATTATTTATGCTGCTGGAACATAAAAACATAAAAACGAAACAACAGTTTGCCTAGTTTGAAGAAGCGCGATCCTAACAGACAGTCGCCCATAAATTAGGCAATTAAATTATTTTTAATTTTTTTATATAAATGTGTGGCACATGCATCCATAGATATTTTATTGATTTTCAAAAATTAAAAAACAATTTTAAAAATTGCCCAATTTCACAAGGGACAAACTCTAAGTGAAACCACAACCAAAAAATTTTTACGGCGGATAAATCGCCCAATTTATGGGTAACTGGATAAGAAACGGACGCTTACGAGAATGTCCAAAACACACTTCTATTCAGTAAAAATAAGAAGAGAAGAAAGGACAAGAAAATAAAAAAGAAAAGAGGGACTTCAATTCTATGCTCCGGGAGTACGCAGTGCTCTAAAGCGCATACACTTTTTTATTTTTATTTTTATTTTGAAATTTTTTTATAAATTTTTTTGAGAATAACTGATACACCCTTCTGTTGAGTAAAATTAAAGTTTTTTTTTTTTTAAAAAAAAAAATCTATAAGACGAAGAGAGAGGCAGTGTCATCCCCGCCCACTCCGTTGTCATCCCTCCTTGCCACCCTTCTATTAAGTTTTTGAAAAAAAAAAAAAACAACCTGAAGAGAGAGGGAGAAGCACCCCCGACATCCCCCCTTGCCACAGGATCTGCTTCTGGTCCTCCTTATGTCAAGTACCATCTGCTTGGCAGTTGGCATTTTGGCAGACTCTGAATTGCCAACAGACTTCAGACATGCAACAATATTTTCTTGGGCAGATCTGTGCACCCTCGGCACTCGGGTACGTGCACTACTACGCAATCAGCTTTTGCTTGTTACAGTGTGCTTGGAAAATAATAAAATTTATAGATAAAAAATTTTAAGAGTAATTTATATTTACATAGTTTGATACTAATTGCAGACGCAGATATATTTACATAATTTTACCAATAATTTAACCAAAATTGCATGTCTGATAATGTGTTTGGAAAATGATAAAATTTGTAGATAAAAATTTTTATGAGTAATTTATAGTTATATCTACGTAGTTTAATACTAATTGCAAATATATATATATATATAATTTTATGAATAGTTCAACCAAAATTGCATGCATACCCATAGAATGTCTTTGCCGTCAACAATAGTCAATAAATATGTGGGAAAATTGGATAATGACAAAAATTGACATGTTGTAAAACTCGGTCTACAAGTGCACGAATTGAAATAGTCCGTTGGACTACCAAATATTTTCTTATCTTCCTCGGTGCAAGGGGACTGCTGCCTGCTAGACGAAGAGGAAAAACCCACTGTTTTTTATCTCCGTCAATGGCCACCCGTATAAAGTGGAAAATAAGGCTCAGGTGGAAAATTTTTAGCATGTGCATCTTCTCAAGCACCGAGCAACAGATGGCTGTGAAAACCACAATCTCCGGTAGCCCATATTTTTTCAAATTCTGCCATTTGATTCGTTGATCTATTGATCAAATCCGCCGTATAAAAAGTGGTGCAAAAACTTTAAGACTGGCAACATCATCTTCGTAGGTATAGCTTAAATCGTGGCCCAGCTTCAACACATTCAGTAGCGGTGCACGGGCATTTTATCTTTCGGATGGTTGACAGTCAAATGATGAAGAATATTGTAGATGCTCCTCGTTGATGTTTGAATAATTTAAATGGTAGAATGTTCGGTTAAAAAATTATTTTAATAGATTATTTTTACGGATTTTTTGGGTTTTTTTTTTTTTTTTTATTGGTATGTAATTATATATATCTCAACACATTTCATACTTTTGAGATATTTTTACAAATCTGAAGACACAATTCCACGAAAGAATCTGAAAGACAACTTCCAACAGGTTTGAAGATCTGAGATATTTTTACAAATCTGAAGACACAATTCCACGAAAGAATCTGAAAGACAACTTCCAACAGGTCACCGAGAGACTATTTTTTTTTTGGGCCGAAAATCCCATCCGGGATTCGAACCCGCACCGACAGCGCGACGCAATATTTGCGTCGCTGTCGGTGACCAACCGAGCTAGCCTCGATTGTTGATTTTTTGGGTGTTTTGAATGGAAGAAATGTCCGACTAAAAAATTACGTTTAAAATTTATTTTGACGGATTTTTTTTGGGCGTTTTGAATGGTAGAAATTCATATTAAGATTGTTACATCTAACAGATGTCTCTGCCTATTGGTATTGATAATATCCCCAATTCGTATTTTGAATTTTTTTGAACGAGATTGGTGTTTTGAATTTTGGATGGCATGTCACATGTGCTTCACATTCAAGGGTAATTTTGAAATGATGAATTTTATTTAAAAAGCCTTTCATTTTCCTTAGAAGTTAGACGTTAACATGAGTATATACGTAATTTTTATGAAATTATATTAGGATAAAATACAATTCGTGAAACTATATATATATAGGAAAATGTTGCCGTTCATGTGACTATACTATGCAGTCCATGCACTGTGGGCCCCATATGATCATAAATGGAAAATCCACCCTGCTCATTATATTTAAAATTGTTGACTTTATTAGCATACCAATTTTCACCTAAATCCAACATGTGTGTGGTCCCCATTTTAAAATGGTACAAAATCAAAGTAATAAAATAATTTAATATAAATATTAAATTTAAAATGATATTTTCAACGTCTAAATCGTCTAAAGTATGATTTTTATATGAATAAATAATTGTATAAAGTTTCATTGCAATCTAATATATGTGGGGCTCATTTTACAGCGGATTGCATTGTATTACGGTACAATCCGTCTGCACGTGAATGATATATATATATATGAATATTCAGGTGCAACACCACTAAAATGGGCCCCACATGATTATCAAATCATAATCTACTCCACACATTGTATTTAGAATAACGTATTCTATTACTATACCAATTTTCATCCCAATCGAATGTGTGTATGGACCCATCTGAAAATGATACAAATTCAACGTAATAAAATAGTTCGATGTAAATAACAACTTTAAAGTGGTTTTTTCAACATTTGAACCGTTTGCTATAAAATATATAGATAAATGATTGTATAAAGTTTCATTGCATTTTAATATGTGTGGGGCCCACTTTTGGGCAAATGTACCGCTATTCCGGTGCAGCATCCGGAACAGCCCTTATATATATATGGATTCTGTTCCGGTGCAGTGGGCCCAAAATGGGCCCCACATGATCATGAAATCATGATCTACTCCACCCATTGTATTTAGAATAATGTATTCTATAATCATACCAATTTTCATCTCAATCAGATACTTTAAAGTTGTTATTTACATCAAACTATTTTATTACGTTAGATTTGTACCATTTTCAGATGGGGCCCATATACATATCTGATTGGGATGAAAATTGGTGTGGTAATAGAATACATTATTCTAAATACAATGGGTGGAGTAGATCATGATTTCATGATCATGTGGGGCCCATTTTGGGCCCACTGTACTGCTGTCCGGTGCAGCATCACTGCACCGGAACAGCTCCCTATATATATATATATATGGGAAATGATCCAGTGCATGCGACTGCACCGTGCAGTCCATGCACTGTGGGCCCCACCTGATCATTTCCCATAAATCCACTCTACCCATTGTATTTAGAATTGTTCACTTTATTACCATACCAATTTTCATCCAAATCCAACATGTGTGTAGTCTCCATCTTAAAATGGTGCAAAATCAACGTAATAAAATAGTTTAATATAAATATCAAGTTTAAAGTGGTTTTTTCAACATCTAAACCGTCTAAAGTATGATTTATATATGGATAAATGAGTGTATAAAGTTTCATTACAATCTAATATGTGTGGGGTCCATTTTACAACGGACTGCACAAGATCGGTTCCCTATATATATATATAGGATTCTGTTCCGGTGCAGTGGGCCCAAAATGGGCCCCACATGATCATGAAATCATAATCTACTCCACCCATTGTATTTAGAATAATGTATTCTATAATCATACCAATTTTCATCCCAATCAGATACTTTAAAGTTGTTATTTACATCAAACTATTTTATTACGTTGGATTTGTACCATTTTCAGATGGGGCCCATATACATATCTGATTGGGATGAAAATTGATGTGGTAATAGAATACATTATTCTAAATACAATTGGTGGAGTAGATCATGATTTCATGATCATGTGGGGCCCATTTTGGGCCCACTGTACCGCTGTTCCGTGCAGTGATGCTGCACCGGAACAGCTCCCTATATATATATATATATTCAGGTGCAGCATCGCTGAAATGGGCGCCATATGATTATCAAATCATAATCTATTCTACCTGTTGTATTTAGAATAATATATTCTATAACAATTTTCATCCCAATCAGATATGTATATGGGCCCCATTCGAAAATAGTACAAATTCAACGTAATAAAATAGTTTTATGTAAATAACAACTTAAAAGTGGTTTTTTTTAACATGTAAACCATTTGCTATAAAATTTATATATGGATAAATGATTGTATAAAGTTTCATTGCATTTTAATATATGTGAGGCCCACTTTTGATCAAATGTACTGCTCTGCACCGGAACACAACTGCACCGGAACAGTTTATATATATATATATCGTTCCGGTGCAGCGTTCAAAAAATAGGCTCTACACATATTAAAATGCAATGAAACTTTATACAATAATTTATCCATATATAAGTCATACTTTAGATGATTTAGATGTTGAACAACGCACTTTAAAGTTATTATTGATATCAAACTATTTTATTACGTTGAATTTGTACAATTTTCATATGGAAACCAAACATATATCCGATTGGGATGAAAATTGATATAGTAATAGAATACATTATTCCAAAAACAATGGGTGGAGTAGATTATAATTTGATCATCATGTGGGGTGAAGAAATTGATTCTATGTACCCAAGTGCACTTCTAGGCACCCAGGAGCAAATACCCATTTTTATATTTTTTTGAAAGTTTTTTCATACAATTAATAATCTCAATGTATTTAATATGTGTATCAATTTAAATTACTAAAAATGCCACTTATTTTTAAAAATCCAAAATAAATATCTAAAAATGGTAAAAATTGATACACATGTTGAATACACATTCATTAACAGTTGTGAAATTTTTTTCTTAAAATAATATTAAAAAATAGTTATTTGCACCTGGATGCATAAGATCAAAATCTTATATGTAATTAGCGTCAAATTATATGAGTATATCTACAAATTACCTAAATTTTTTATATAAAATTTTTTAAATAAGATGATATTATAGGGATAATAATGCAAAGTAAAGAGAATAAGATTAAAATAAATAAATTAATTATATGGATAATCGGACAAAAATGATTGAAAAATTTAGCTTTTAACAAACATCCCCAGTAAAAACCAAAAAACACAATTGCACCAGCTCTCCTGTAACCGGACAACACTGGCAAACTGCAGTGTATACAAAAGCAAAACCTCTCTAGTACCTATTTTTGCACCAGCAGCCCAAAGGTTGACTGCAAATTTTATTTTTTAGGGTGTATTTGGCAATATGCAGAAAATGTCAAGTTAAAACTTTTCAATTTAAAACTTTTCACTCTCCACAAGTATCATATTTTTAATTATTTTTTTACATTTTCCTATACAACTACTCTATTTTTCAATCATTTATACACAACTACCTATACAACTAACCTATCTATTTTAACTTTATCTTCTTTACTTCTCATCATTACCCCTATCATATAACATCATTTGACAACTTTTACTTTCTAAAACTTTTCATCAAAAGTTTTATCTATTCCCAAATATACCCTTATTTTTTAAGCTGATAAGATCACTACTTTCAATCAACAAGGCAACATCAGATAAAAGGTGGACTACGATCCGCAAGTCCAACCAAAACCCTTAACTTTGTAGACATATATGAGATACAAGAAGAACCATAGCATGCCAGGAAATGAAGCCGTGTTATCTTCCAAAAGCACTTCCTGACAGCTTATCCAATTTCAGAAATGTGTCAAAATTCAATATTAATTGAAACTGAATGGGCTGGCATTCGGATTGCCAGTATAATATTTATTTCAGAGCGCAGGTCTATTTTCTCCTTCTGAACCAAGCACCGGAGAGGTGTCTGAGCTTGTGAACAAATTAACACCGAGATAAAAATCACTTGAAAGTGGGTTTGTCTGAAAATTCCATCCTGTTCTCCCATCATCTGTGGGTTTCCTCATTGCTGAGAACCCCGATGACTGAAATTATAAGAAACAAAAAGCTGAAAGACCTCTTCCTTCAGTTCCCTGGCAATCTCATCTAGATGAAAATATTTCATCTTATTTGAATAACTGAACAGCTCAAAAAAGACAACTAAGATCCCTGAGAAAGTTTCAGTCCAAGAGCTCAAATCAAACAGCATATTCAATAGCCCCAGTAGTCGTTCCGTATCTCATCATCGAATTTCTTCTTCAGCTCAGGATACTTCTCAAAATACTCATTCGCTGTCATGGTGCTAATCTTTTTCTGTTAAAGATTAAAAAAATAAAAACAAAAACAAAAAATTATTAGTGAGAAAATAAACAAATGCTAATGTTTTCCAGATGAAAGATCTTTTGCATGCATGCATAAGGCACAACCCAAGTGATCAGGTGCAGAGTAATGAATGAATTGTGGCTCAAATTAGTGAGGCTGTGGCCAGGACACGTTTCTGGTTAGCCATGATCAACAGAATCGCATGCATGCATAATATTTAGAATCCTGCAAGCACAAACATCAATTAGGATTTCTGCTTCTCTGACCTTCATCTCTTGAATCTCAGCAATTTCCTTTTCCAACCTTTCTGACTCCTTGAGAGATTGCTTTTCTGCTTCTTTTAATTCCACCAACTACAAGACAGTCCATTAGAGTATTGAATCAGTTCATACAACCATGGCATGAACCTTCCTCAGATAGGTAAATTAGGTATAGCCTTAAGAAGTAACCACAAGTCAAAAGCAAATCTCAGTTGGCGATAGTAAACTGAAACTAAGACCAGCGTTCATCCTCACCAGTGCATCAAACTTGGGTTTATATTCTGGAGTCACGGTATCCACATACTTGGGTACCTCTATGCCTGAAGAATACAGATTCATAAGTGAGGAATTTATAGCAATAACAGAAAAGAAAATGCTAGGAAAAACATTGAACAAAGAAGATAATATAAGAATAATCTTCCATTTCCCAAACAGTCAACTATGTCATGCATTGGCAAGCAAAAACACAGAAGCACGACTCAAAAAACATAGAAACAACACAGCAGGCATCCTTACATTCCCATAACTAAAACAAAGAACCTGACGTACAGCTGGTTTGTGGACACATGCAAGCCTTGAAGACATGAACTTGGCTACTGTTCACATCAGTACCCTGTTTTTACTGATGCTATTAAAACCAGACCGAATCAGCCAATACAATCAAAACAAGACCAAATAAGCCAGTCCAACCAAGAAGTGGGCTATGGTGTCCATTTCAGCAACTGCCAGTTTTTTTGTTTGATATTTTGCTTTATAGAGATATAATTGCAACAGATTAAGAAATGTGTCCTGATCCTAAAACAAGCATATACTTCTTGATCAACATCTCCAGTTCGATCCTGTAATCTCATCTTTTATTATTATTATTACTATTACTACTACTACTATTATTATTATTATCCAAATTTTATATAAAATAACATTACTAATCTAAATAAATTGGACCAGAAAGTTAAACCAGTCATTTGGGAACTCATGCTAGACTGGCTCAGCATCACTGCAGTTCCATCCCAATAGCCTTGTTTTATGCCTACCACTCATTAGGAATGTAGGAGCGTATATTGACATTCCCACATAAGAAGCATGAAGCAGAAAAAAATCTCATCAACCAAACATTAGGATTTCCAGCAAATGATACTCGAGTCACAAAAAACAACATAAAAGGAAAAAAAATTGTAAAAGAGAGATGTCATATGTACCACACAGTTCAGCTGTTTCCATAATTTTTTTGTGATATACCAAGGATATATTATGATTTAGCAAATGGGTAATATAATTTATGAAGAGAAAATCACCAACTCCCAATGCCACAAACATAACTGCAATCAGTCAGTGATTATTCTACATTGATAAATGACAAATATCCCTTGATATACTTGATACCTGCAAGAGAAATGTGTTACTTCACTGATATTGTAATGAGAAATCACCAAAAGAAAAAGGAACGAATAAGGAGTGAAACAGCATTTTTCCTCCTTCCTCCCATGGCATATACTCCATGATATATGAGTGCAAATAAAACATGTGTATTCTATGAACCAACACTTATTCACAATGTTTAATGAATTTGAATTATTAATTCTCACAAAAATGCAAGCTCTCAGAACGAATTGGCACCATATGCTTGTGCTGCTTTATCATGAAAAGCGAGATATCAAAATGGATTGACTTGGCACAGGAAAAGGGAATTCTCCTTGTTCACTGCATTTTAAAAATCATTCAGGCATAACTTCCAGCTTGGTTAAATGAACAATTACCAGTGTCTTGATGAATGAGAATGCTAAAATCTATGCAGTCAGAATGTAAAAAAGCACTGATTGTTGATATCCTACCCTTCAAGAGATCAACTATGTTCCAAGCTTTGACAAAGAAATGGACAAAATCAAGGCCAAACAGAAACAATTGCCAAAGCCAAGGACATTCTATCACAGTCCAAAAAACTTAGGATACGATTGGCATATCAAGGGAAAGTCAAACAACAAACAAATTAGGTAGATCACAAAATAGTAGACCAACTAAAGATGGATTACGCATTATAGATGGTATATCAGAGAACATACTGTCATAAGCCTCTTTATACATGTCAACTAGACGAGAGCCAATTCCCTTTCTGTAATATTCCCAGTCAATTGGTTCAGGTTCCTGCATAAGGCCCAAAAAAGAAATCATTAACATGGGTTTCCATTAGTTATCGAGTGGCAACAATTGCAAAAATAACATTATAACGATCAAAATTCTGATAAAACTAGAGACAAACTATAATAAATTTTTATAGGTTTTTAAGCAAAGGTAGGCACTTGTCATTGGTAAATGAGTCCTCTGTTAAACAAATCAAAGGGACTTAACTGAAACAAAAGGTGGGGGGAAAGGAAAATGTTTCAGGGGAAAGGCTGCGAATAAAGTTGTTCATTGCTCAACCGATGAAAATCCCAAAGAAATGTTCATGGGCCCCTCAACTAACACATTAATGGCCCTAGCTCTATTCAGACTCCAAAAACTAAACATTTGGCCTTGTGAACAATGAAATCATGATTTGATGCCTTTCAACACTAAATCATGTAATAACAAGAAGCACTAAGAACATAAAGATCCATCTGCCTCCTTGATAGAGAAGATATCACATGATAAAAACACTCTTATCTTCTGAAGCCGTGGACACCCTATCACATCTAAGCCAAAGTCACAACTAAACCTCAAAACACTACTCTGAACTTAACTGAAAATGAAATACATAACACACTTGTATTCACAGCTGCTCAAATATGGCCAGATTGTTTCCATTATATGAAAAACACACAGGAATAAAACCAGCATTTGATCGTAGCCAACAAATTCAATGTGCTAGCAAGGGCTTGAAATTATCCCAATTTATCAGGATAAACAAAAAGCTACACAGGATTCTCATTGAAAATCGCCCATGTAAAAATTCAATGAGGTGCAAATACACAACTTACTCACTCAGAAACGGACACTTCTAGGCAATCAATCTGTTCTCATGGTCACGAACAGCTATCTTGCTTACAAAGCCACAAAGGGAACCAAGTCACCGCTATGCCAGCCCCCAGCCTTACATAAGACTTGTCCTAGTTCCTAAGTCGGAATGGCAGTAAGAAAATCTATTCCCATATGAAAAATCCCTAGACATAACAACAATTTCGCTCAGAATGAGGCTAAACAAATACTTGCAAACGACAAACTCTTATTCAAATCTCCTCAATCAGTAACACCAACTCTAGAATCCCAACCCACCAAAGCCAACATTGAATTCACCATCCATCTCAAATCCTGATATCCTGATCCTCGGATGAAACCAGAACTTTCAGATGTCAACACCTTGCATATTAAAAATAGCCACCCATCTAACAATTGGAGCCACAAATCCAGCAACCCAAAACAATGCCGGGCAAATCCCCGAAACCCTCACGCAGATCGCAGTGTCCCGTCCACCAAATCCACAGCCTCCGAATAACCGGAATGAACACGCAGCCGAACTCAAAAGGGAAGAACCACGATCAGCACCGACCTTCCTCCAGTTCGATAATGCAGTGGACGGATATAGAGCGTGATCCACCAAAACAGAGCCCAAAAAACGTCTACCACACCAAAATTCGCCTACCAAGACCCAAAAAAAAAAAAAGTAGTTTTTCGGAATGAAAAAAGAAGGTAACGATGCAGGTCAAGGTTACGAGCCTGGCTGAACTTGGTCTGGAGCTGGTGATTGACATCGTCGAATTCGCGACGGAGGGCGTTGAACTCCTTGCGAGCCTCTTCCGAGACGATGAGCTTGGCCATCCCATCCCAATCAATGCCTTTTGCCGCCTTCTTCGCCAGGTCCACTACTTTCTTCCCGCTTCCGCTCATCTTCTGCTTCTTCTTTTCTAGCTCTCTATCGGTCTCTCTTTGCTGATTTTTTTTTCTTTTTTATATTCTCCTGATGCTTTGAGAAATGGCGACGATGTTGAAGGAAATAGATGATGAAGAGAATCCACTGTGCGTCTCTCTCTCTCTCAGCTCCAGTCGGGTTAGGGATGGTCGGGGCGGGTTTTCTGTTACTAGATTTGGGCCCAATAAGGTCCTGTTGGGGTGGGCCTGGACTTCTTTAGCCCTTTCGCTGACATCGTGTAAGAATGTGCCTTTTACCCTTTAAATTATGAAGAGTCATCTAGTGCACCTAGGGGCGGGAATTAAGGCCTTGACGCGCCATGACCCGACCCTATTTAATACTAAGGCAGGAAGGGATTACATACCCGAGGGCGGGGCGGGTCAGATATTTGATATTTTTTAAGAATGGCGAGTCGGGGCGTACCTACCCGCTAACCCGTTTTCTTATTTCTCACATTAAAAAAAACTTCCATTCAGTGCTAATATTCTTGTTTTATTTAAGTATTTATATTTTACTTTGACTGATTAATAATAGATTGAAGCATATAATAGTTAAATTTAATACAAATTTCTCTTTATACTTGATAGGTTCATAAATTTTTAAAAATTTCTTACTTTGCCCGCAATTTTTACCCGACCCGTTGACCCGGTACCAACATGAATTTTGTCCAGAGACTTAGTAGAAAAAAGTGATGGTCAAACCGACCTTGTCCCGACCCAGTATAAAAATAAAAGTTTTGAAAAGCATGGTCAAGGTTGGGCACACCCTGACCCATCCCGACCCGCCTCGATTCTCACCCCTAAGTGCACTTGGGTTTAGCTTTGATAGTGCACTTGAGTACAAAAAATTTATTTTATATATTTTTTGAAAAAATTATATAAGTGTTATAAATTTATTTAACATGTGTATCAATTTTTATTAATTTTAGATATTTATAAATTGTTTTAGATTTAAAATTGGTTAAGTTAGATTTAAAGTCGTTGAGTTTCGTAATTCACTTCGAAAAAATATCAATGAATATCTAAATTGGTAAAAAATGATACAAATGTTAATAGTTATATAAAAATAAAAAAAAATTGGTTAAATACACTCATGTGTACTGGAGTTAGATGCACTTAGGTGCATTGAAAAATGTCAATCAAATTATATTTATGTGTTTAGAAAGTCATGAAACCTTTGGAAGAAAAGTTTTTTTGTGTAATAAATTTTAAATTAGAAAAAATAATGTGATATAATAGAAGCAATGATGATGAGTAAAGAGAATAAAGTTAAAATACATAAGTTAGTTGTGCGGGTAATTATGTAAAAATGATTATAAAGTAGAGTATTTGTATAAAATGTTATGAAAAAATTATTTAAAAATATAATAGTTATGGACAATAAAAAGTTTTAGATCGATAATGCATTTGGCAATAATAAAAAAAATCAAGCTAAAACTTTTTTCTTTTTATAATTATTCTATTTTTAATTATTTATTCGTATTTTCCTATATAACTGATATTATTTTTAAATTATTTAAACACAACTATCCACACAACTAATATATCTATTTTAAATTTATTTTATTTATTCTTCATCATTGCCCCTATCATATTACATTATTTTATTACAATTTAAAGACTTTATATCAAAAAAAAACTTTCATCTAAAAGTTTTATCACTTCCCAAACACATTTTGAAAATTTTCAACTTGACATTTTTCTTCATTGCCAAATACACATATATCCGACAAATATAAAATTTTTTAATCTAAAACTTTTCAATTTCCATAACTATCATATTTTTAATTATTTTTTACATCTTCTCATGCATCTATCATGTTTTCGACCATTTTTACACAATTACTCATATAACTAGTCTGTCTATTTTAACTTTATTATCTTTACCTTTCATCATTACTCATACTATATTACATTATTTTATGCTAATTTAACTATTTTTATATAAAAAATTTATCACTTCTCAAACACGTTTTATGTTTAAAAGGGCCTTCAAACACGCTTTATCACTTGATGCATTTAACTTCAGCGTACCTGAGTGCTTTAATTCATTTTTTAATTTTTTAAAATTTTTTTATAAAACTATTAATCTAAGTATATTTAACATGTGTATCAAGTTTTCCTATTTTTTTTTATATTTTCATATATTTTTTATTTTCAAAAGTTCTTTAATTTTCAAAAATAAAAAATATTTAAAAATTTTCAAAAATGATAAAACTTGATATACATATACTTAATCTAACAATTATATAAATAAGTTTTTTTAAAAAAAATTTAAAAATAGGTTAAATGGACCCCGAGTGCACTCCTAACCGATGTTAAAATCCCACGGGGAGCTAAACCCAACCCGTCACCGGATTGCCGGAGCACGCGCAACCAGGCGCGGTGCAGTGCAGTGCAATTTGCGGCAGAGCTGGAAAATCTACATACGTAAGCCGCCCGAGGCGAAATTCAACCAAGCGGAGCCCAATTCCAATCTTCGGGAGTCTGGAAGGCCCACCCACTGTAGTACGGATCCACACCTCCTTCCTCGCCATTCGTCTTCTCCGCTTCTGCTCTCTGTCCGCAGCTTCCCTAATATCCTGCGCCTCGCTTTTCCTCCTCCTTTGCCCGCCGGTCTGTCGCGACTGATGGGGTGCGTCTACATCCCCGTGCAGAACTCGGAGGAGGAAGTTAGGGTTTCTCTTGACCAGCTGCCCAGAGACGCCTCCGACATCCTCGACATCCTCAAGGCCGAGCAGGCCCCGCTTGATCTATGGCTTGTCATCGCGGTCAGTCGCCTTTTCATTCATTTGTTTTCTTCTGACCGTTTCTACGTGCAAAAGACGAGGTTGTCGAGTTTTTTTTTTTCCTTTAAAAGAAATCGGCTTTTTGCGATGATGATATCCTAACCTTTAAAATGAAACTGCAATGAGCTCTCATGCTGGTTCCCTGCATGAACTCCAATACAGACTGTTTGAATTTTGAATGTGGTTGCGTGGAATTTTGATTGCCTGTGCGATTCCATCATCTCATCAATACCCCATTTTCGTTTGAAGAGAAGCTTCGGTAATTGGGCAATTTGGAATTCTTTGTGTAGCATGTGATGGTGCATTTGTGCAGTCGAGGTGATTTGGATTATTTGCAGTCTGTGTTTTTGTGCGTATGGTCGAATGCAGTGTCATACGAATTCTCTTGCATACACTGAAGGTCTTTCTCAGTGAATCCTCTTAATATTTGCGGCTCACTTTATCCCCTTAATATGCAATGATGCAGAGAGAATACTTCAAACAAGGAAAGATAGAACAATTCCGGCAAATTTTGGAGGAAGGGTCAAGTCCCGGTACTGTTGTCTCTGCTTCACCACTGTTAAGATTTAACGTGGATCAAATAGCACTATACATAATACTATTAGTGTTATTAATGTCCGAATGATACTTCTGTGCTTGTAACCTGATTCTAGTAAAAATAATGCAGACATTGATGAATATTACGCTGATGTTAAATACGAGAGGATAGCCATACTAAATGCCTTGGGGGCCTATTATAGTTACGTTGGAAAAATCGAGACAAAACAGCGGGAAAAGGAGGAGAATTTTATTTTAGCAACACAATACTACAACAGAGCATCAAGAATTGACAAGCATGAGCCTTCTACATGGGTTGGGAAGGGTAAGTGTTGATTTCTTTGTTGTTATTATTTTTGCCATATATCCAGTGACGATAAGGTGTTTTCTGATATCTTCTTTTGTCTGTAATATGTCCAGTGATGATACAGTGTTTGCCATTTGATGACGATACCTTACTCATTTTGTTGACTGAAAAATTGTTTTCTGGAATTGTAAAGACTCGGTTATCAAACAGTAGGAATTTGTGATTACAAGAATGGAACACATGAAATGGTGTTGATGGGGTTGCCTTGAGTCTTGACCCAAAACCAGGGTAACAAGGGGAACAGGCTTTCAATCTCAGATATTTGACATCCTTTTGGACAATTATGTTGAAGCTCATGGAGTCCTACACCTTTTCTCTTTTAAAATGATTGAGACTATGGGTGTATACTTAGCACAAGGCGATGCCCATACAAAATTTTTGGTCTGCTGCCTGCATGATGAAAAGTGGACACAAGTAGGTTCCTTATGATGTATAATAGCAGCAAACATTGTGGAAAGTTACCATTTGAGGTGGACAATTGACCTCACTGGAGGGTCCATTACATCTAGCGTGAACTGATTATTAATTAAATGAAAATTGCTGGATTAGAGTCCATTTCCGTGGCCTTCACACGCTGGACTTTCCTTGCGGATGCTCATTCTTTCATGATCTGAAGGTGATTTTTTTATGATGAATGCGGGGCACTAAAGATGTGTGTCTTGCGATGGACGTGCTACTTTCTGAAGGATGCTTGCCCTGATGTTTGGTTGAGTGGCTCATATCTCTCTTGCTACCAATTAGATTACATTTATATGGAAATACTTCTATGGTAACCCATTTTGGAACCGTTTGAAGGTTGAATCAAAATTCAATCCACCTGTTATATTTAAAATTATTTGTTTAACCAAGAAAGTAAGGATTCATTTGGGAAGATGGAAAATTAAAAAGTGAAAGTGGGAATGGGATTTTTTTTTTTAAATGTGAGTGGTGTGATTATTACAGAGGTAATAATTAGGATTAAAGAATATAAATTTAAAATATATAGGATAGTTGTATAAAAAGATTTAAAAAAATGATTAGAATATGGGGGTAATAATAGAAAAAAGCAGGGCAGATGTCAAATCTTATCAAAAGTGTGTAGCAAAGAGTGATAAATTTTTTTAGAAACTTTACATGTAGTTAAAATATATAGGGTTGTTTATGCAAAGATGCAAAAAATTATTGGAATATAGATGTAATAATAGAAAAAGTAGAGCAAATGTCAAATCATATCATAAGCATGTAGCAAAGAGCGATAAATTTTTTTAAAAAACTTTTTTACATGTCCCCAAATGGACCCTAAGTTTCATCAAAATCAAATATTTTTGTGAGACTCATTTGATAAAAGTACAATATTAACATAATAAAATTGCTTGATTTATTTATCTACTTCAAAGTTGTTGGTTCAACATCTCTACCATCTAAAGCATTCTTCCTATACAGATAATTGATTCTATAAATTATTGTGACAATCCAATAAATCCATTAATGGATCTAATTATTTTCATATTTTACATATGATTATAAATATTTGAAAGTAGCTGTGGCCCAACCAAACCTTTGATGAAAGTATTTTTTGGTACCATGATAAAACAAATGATTTTCAAACGAAATGAATGAATTGAATTTTTATCTAATCATCATGTAAAATGGGGTAGCAACACTGAAGATTTCAATGTTATCATCAACAGATTTATATATAGATTCCAGCGAGATATCCGATTAATTATTTTGTTGGTTTTTTCAATCTCTCTTCATCAAAGGATTGATTTCAATATAGGCCAACTTTTACTGGCTAGGGGTGAACTTGAACAAGCATCTGCTTCGTTTAGGATTGTTTTGGATGAGGATCGTGACAATGTTCCTGCTCTTCTTGGTCAGGTAGTTCTTAAATATTTTTATTTCTTTTGATAGTACAAGTATGTAACAGCTTTCTTTTGTATTGTTCGCCTTTTTGTGTTGTCACTGAAAGGCTACATCTACTGTTTTAGTTTTGTACTTTTGTGTTCTCACTGAAGGACCACATTACTGTTCCAGGCTTGTGTTCAGTTTAATCGCAAACGCTACTTAGAGGCGCTGGAGCTATATAAGGTTTAAATGTTGTATGCATGCTTAATTGATTGAGATTTATTTGGCTAGACAATGCTCTTTTCTTGTTTTAAACCTCCAATTTTTTTTTTTTGTCGTTTATCATCTCAGAACCTAGATAATGACTATTAATTGTCTCTGTGTATAATACTAGAGAGTGCTGCGAGTGTTTCCTGATTGTCCTGGTGCTGTAAGGCTTGGCATAGGCCTTTGCCAATATAAATTGGGTCGATTTGAAAAAGCTCGTATTGCCTTTCAGCGGGTTCTGCAGGTATTATTCTATGATGGTGAGTTGTGTACAATTCTTATGGACCTTTAGTTGAAGTTGTTGACTTATGAAATCTTTACAATTGTAGCTGGACCCAGAAAATGTGGAAGCCCTTGTTGCACTTGCTGTTGTTGATTTGCAAACAAATGAGGGTGACTCTCTCTCTCTCTCTCTCTATATATATATGTGTGTGTGTGTGTGTGTATACACGTGCGTATCAGTGCGCTTGTAAATTTGCTTTTGTGTGGCTGAAAAATCTGGCTAGCCTTGTTTGCTGATGTTTTGGATGTTTTTGTAGCTGTTGGAATTCGGAGAGGAATGGAGAGAATGCAGCTAGCATTTGAGATATATCCATACTGCGTGATGGCTTTGAATTATTTAGCAAATCACTTCTTTTTCACTGGGCAGCATTTTCTGGTTGAGCAGTTAACTGATACTGCACTGGCTGTGAGTGATCATGGCCTAATGAAGGCACATTCATTCTATAATTTGGCAAGATCTTACCACAGCAAGGTTTTTAAAATCTGCCCTTTTGTTGAGAATATTTCACTCGTTTTGCTGTAGTATTTAGTTTGATTGTGCATCCACATGTGCATATGATTTTCTGTTCTCTTGATAAAAGCCAGTACATTCTTACAATTTCTTGAACATATGGCGTAGGGTGATTTCGAAAAGGCTGTAAGATACTACATGGGATCTATAAAGGA
Organism: Annona cherimola; assembly: GCA_030490835.1. Classification (NCBI taxonomy): domain Eukaryota; kingdom Viridiplantae; phylum Streptophyta; class Magnoliopsida; order Magnoliales; family Annonaceae; genus Annona; species Annona cherimola. Next base: position 19,097,930 of record CM059972.1, on the reverse strand, counting down.
AAGCAACAGACCCCATGATTTTGTGTTGCCTTACTATGGTCAGTATTTGTGCCAGTTCTCTGTTTGAATTCTCCACATTAACTCAATGATCTCTTGTAATATTTTTCATGTTTCTCTGGTTCACAGAGTTTCGATCCTGCAGATGAACATGTAAAATGTACTTCTTAGATTTCCATTGTGAAAGAAGAGCACCATGATACAAGTGTCTTAGATTTCCAGTTAGAAAAGGAATGTCATAGACATGTGGAATTCTCCCATTTCTTATTGCTAGAAGTTTCATACACTATCTAATCATTGGAGCTGGTCGGGTTTCAAGTTCAGGATGGATTTGATGAAAAACAGGATGAAGATTTAGGTTTAAATCTTGGAGGTTTGGGAATCAGGCGTCAGAGGGAAAGGATGGTAGTGTCTGTTGATGCACTGTTGGTTAAAATGATTCAAAATGTAGTCTTTCATGAAAAGGATTAGGACTTCGGATGTGTCGGCAGTTTGTTTGTGTAGGCTACCTATTGAAGACTGCTATTTTTCATGAGTTGTGTTGCCATCTTGTTTTGTCTATTTGTCCTTTCCTTTTGTTAGTGTTGGTGGTGGTGTAAATGAACGAAATTGATGAACATGCCATTATCTTTGTCCATATATTGACCTGTAAATTTTGAGCTGTTGCATTTGTTATGTATCTTTGATCAACATGCTTATGTAGAAGAAGAAAATAATTCAAACAGATGGATTTGTCATTTGACTGATGGTTTCTACTAACCAACCTGATCAAGGGAAATAAGAAGAGAATTTGAACATTTAGATGTGTCATATCACCCTACCTTTCTTCAACTAAATTGCATAATTGGATGAATACAATTTGAACAATTAGGTTGTTCATTGAATTATATGTTGGGTTGAATTTTGTATGTGTTTCATTTTGCATAAATATTTCTTTGTAATACTGTTTCTGAAATGGCTTATAATGCAGTGCACACTTGTCCAGCGGATGCTCTTTCATGTGTTTGGTTTGAAATTCTCTACAATATTCTGTTTTTTGATTTATTTTACATTGTCATAGGGCTGGGACAAGTCCAGCTGAAGTTGGGAGATTATAGAAGTTCTCTTCTGAACTTTGAAAAGGTTTTGGAGGTTTACCCTGAAAACTGTGAAAGTATGAAGGTACCAGATAAGATAGGAGACTATTTGTGTTTTATTTCTTTAGTGAACACAATGTCCATCCTCTGATCCTTCTTACATTGGCAAAAGGCTGTTGGCTACATTTATGTGCAACTTGGGCAAACTGAGAAGGCCCTGGAAACCCTCCGCAAGGCTAGTAGAATTGACCCTCGGGATGCACAGGTGATGTGTTTCTGTCTCTAGCATTTCAATGATTTCTGTAGATGCTTTCTGGGCTTTAGATTGGCTCAGCTATGGTTGTTGTGAACAACAAATAGTATTGGTTGACAGATTCACTCTTCGAGGTTGTCATATTAATGGTAGCTTCTGTTTCAATGAATGGCGTTATAAACCTTCACAATGGATATTCATGGCACTGTTTTCCAATTTTTTATTTGGCATGGTTGATTAATCTAGTACTCAGCAGTGCATGGGAGCACACTCAGTAAAGGCTTATTTGAAATATTTAAGCACGAATAGTGAAACCATTATACCCATTGTTTGAATCAATGACTCCCAAGACAAGTATCTCCACCATTGTTCCAGTTGAAGCATTTTCTGATTATTTCGCCATGTTGACATTTAGAGATCTATATCCCATCCTTTTCCTTCACTTTGAATAGAAAAATTTGTTAAAGATAATCAGCAGAAATGGCATACTATGAGGGAAAAGAATGTTGAATTTCTTCTATTGAAGCTTGTGGGTGAACTGGAATAGAGTAGGGGTTTTTGTTTTACCAGAGATTATATATGATTGTATGCATTCCTATATATATATCTAGCTGTTCTTTCCTCTGTATCAATTTGATGGTTAATGAATTTTCCTTATGGAATGAGTAACTTTGGCATCTTTCATGAATTTTCCTTAGCATTGGCTGATGATTTAGTGAATTTCAGGCATTTCTGGAGCTAGGTGAGCTGTTAATATCATCAGATTCAGGAGCTGCATTGGAAGCTTTCAAAACTGTAAATCCTAGCCCATTGTTGTTACTGTCTTTGGCTACTCATGGAAGTGGCTTTAAAAAATTTGGCATCGTAAAAAAGTTAATGTTCTGCTCTTGTTGGTTGTTGGCTGATTGAAAGCAATGTTATTAGAACTGGATTTTTCTTATTTTACTGCCCTGGAGATGGTCAGATTTCAGGATGCATAGAAAACCACTAAAGCCATTTATATTGCTTGACCAAACTGGTAGGGCTAGATGAACAGTGGCCTGCTTCAATGGCAAAACATTTTTTTTTCCCTAAAGTAGAGCTTAAAATAGCCCAAGCGCCCCTTGCCCTTGCAGCCCGCATTTTGGAGTCTCTACTTCCTTTCAATAATAGGTACCTAGAAGCTCACCATTGGTGGCACCCTAATTGTCTGTCAACACTAGTTTCAACCTCAACCCATTGCCTGGAACTGGCAACATAGATGAAGTGAATGACCATAATGTGAATAACAAAACTGTTAGTGTGATTTTTTATGTTATGGCAACCTTCGATTTTAGTATTGTAGCCCGCATGATCCTTTATGCTCTTGTTATGGCCTGATTTTTGTGTCCCCTTTTTGTGGTAAGCTTATTTGAAGAATGGCTTTTGGTTGGATCCACAGAACCCCTCCCAAGTCCTAATTGTCCTCTGTGTTTGGATCACCTGATCGCCTGTTTGGGATGGTTTTTGGCTCCATAGAAATGATCCGATGTATACACACGTTAACCCTTTTCAATAAGATGATAGTTTTGGAGAAACTTTTTAGATTAATTGCTTCCATTCATATTTAAGTAGGATGCATTTGATTATTGATTGCATTGTTCATTCTGCCCATACACTATCTTTGCATATGTTTTTGGTTTCGGACCCTACATACAGGTTTCCAACCATCTTTTGATCTGGCAGGCACGGAATCTTCTCAAGAAGGGAGGTGAAGATGTTCCAATAGAATTGCTCAATAATATTGGGGTTCTTCAGTTTGAGAAGGGTGAAGTTAAGGTTTGTTTGATCTGCTTCTATCCTGTAGTGGTAGAAATCAACATCTGGCAGTACTGAGCACTTCATTCGCCTCTGTCTTGATTTCTGTCAATTTTTTTGCTTTAGTGACTATTAGTGGAAATATTAGTGTTGAAAGTTTCTTATTGTATTTTTTCTCAGTTGGCTGAAGAGACTTTTGAGGAGGCTCTGGGTGAGGGAATTTGGCACTTCCTTTTGCATGGAGAGAAACACAACTTTGATGTTGAAGCTGCTGCCTCTGGTTTTCAGTATAAGGACATGAGTTTATTTAACAGGCTAGAAGAAAATGGCCTTTTAGTGGAAGTGCCTTGGGATAAAGTCACAACAATATTTAACTATGCTAGGTTACTTGAGGAATTGCATGAAATTGAGAAAGCAAGCATTTTTTACAGGCTGATCTTGTTTAAGGTTTGATATCAATTTCTTCATACCCAAATAAAAATATCAATTGTCTTGCCATGCAGTCAGTGGAACCACGGTTGATCTTGTTTAAGGTTTGACCTCAATTTCTTTATACCCAAATAAAAATATCAATTATCTTTAGATGCACTCAGTGGATCCACGAGTACATGCTTGCATGGATATAAATCTCACAAAGATTTGTCATAGTTTATTATTCCATTTGATAATTTCTACTTATCGGATGCTTATTAGCGGCATGAAGGGTGCCAAGTGGTGTTCTTCATTCTTGACTGCATATTAAGATTTTCTAACATTCAAGTTTTTCTAACAGTATCCAGAGTATTCAGATGCTTATTTGAGGCTTGCTGCCATTGCAAAAGCTCGGAATAATATCCAACTCAGCATTGAATTGGTAATTTATGTGTCCTTTGCTTCTTGTTATCACAATTTCTCTTCTGAGATAGATGCTAATTTTCCATCCTCTTAGGTTGGAGATGCTCTAAAGATAAATGATAAGTGTCCAGATGCACTATCTATGCTTGGTATTTTGGAGCTTAAGAGCGATGACTGGGTGAAGGCAAAAGATACCTTTCGAGCTGCTAGAGAAGCAACTGATGGAAAAGATTCCTATGCTACCCTAACTTTGGTTTGTTCGCTATGTTTTGAAAATTTATTTTATTGTATTCTTTTTTTGACAGTCTGACTTCAAAGTGCTTCTGTTTATTTTCCATCAGGGTAACTGGAATTACTTTGCAGCTGTTCGTTCTGAAAAAAGAGGTCTAAAATTGGAAGCAACCCATCTGGAGAAAGCTAAAGAGCTTTACACAAAAGTATGGTAATTTTCTTTAAAAAAATAAACAAAGGGGAATATTTTCTGGGTTCAAGTGTATGCATATACCTGTATGTATGTATGAATATATAGGGTACTGATTTCATGCATTCAGTTGATTTTCATTTAATTTATTTATTTATTAAATCCAAACAAATAATGATAAGAGTTCAAGTTAATTCATGTTTTTGTTTGGAGTATCTATAGAGATATGTGAATTGCCGATAGTGAAGTACAATCTATGTTTATAATTGTGACATCATTTTATCTGCTCCTGAATTCTCGCTTTGTGTTGGGTGGTCCCATTCTGGAAATTCATTTGTCTTACATGTAAGCATCAACCTTAAGTTCAGGCAGAAATAGACAAATCCGCTTGGTAAAGTTTTTGGTCAAATACTCTCCTTTTGATGATGTTTTGAATTCTGCTATATCCCTTTGATAAAGTTTTTACCCCATGTTCTGAGTGAGAATTTGAGTTATTATATTTATTTTCTTGTATTCTCAATGGAATCAACCTCAAGTCAACCTCAAGTCATGAAATAGACAAAGGATTGAGAATATCCTCGTAGAGTTTTGGATTGAGAACTCTCCTTTTGATAAAGTTCTCAATTGAAAATATCTTTTGATAGAATTATTATTCCATGTTGTGACCGATGATATGAGCTGTTGCATTTAATCTTTTTGCTAGATTCTGAATGGAAATGGCCCCCAACTTGCTACAGTCCTGGATTACTTGGCATTCAAGGAGGGAACATGATTGTGATTTTATCTAAAACTTCGATGATCAACAGGTCTTGGTGCAACACTCTTCAAATTTGTATGCTGCAAATGGTGCTGGCATAATTTTGGCAGAAAAAGGCCACTTTGATGTTTCAAAAGACATATTTGCACAGGTGAGTGTAGGTTATATAATTTCTGTCAGATATGACAGTGATGCTCTTCACTTTGTATTGTACGCCATTAATTTCTTTGAATTCTAGGTTCAAGAAGCTGCTAGTGGAAACATATTTGTTCAGATGCCTGATGTATGGATAAATTTGGCACATGTATACTTTGCTCAAGGACAATTTGCAGCAGCTGTGAAAATGGCAAGTATCATGTTGGTTTAGTATATTTTCCATCATTACATATGTTGTCTTAATGATCCGTGCTGTTTTGCAGTACCAAAATTGCTTGCGGAAGTTCTATTATAACACAGACACACAAGTTCTTCTTTATCTAGCTCGAACTCATTATGAAGCTGAGCAATGGCAAGACTGCAAGAAGACCTTGTTAAGAGCCATCCATTTAGCACCTTCAAACTATACTCTGCGGTTTGACGCTGGTGTTGCAATGCAAAAGTTCTCAGCATCTACACTTCAGAAGACGAAGAGAACTGCTGATGAAGTATGTTTGATTGTTTTCCTTTCAAGACTCTCTACTGCATTTTAATTGACTGAGTAAACAACTGTGCTTCCATATTCCCGCAACTGTCATAGGAGCAAGTACCCTTTGTTTAGAACCTTCCAAAGGAAAAGGGGGGAAAGAAATTAAAGTGGTTTGTGGGAGCATTTTCATCCGTAAACCAGATTCATGGATTCATTCATGCATTTGGTCCGTTCATGACATCGGCTGGAGCTTGTGATCTCTTGAAGCAGTCATAAGCATCATCTCCATTCTAAATTGTGTGTTGTGCATGCTATCACTGGAATATGATGGCCACTCTGACAAGTGGGTCTGCCTGAAATGATCAATTAGGGATCTTTCAGGAAGTGCACTTGACCAGTGAAGTCATATGGAGTTCTTTGATTTTCTTTAATCTGAATGTTTTCCTTATTGATGCCTTATCACCATGACTATGATGCTTCAGCATATACCATCATAACTTTATCAATCCTCCTCCATTTTGACATTGCATTATAATTTTGTAGGTGCGTTCCACAGTTGCAGAGTCAAAGAACGCTGTTCGTGTTTTCAGCCAGCTCTCTGCTGCCTCCAGCTATCACTTTCATGGTTTTGATGAGAAGAAAATAGAGATCCATGTTGGATACTGTAAGCATTTGCTTGAGGCTGCAAAAGTCCATTGTGAGGCAGCTGAGCGTGAAGAACAACAGAACCGTCAGCGGATGGAGGTTGCTCGTCAGGTCAGCTTGGCTGAGGAAGCACGGCGTAAAGCTGAAGAGCAGAGGAAGTTCCAGGTCAGCATCCTGAAGTGAACAGGCCCCCATATTTGATTGCAACATTTAAGTTGAGACCTGAATTTCAGCCCCGGGTCCAACACACAGCATATGATGAGCAAGTTTTAGAACAATCTTGGAAAAAGGGAGAAAGCAACTACTTTTAAGTGTAGTTTTGGTTGTGTTTTAGGTGTTAACTGGTCCAAAAAAGTGCACAGCTACTGGCCAAGATGATGGCAGATGGGAACAAACTCAGTTGCCTGGCTCTGTGCTAATCACAGTCTGGGGCTGCTGTAGTTTTTTTTATTTCTTTAATGATTAATCTGAGATTAACATGGTTTATGCACTTTGACTGGGAAACAGATGGAGAGGAGAAAGCAAGAGGATGAACTGAAGCGAGTGATGCAACAGGAACAGCACTTTGAGCGAGTGAAGGTAATTCCTCTGGTATCTTCTTAGCTGGCTGTATCATTATGGTGAACCACATGAATGTATTTTTCACCTTTTGTGAATGAATAATGATACCTCAAAGGCGCCACGTTAGATGTCCTATCGATCAGAAAGGCTCATCAAGTACCCAAATTGAACCCTGTTGAGGACCTGAGGTCAACCAGCTGAAGTTGAGCCACCCTATCTGAGAAAAGATTAGCCCAATTGTCCTCCTGACTTCATTTGTTATCTTCTTACCCATGATAACTTATTCAAATTGGTTGAGGTTTGACAATTACAGTAGCTTCTTAAAAAACTGTATATTAACTTCTGTAGTCTTCATGAATTAATGAATATATAACCGGTTTTATTTTGAGATATCTTCATAAATTATGGTTGTATGATCAATTCTGATTGAAATGATGTTAAGTTGTTAACACTAGTTGATAAGTATGTAATTGCAGTTGTAGGCTCATGTATTGGAATTTACAAAAGAAGCTCGTCTTTCCTTTTACATCATATTAATAAGTCGAAGGATTTTTCAAGAAAAATCGTAACGTGATTTTTTTAGTTCTAGTATCTGGTGTTCATGCAATCAGTACGAGTGTTGGATCAAGGCATGGGCTCACGTCTATATATATATATATTGTTGTTGATATTACACGAAATCTTGTTGAAATTCATTTTTGGTTGAGTTTTGCGCAACCAGCCTGAAGAGACATAATCCAACTCATAAAAATTTGTTTCATTTTGAAGTGCAAATTACTGGCAGTTGTATGCATTTCCAGTCTTCCATTCTGATGGAAGTGGTACTTGATTGTCCACTGTGGGTTCTCTGTCTTTTTCCCTTGTTGTGTGTTGGAACAGTTTCTGAAGCTTCATGTATCAACAGGAGCAATGGAAAAGTAGTCTCTCTGCGAGTGCTAGCAAGCGGAAAGATAGGTCGCAGACTGAAGATGATGATGGTGGGCAAAGTGAGAAGAGGAGAAAGAAAGGTGGCAAGAGGAGGAGGAGAGATAAGGGTTCAAAGGCACAGTATGAAATGGAAGAAGCCGAAACTAATTGGGTGGATGAGCATGAAGAAGTGGAAGAGGATGCTAACAGGATTCAGGAGGATGATGGGACAGAACATGCCCAGGATCTTCTTGCAGCTGCTGGCCTCGAAGATTCTGATGCTGAAGACGGCATGGTAAATATGCTTTCAGCCCTATAAGCATGCATTTAATCTCAACTTGTGGACAATTTTAATCATGTTAAACTGACCTAAGTGAAGGTTAACTGTCAACAATTCCCATCTTAATGGATGGTTGCACCGTACTTTGGTGTCCATTCTTTGATGGTACTGCCAGTTGGTGAGGTTGAACATAGGTTCTATTTTTTCCACCATTCATATTGGTTCTATCAGACTGAATGGCATTGGTGGGAAGTGACCATTTGCCTTGTGTTATGTCTAGTCTAGTCAATGCCACACTATCTTGATCTATGAAAACTCAAAATAACAATATATGTACAATGTACAATCAAATTATATATATAACATTCAATCCAACAGCATTGGTGGTGCAAAAAATTGGTGGGTATGGTCAATTTGCATGTTTCAATGCCTACGTATCGCGCCTGAGGCTGCTGACTTTTTTATATTCTTGTGGCTTTTGTTTGAAGGCACCTTCATCTACTGCAAACCGGAGGAAGCGGGCATGGTCGGAATCTGATGATGATGAAGAACCATTGGCAAGGCATCAGCAGCGCAGCCCCACATCTGTGGACAGAGAGAACTCAGTGGGGTTGCCAGAGAGTGATGGAGAAATCAGAGACGATGAGAATGACAGACCAAACCAAGAAGTTGGTGATGATGAAGATGAAGATTGAATGAATGGTGTGGTCCTGGTAAAAAGTCCGCAAGCAATGTGTGGATCCAACATTAAGTTAGGCAGCTTACCTCTTTTTTTTTTCTTTTTTTTACCCTGGAAAACTCTGGTTTGCCTCGGTGTTGTACATGAATCTGTGTACTATTCTTACTGACACATTAGGTAAATCTGAATGCAGTGTTTTCATCATTTTTAGTGAATTTTATTTTTGTAATTTGATTATTTGAAAGAAAAGACATGCCCCATTATTTCTTGCAATCATCTCATCTGTGGAAGCCAGCTTTGAAAGAGAACTGACTTGTTTTGGACAGGCATAGGAATAATTCCTGATTACCTGATGTGGCTGTTGTTTTTGGAAAACAGTAAAAAGTTCCAACATAACTAGCTTCAAGTTGCAGCACCCTTCTCTCCCGAGCCAGATTTTTATCAATTCCAAATCCAGTCGTACAGGGTTTCAAAATTGTGCCCTCAAATTACAAAATAAGATGCGTATTTAAGGATGAAAAATAAATATTTATTAATTAAATTATTTAAGCTGGAATTTAGAAACTTTAAATTTATTCTAACAATGATTTCAATGCGTTGGATTGGAAATTTTAAAATCAAACCAATAGTCGCAGAAAACAAGTCAGACGCCCCAAAACGTACTTAAACGGAACGAGGACAATATATTAGTGCTTCCAGCGTAAAGTATATGGCAAGGCATCAGTGCTTTAGCAGCATTCATGTGCATCGTTTAGAAGTTAATCATCTCAAATGAGCAATAATCCCATAGGGGCAGGGTCCGCCAAATAAAAATTTCAGTACGAGTAGAACAAGCATTCTGTTCTCTAAATTAGAAAGGAGGTGCATTAGCAATCCCTTACACCATTGAAATTAACATGACATTCTAATTACTTCTAACAACTCAACTTCCCTCATTATTATCTACATTTACAATCATTTCTCCTTTCATTTACAAAAAAAAAACCAAAAAACAGTTTGCTGACATCAAGGCATATTACACTTTTTAAATAAGGAGGGTGAGGGTGATCAGGTGCACCCGGGAGCATTGAGCATCAATGCTCCTGGGTGCATACACCTATTTTTTCTTATTTTTTTTCCATGAATGTTAATCTAATTGTATTTAACACGTATATCAATTTTTACCATTTTTGAAAATTTTTAGATATTTATTTCGGATTTTTAAAAATCAGTGGCATTTTAGTAATTTAAAATTACTAAAATGCCACTGATTTTTAAAAATCCGAAATAAATATCTAAAAATCTCCAAAAATGTCAAAAATTTATATATATGTTAAATACACTTAGATTAATAAGTTCATTAAAAATTTTTGAAAAAAAATTAAAAAAAATAGGTGTATGCGATCACCCTCCTCTAAATACAATACCTTTCTAATGAACTCTTTCAAATGCATCCTCTTAATGAAAATGCGTGCATAAGAGGTCCACGGACACTAGACCATCAAACTCGTAAACCCACAGCCATGCCAGTAGAAAGAGGGGGTTTTGCAAGTGGTCGGGCAACAGCAATGTCAGCTTCTTGCAATTTTTAATGCTCAGCTCCTTGAGGGCAGAAAAGGTTTCCCAGCTCTCTCCGTAGAGACATCAGCTTCAAATAGTATTCATTTTGAACTTTGGAGTGGTGGGTTTAGATTTTGGATATGGAAGAAGGCATCTGGAAGATACACTTAGTCTTTTGAAAGCTTCACTCTATAAGAGACAATCTGAGAATTGCTATCAACTTTGATTTCCTCTAAATTGGATAGGTCTTCAAAAGAGAGTACTTTATAGGTAGTGCTAGGAATGCCTGCCAATGCTTCTCTCGACATCAATTCCATTTAACAGAAAAAACTCGAGCAATAGTAACTGTCCAAATGGTGAGCTCATTGCATCCACTACAATTGATTAGTGGAATCAAGTCAAATTCAGAAGAAAAAAGCAACTCATCCAGTGGGGAAATGTTCTCCTAACATAAGCCTGCAGCTTCAAGCTTTTCAAATTTGGGTGTGGTTGAAGATCTTAAGAATTCACTCGTAAACTTTTATAAATTTTAGTATTTATATATTTATTCTGAAAATATTAAATTGTTACAACATATAAATGTTGGCTGCATCGTAAATAATAATGGTAAATGGTTTAGATTTGAAAGTAAATAATATATTAATGATTTGAAAATGAATATAACGCAGTTGAAAAACAATATTCAAAGAGCAACCATGGACCTTAAGATTATTACCAAAATATTTTTACGTTTTTTTTATGTTTCGCGTAAACTTTTATAAATTTTAGTATTTATGAAGAGGAAAGAAAAACAACTGTTAATAAATTTAATCAAAACTCAGTATACGAATGGAATATAGATGGAGCAAGCGAATATCAAATATGAAATATGTGTAATAGCATAGTAATATATTGTCAATTATTAATGCAACTAAGAAGGTAAACGGCTAGAGTAGCTTCTATAACATTAGCATGAGAATTTACAGGTCAATTAAAAGCCAGGTAGCAAATTCAATTATCAACAGAAGAACAAGCATCTATAATTAATGATGAAGAACCTATAAATACTCTTATAAGCACTATAATATATCAATTTTTAGGCCGAGTAGAAAACTATCAAGTAATTATTAGAGAAAGAATATTAAAATTAAGATGTAAACAAATATCTAATTTTAAATGGCATAAGGATGTATTTTTAACTGATGTACAATTATTAGATGATGGATCTAAGTCTATATATAAAGAAAAAAATTTACAAGGCTTACCCTCTGTCATAGAAAATAAAGTAAAAAATCTAATAAAGCAAGAAAATGGTGGAAAATTAGTATATGAAAACTATACTTGGGGAACATTATTTTCCAAAGTTAGATCGGTAGGAACAGAATTATGTCATAAAAAAAAAATGGAAGAAACGCATTTCTTAAAATCTCAAGATTTCTCCCAATTCTGTTCTCATTATGGCATAGAAAAATATCAAAAGAACCTTATGAGAAAATCAAGATTTCCTAAATCAAAACTTTATAAAAGAAACACTCATCAAAACTATGACCATCCTACGTATTCAAAGAAACCATTTTAGAAAACTTATAAGAAATATCATAAAACAAAACAAAAATATTCTAAGCCTAAAAAAGATGTCAAGTGTTATAAATGTGGAAAAACAGTGCATTATGCCTCAAAATGTTATAAAAGGCAAGTAAAAGAATTATTAGCAAAAGAGAATCTAAGCTTAGAAGTTATCACTAAAAAACTTAAAGAACCAGCTATTATTTCAAGTGACGAAACTAAAAGTACAGATGATGAACAATTAAATTATTTACAAAATCAAAATTTATCAGAATCAGAATCAGAATCAGAACACCTATATACTTGTTCCTATTCACCAAATGAATATCAAACTTCATCATACTTAGATTATCACTCTTTAAATATGTTAAACTCCACAGACAAAACCTTATTAGACTTAATAAATCAAATTCCATATCCTCAACAACGTGTTGACCTCCTTAACAAATTTTTAAATATTTCTAACCAAAAACACCCCGAGGAGGAGATACCTTCTATAAAAGAATCTGCTTCACTATTTAACATTATAAAACACCAAGATAAATATTTAAAAATAGTTCCTAAACCACCAACCATCCCTGAACTATATCACAAAATCAAAAAGATGAAAAAAGAAATTGTTGAATTAAAAAATAGAATTCAAATTTTAGAATTACAAACTATAACAGACAACCAAACACAAGGAGAACAAGAACAGGAAGAATTTAAGCAACAATTAAATGAAATGATAAAAGAAAATGATCAAAAATAACCAGAATCATCACTACATACTTTATATAACCAAACTCAAAAAATTATATCTCAAAAATGGTAGTAAAAAATCACTCTAAAAATTATATACTATTCTGAAGATTTCCCTATGGAGTTAATAGCCTTAATAGACTCAGACGCAAATTTAAATTGTATCAACGAAAGTATAATACCACCTAAATATTTTGAAACAATAAATTCGTTTATAGCCACGGTTGACGGTACAAATATGACCGTCAGATATAAATTATCAAAAGATCATATTTGTAACGAAAATGTATGCTTTCAAACTCTATTTATCTTGACTAAAAATATGCACTAGAAAATTATACTAGGAACACCATTTCTTCAAATGATTAAGTCATTTATAGTAACAAATGAAGGTATACATACTACGATTCAAAACAAAGAAATTATATTTTCATTTATAAAACCACCACAGTTGTCGTTATTCACAGAGTTAAAAGAAACATTATTATATAAAAAGAATTTTTTATGCTATTTACAAGAACAAAATAATATGAAACATATTGAACATCTAATACATGGGCCTCTCAAAACAACTATAGAAGATTTTTGTAAAAAATTATCCAGAGAAGTATGTTCGAAGCTTCCTAATGCCTTATGGAATAAGAAGCATGTAGTTAAACTACCATATATAGAAAAATTTAATGAAGAGAAAATTGCAACCAAAGCTTGACCTATACAAATGAATCTAGAATTATTAAAGTATTGTAAACAAAAAATCAAACTTTATTAGACAAAAAATTGATAAGACCATGCAAATCACCTTGGAGCCGCCCAGCCTTTTATGTTAATAATGCAGCTAATATTGAACGAGGAACTCCTAGATTAGTAATAAATTATAAACCATTAAATAAAGTCTTAAAATGGATAAGATATCTTCTTGCTAATAAAAAAGATCTATTACAAAGAATTATAAAGGCCAGGATATTTTCAAATTTTGATTTAAAATCCGGCTAATGTAGGTGATGAAGACTTTAAAATAATTTTTGGAGTTATAGGTCTTGAAATACTAAAAGAATATCTTTTAATAGATAGTTTAAAGTTTAAAATTATATTATCTAGTGTTTCAGTAATAACATTTATTTCTTCTGAGGTCTGCTCAGGAACCTCTGGCGATAAATCATTTTCTAATTTCCATTCTGTAGGTAGGTTTACTTCTGACCATAATATTCTTTTTCGTTCTATTTTCTTATGAATAGGATTTATTATAAAATAAGGAGTGACACTCTTTTCTTGGGTAACTAAAGATTTGGGTATTAATGTTTTCATAGCTTTATAATATATTTAGTATTGAATACATAAGGGCTTCGATCCTATTTTCATGTTAGATCCTTGGGTTTGAATTAATAATGATAATACACCTAAAGTATGAGGATATGTTAAACTTTACAGAAAAATTAGGAAAACTATTGAAATATACTGGTCCTGCATGTAGGGAAGTTTGTAATATCCCTATAATAGAATCCGAGAATTTTCTATGTCTCTTGTCTTTTAAACACACTAATACTGAAACTTGTAATCCTGCTCTGACTAAAGGCTGTATAGCTATTTGGATTAATTTGAAATGTAAAAATTTAAAGTCTTTTTCACATAGATCTTTAATAGCTTTCTTTTGTAATAATTGTATTTAGTGTGAACCTTTTCCAAATTTTAATATGGTTTCTAAAGTTTTAATTCTATATTCGGTTCTAAAATCAAAGGCTCCGATTTTATAAAAAAATTTATAGGAACTTTGGGTATTTTCCAATTTTTTATTGATTTTTTGATATTTTTCATATGCTCCTTCGGTCATATTTTGAATCTTGTCTAATCTCACAGAGTGAATTTCGGTATCATTAGAAGAAGAAGATGATGATGTAGAAAATATTCTCTTTAGAGCACTCATTTTCACATTCAATGTCTTATATGTTGTGTTCCCTCAACGCGATCTTAGCAACATGGGATATTAGCCAATTATGCGACTTCGTGAATATCGAATCTTCCTTAGAGAATAGATTCTAGCATAACCTTCTTAAACCTAGCTCTGATACCAAATTTTAACCCTGGAGAGATTCGATTTTCTTTTGTAGCACAGATATTTCTATTCGATTATACTCTTTTGATTGTTCTAGCCAGCCTACTAGCCTAATGGCGAATAGGCTTCCTTCAGTTCTTAGATTTTCAATAGTTTTGGTGCATTGTTCGTTATCTTATCTTAAAAATTTTATTTCTTTGATAATTTCTTTATTATTGGACTCATCCTAGAAGATAATAGATTTGTTCTTCCATTTGTTTGATATAGAATCGGATTACTCCTAGTACTCCGATGGCTTCTCTATAAGCAATATAATCATGGAGTTGTGAGATAACATCATATTGAGCAACAATATGTTGTATTAAAATTTCTTCTTATTTTAATTCTTTTAATCTTCTTCTTAAATACCTTATTTGATATGGTAATGACATAACTATAGTTTTTCAGATGATGAACTATATCCTCATTCTAATTTTATAAAAATTGTTTCTTCATTATTTTTAATACGAAGAGGACGATGTGCAGGTAATTCTGATAGTTGAGTTTCTATTGCGAAATGATAAAATTACGTCCGATCCAATAATCAGCATGCCAAAATATTAATCTAAAAATATTGTATTCTAACCCTTCATCATATGAAAAAGGAATATCAGACAATAAAACGAAAACTTACATAGATAGCATCACCCTTTACAAAGGAAGACGCTGCTGAAGACTTCTTAAACACTCGTACCTTTTATACTTAGAAACTTAGTAGGCTCGAAGACGCTGCTGAAGACTTCTTAAACGCTCGTACCTTTTATACTTAGAAACTTAGTAGTCTCGAAGACTCTTTGATGCCTCTTACAACTTTACACACCTATTCATAGGACTAAAAAGAGAGCAGATTTTACAATAAATTAAATCCAGAGCAGACTTAAAGGGAAAAATCCGAGGTCCTATCCATCGGGTTACGTGTCCTGGATAAAGATGGAATCCGGGCGGCCCGATGAAGGAATCTTTTGATAAAGTCATTACTTTATCATCTCTGAATAGTGTTGCTTATACTTTGTTATATTGAATAGTAAGATTCGTTTCTTCTTTTGATAATGGAGTTATATCAGTTTGAAAGCGATTGCGACAAGACGTCCATTTGATCGAAATCAACTTGACTGAAGAATAATAACTCGAACGCTTTTGTTTTTTGCTCATTGTCATATAATTCAGGAAAAAATTCCTTAATAAGTTCTAAGGCTTTCTTAAGAGCGTTCTTGGTGGTCTCAGATCTCACTGGCATTTGCAAAATAGAATCTCGTTGCCATCGACATCTATCAACTATGGGTGTGTTTAGAATGGATAAAATTTTTAATGAAAAGTTGTAGAGAGTAGAAGTTGTCAAATGATGTGATATGATAGGAGTAATGATGGAGAGTAAATAGGATAAAGTTAAAATAAATAGATTAGTTGTGTGGGAAGTTGTGTAGAAATGATTGAAAAGTAGGATAGTTGTATAGAAAAATGTGAAGAAATGATTAAAAAATAAGGTAGTTGTGGAGAATGAAAAGTTTTATATTGAAAAGTTTTAACTTGGCAACTTTTACTCATTAACAAACACATCCTATATCTTCATAAGAGAATTTAGGCCACCACTTGGTGTAGGAAGAATAAGTAATATATGGTTGTGTGGTTGGCTTGGTATAAAATAAAAAATTCCAAAGTATAATCCATAGAATATTTTCTTCTACTATAAATTTAATTAAGGCAAATACATTCTCTAATACTGCTGGCGATAAAACCTTTATTAAATCTTCTGGTATAATGTCTGGGTTAAATCTCCATAAATCCTAAAACTTATCTAAAAACCAATTTGGAATGGTTTGATTGGGATTTTCTAAAATAAATCTTATCCACCACCAATGTGAAAAAAAAAAATTGTCTAAATAATATTCTTTGTCAGGCTTCCTAATAATAATAATTATGTCCTAACATAGTAGGTTTGAATTTGGCCTTTTTAGCAATAGTTACTGGTTCAGGGGAGGAGAATAATGCATTAGGATTGTGCGAAAACCATTGTTCGAGAAGAATAATTCTTTTAATATGTTATTTTGAATAAGTTCTATATAATATGTCTGAATTCCAGAATATAATGAATGATATATTCAATCCTTATTTCGAATTCATTATAGTTTATATCGATGATATCTTATTATATTCTGATTCTATTTAACAACACCAGAAACATTTGAAAATCTTTAAAAATATAATTCATCACAATGGATTAGTTTTATCTTAAAGAAAAATGAAGTTATTCCAAACAGAGATATCATTCTTAGGATTCAATATAAAAAATAATACTATTCAACCCATAAACAAAGCTATAATTTTTGCTGATACATTCCCAGACGAAATTAAAGATAAAAATTAATTACAAAGATTTTTAGGATATTTAAATTATGTAGCAGAATTCTATGAGAAAGTAGCACAAGACAGGAAATTATTACTACAAAGATTAAAAAAGAATCTGCCCCCTTGGACAAGTGAACATTTAAAGGCGGTACAAAATATTAAGAAAAAGGTTAGATATTTACCATGTCTGCATCTAGCTAATCTAGATTTATTTAAAATTGTTGAGACCGATGCATCAGATATAGGCTATGGAGGTATATTAAAAATATTTAATAAGATATACTTCAGGATTATGGAATGAAACAAGACAGAAATATCTTACAATTAAAAAGGAAATGTTGGTCATAGTATTGTGCATTGATAAATTTCAAGGAGATTTATTAAACAAAGAATTCTTATTAAGAGTAGATTGCAAAGCCGCAAAATAAATTATTCAAAAGGATGTTAAATGCATCACATCACATGTTTGCCCGCTGGCAAGCTATGTTATCACCTTTTAATTTTCAGATAAAGTATATTGAAGGAAAAAATAATTCTCTCCCTGATTATTTGTCAATAGAATTTCTGCAAGGATTGCCTTCGCCTATCACAGCCAGTTCACCCAACTAAATCATCCCAGCCAACTCAGCCACTGATTCCTCCCAGGAGCTCGGCAGATAAGGCCTCAGCCTCCTCATCCACTATACCTCAGAATTATAATTTTGTGTTTTATGCAAATAAATGTATATTAAATCTAGATAAACAAGATATTGAAATTATTAGAGGTAACAACTCCCATACCAAATCTCCTCTGGAGAAAAGGGAGAAAAGGTTATTCAAGAAATATCCACTATATTATATAAAAAATATTTCCTTAAGGACAAATGGTTTATCTCTTATACACCAGGAAAAGATGTAAATTTTATGAAAGGATTTTATTGCAAACCTCTTCAATATCTATAGAACATGTTACCAAGCCCCCTAGAGATGAGTGGGTATTATATTTAAAATTACATATTAAAAGAATTATTCTTCTAGAACAATGGTTTTCGCACAATCCTAATGCATTATTCTCCTTTCCTGAACCAGTAACTATTGTTGAAAAGGCCAAATTCAAACCTACTATGTTAAGATATAATTATTGAAATTATCAGGAAGCTTGACAAAGAATATTATTTAGACAAAATTATTTCTTTTCACATTGGTGGTGGATAAGATTTTATTTTAGAAAATCCTAATCAAACCATTCCAAATTGGTTTTTAGATAAATTTTGGGATTTATGGGGATATAACCTAGACTTATACCAGAAGATTTATTAAAGGTTTTATCGCCAGCAGTATTAGAAAATGTATTTGCCTTAATTAAATTTATAGTAGAATAAAATATTCCATGGATCATATGTTGGAATTTTTTATTTTATACCAAGCCAACAACACAGCCATATATGACTTATTCTTCCTAGATCAAGTGGTGGCCTAAATTCTCTCATGAAGATATAGTTGATAGATGTCAATAGCAACAACGGTATGAATGCCAGCAGAAAGAGAATTTTAAAGAAAATTCTATTCTGCAAATGTCAGCAAGATCCGAGACCACCAAGGACGCTCTTAAGAAAGCCTTAGAACTTATTAAGGAAGATTTTCCAGAATTATACGACAAGGACAAAAAAATGAAAGCGTTCGAGTTGTTATTTGTGGCGCCCCCAACCCGAGACGTCACATCCTGAGTCTTACTCCAAGAACTTATCGATTGGTAAATGTGAATCAGGATTGTTGCCCTGATTACAGGGCGGGTTCTTAATTGGATCTCGTCCAAAAAAAAATTTGCTTCATTCCTTTTCATTCATCATTTCATTTCTTTACATTTCACTTCATTCATCTTACAAGCAAGTAATCAATTGTACATATTAAGTGTGCATTTCATTCATAACATCTCAACTTGCTCTTCTATATTAAAGATCCTCTTGACCTAATCATGATATTTTCATTTCCATACATACGTACATTCAACCATCAGTTCTCATAGAACTTAGCACTTTTAATCACTTCACATACGTCAATTTAAAACATTAAGGCATATCATCTCATTCATCATGACTAATCATTTTAGCCCACATTTGCATATCATCTCATACATATCCTTAGATGCTCAGGTCCACGACCTCTTGAGCTTCCCGGTACCTGTCTAAGGTTTGAAAAAACAAAATGTGAGTGATAACTCAGTAAGCAAGTATTTTATTTTTAGGCAAGGACTTTCCTTTAAAACATTTTCATAAACATCTTTCTTAAAATCATTTGCAAGTCACGTTTCGGCTTGTGAAGGCAAAACATATGCGTTTTACCCTTTTAGGTAATTTTCTTTGATCCTGCATGAAAATTTATAATGTTCCAAAATATTTTACATAAAACCTTCTTTTGCCAGTGGACGTTTTTATGTCCAAACCATTTTTCTCATAAATCCTTTTGGTCAGTGAACATTTTATGTCCCAAAACATTATCGACATAAACTTTCTTTGGCAATGGACATTTATATGTCCTAAAATATTTTTCCACATAAGCCCTTTCTGGCAACGGACCTTCTTATGTCCAAAAATATTTTTTCATATAAAACTCCTTTTTCGTAATCCCCATTTTGGGCTTGTTTATAACAAACAAGGCATAAACTCTTTTTCGTAATCTCCATTTTTGGGCTTGTTATAGCAACAAGACGAAAACACAATTTTCTTTTTTCATAAAAGCATTTGCATAGAAAACATTTCACTCATCTTTGATATTTACATTTTTTGTATAAAACGCTCTGTTTTTAGGGTAAACTTGTTCATTATGGCTCATAAAATCTCATTTAGGATACTTTTCGTATAAACGCTTTTATGTCTCAATCTTTGTGGTTTTCAAATGCAAAACATATGCAAATGCATTTCTCCCCATCAAGTGGTGACACTTAGCAAGTGATCATTCTACTTTTGGAAGAGAATCCATCATTAACAGCACGCTAGTCAAGCGGCTGTTCCTTTATCTTCTCCCATCTCAAGGAGGGCGCCGCTGGCCTCCTGTCATCCCTTAGCGACTTGGTCATATGTAGAGTGGGCCCTAGTCCATCTCCAACTGTGCTCTACAACCAACTTATTCCTTGTATTGGTGCATCATACATCATCATCATACCATGTCCTTTTAAACCATCTTGAAAAACATCACAGACTATAGTCTGCGTCTTTTTAAATCATTTTGAAAAAGAATATCACAGACTACAGTCCGTATCAACTTGTAAAGTGAGCACATCCACTTTAACAAGTTATCATTTAAAATCTAGTTTTATGATGACCTTCCTTAAATTCTTTTAGAAGTATTTTGAGTAAAATATTTTGATAAGCATTTGAGATGTTTAAGAAAATAATCTTTTCTAAAAATGGTTCTTGAAATGAATCTTAAAATCATCGTGATAAAGAAATTTCAAAATCTTTAAATTTTCAAAAATAAACAACGTATTTCATTAATATTTCCTTGAATTTCATTTCAGGGCTTTTCGCACACAAAGGTTATACAATTGTATCATCCCCTTTTTATCCGTTCTGATATCATATCCTTGTCCACACACCCGTCTTGTCATTTTTTTATATAAAGTGGGACTTGCATAGCCTTTTGTATGTTATTTTAGCAACTCGAAATCAAATTATTTTATGAAATTAACTTATCAGGTTAACCACCCTTAAACCCCTTTTTAACAGCATCCATATAAATATTTTTCAAGACATTTTCAACATATTTTCTTATTTAAAGAAAATCAAAACTTTTCTAATATCATTTCAAACATATGGACTATGTCCAAATCATCGTTTATGTTCAAATGTTCTAGCATGAAGAAACCAATCCTAAAAGCCAAATCTCTTTTTTTTTCTTTCATAAACATAGTTGTTTATCACAAAATATTTGCAAATATCGCATTTGTGAAAAAGGGCAAAACTCCCATTTTCTTATAAAATCCTTTTGAAAACAACATCGTAAAGAACTTGTTTGCTTGTAAGCAAATTCTTAAAATCATCAACATAAATCATTCTTAATCCTTGCAACGCTTGTGATAAAATAACTATTTGAAAAGTGTTGTTTGCTTCTTAAGAAGCAATCCTTGCGACTTTAGAAAATTTTCATTAAAGTCATCCTTTTCAAAACGTGTGGTTTTTCATTAAAGTCATCATTTTAAAAATTTATGCTTGCCCATTCATAAGAAATTCATAAAAATATCAATCATAAACATATTCAATTATGTGAATACATAGAAGGAAAACAATATTTTAGAAAGTTCACTTGCTTACCTAAGATAGTCTTAACCTCCTTCTTCCATACTTCTCCTTGCCTTTGCCTAGATAAATAAAAATGACATTTCATTTATATGTATCAATTTCAAATGTTTGCATCCTTTAGGGTTTTTCAACCTACATAAATCCATTTCGATTTACGTTAACCTAACTTAACACACTTGTCTTTCAAGTTGGGTGTCCATTTTCAAATATCCTTGTACTTCCATAGCACCTATTCATTTTAAAATTCACCTCTAATAGGTTAAACCCTCATAATCACTTATGATACTTGTTTATATCTCATTATATGTTAAATTTCATACCAAAAATATAGAATTTAATATTTATTTTGATTTATTCCTCAATCTGTCCATAATGTTGAAATCAGACACACTGATCTCTCTAATTTTTGAATCATAATCAAATCAAGGAATTTAAATTTAAAATTTCTATCACACCTTAATAACTACATTAATTAATCAAAAAAATATTTCTAGCATAAAATAATAAGTATTTGTATTTATTTTGGTATTTTTACTCTGCTAGACAGCAGCATATATTTTCAGACAGTTCAAATCACGTTAATTATTAGGTATATTTATACCCTTCAAAAATCAATTTTTATTTTGTTCGAGTGTTATTCAAGATTTCTTATATATTATGTAAAATTTTCAGCTCAAAATTTCTTTTATAAAAATTATTAAAAATTATTTGATGCAGCTGATCCTGACATCCGTTCAACCCTGTTCATGTTGAATTTCTTGATTTTTAATTTGCAACCTGCTTATCCTTTTAAGCTAAAAATTGGTTCGTTCCTTAATCACCCTATTGTGAGTTCTCACACAAATTTTTATGCTAAAACACGTTCATTTACTATTTCTTTCATATTTTTTTCTATTTCAGATTCAATACGTATGAACATATCCATGTGACTCATTTCACCCTTATAAGTATTAACACATAATCTATGTGAGGGTTTGGTTTGCTTAATCATTCATCAAGTATTCAAGAAGATATTTACTCGTGAATTTAATATTTATAACCATCTTTTCATTAATCATCAACCAAACATGATTTAGGTTAACGTATATAAATCAAAAACGCATAATACTCACTCAAATTAAACAAGCACATGGGTAAGTCTTGTTGAATTCTTTTTCCCTTCCTTTCTTCTTCCCTTTCCCCCTTGCTTGGCCTGCTTGGGACGACCCTAGCTGTTGCCTCTTTGTGGAGAAATTTTTTTCTCTCTCTCTTGCAGCGTTTACTGCCTTGCTGCCCACTTTCCTCCTTTTTTCCCTTTCATGCTTCTCAAGAAATCCCTTGAATTTCTTTTTTTCACAATTTTTTAAATATGAAAATCTGCTCAAAAGTGGCCCACCTTGCTGTCCACTATTGGGACGTTCCATGTGGCATGGATAATGGCAATTTTTGCCATTAAAAATCTACCCAAATCAAGGTCATTTATGTACCTAGCCATGTAGGTCATTTGGAGGCATATTTTGGCATTTTTTTAAAATAAAAAATCAAGCCAAATGGCCCCCTTGCACGTTCCATATGGCCACCTCATCTTGGCCATTTATGGCTACATGATCTGGCCTTCCTCATGTCATTAAACATCCTTGATTTTTCATGGATTTTGTGAATTTTTTTGAAAGTACAAAAATCCTCCAAAAATCCCGCCTTGTGCCACCTCATTTGGCCCCTTAATAATCTCATTAAATCATTGATTTTTGCATTAATTGCATTGATCCCAAATGAATCATACGATGACACGTCCTCTTGAATTAAATCCATCATCTTTAGCATTAATTGAGTTGATTCCAAGTGAATCCTACGATGACACGTGCCCCATATACTTTAAATCTTGCTCGACGAATCCCGTGTTAACACGTGTCACTTGTCGCTTTCGGTTCATTAATGGCGTGTCACTTTTCAGGAACAAAAGTCAATCGCTTTTGTCTTTTTGTGATTAAGCAATTTTCCATGATAATTAGCTTAATCAAACTCTTCTATAAGATTCACCATATCGTTTTAACCGTTCATGATAAATTTCATCTCAAAATGACATTTCTAAAATAAGTTATGGTCATTTGAAATTATCTTTTGAATTTAGATGAAAATAAAAAATTATAATCTCATTATAATTTTCATAATCCAATCCATTCATAAGGTTGAGCACATCATCATGTGCTTACCTTTCAAATTTCACCTCATTCCGCCTTATAGGCGTCAAGTTATGAATTTTCTAACATTTATCACCTTAAATCCATAATTATCAACATAATATCCATTAATTAAACTATAATATGTGAGGTAATTATCTCCAATATATTCACATTTCCTAATCCTCATTAGGCCTTTTTAGTCACATTGACTCACCTTGAGCTATGGTGATTAATTTAATCACCTTTCTTAATCAATAACATTAAAATCAATCAATCAATTGAATCATACATATATTATCTGTACATGCCTAATGTATATGTAAGGGTCCTACTTGGGTATGGGTATCACATTATTCTTCAGTCAAGTTGATTCCGACCAAATGGATGTCTCGTCGCAATAACTTTCAAACTGATGTGACTCCATTATCAAAAGAAAAAATGAATCTCACTATTCAAGATAACAAAGGACAAGCAGCACTATTCATAGATGCTAAAGCAACGGCTTTATTAAAAAATTCCTTCATCGGGACGCCCGACTCCATCTTTATCCAGGACACGCCACCTGATGGATAAGACTTCGGATTTATCCGCCCCTTAAGTCCGCTCCGGAATTAATTTATTGTAAAATCCGCTCTCCATTTAGTCCTATAAATAGGTGTGTGAAGTTGTAAGAGGCATCGAAGAGTCTTCGAGCCTACTAAGTTTCTAAGTATAAAAGGTGCGAGTATTTAAGAAGTCTTCAGCAGCGTCTTCAGCAGCATTTTCCTTTGTAAAGAGTGATGCTATCCATGTAAGTTTTCGTTTTAATGTCTGATATTCCTTTTTCATATGATGAATGGTTAGAATATAATATTTTTAGATTAATATTCTGGAATGCTGATTATTGGATCGGACGTAATGTTATCGTATTCACAATAGAAACTCAACTATCAAATTACTTGAACATCGTCCTTTTCGTATTATAAATAATGAACAAATAATTTTTATAGAATTAGAATGGGGATATAGTTCATCCTCTAAACAACTATAATTATGTCATTACCATATCAGATAAGGTATTTAAGAAGAAGAAGATTGAAAGAGTTAAAACAAGAAAAAATCTTAATACAACATATTGTTGCTCAATATGATGTCACTAACAACTCCATGATTATATTGCTTATAGAGAAGTCATCGGAGCATTAGGAGTAATCCGATTCTATATCAAATAAATAGAAGAACAAATCTATTATCTTCTAAGATGAGTCCAATAATTAAAGAAATTATCAAAGAATTAAAATTTTTAAAACAAGATAACGAACGATACACCAAAACTATTGAAAATCTAACAACTGAAAGAAGCTTATTCGCCATTAGTCTAGCAGGCTAGCTAGAACAATCAAAAGAATATAATCAAATAGAAATATCTGCGCTACAAAAGAAAATTGAATCTCTCCTGGGTTAAAATTTGGTATTAGAGTCAGGTTTAAGAAGGTAATGCTAGAAACCATTCTCTAAGGAAGATTCAATATTCACAAAGTCGTGCAATTGGCTGATATCCCGTGTTGCTAAGATTGCGTTAAGGGAACACAACATATAAGACATTGACTGTGAAAATAAATACTCTAAAGAGACTGTTCTCTACATCATCTTCTTCTTCTTCCATGATACCGAAATTCACTCTGCGAGAGTAAACGATATTCAAAATATGATTGAAGGACCATATGAAAAAATCGAAAAATCAATACAAAATTAGAAAATACCCAAAGAAATTTATAAAATCGGAGCCTTTGATTTTAGAACTAAATATAGAATTAAAACTTTAGAAACCGTATTAGAATCTGGAGAAGGTTCACACTAAATACAATTATTACAAAAGAAAGCTATTAAAGATCTATGTGAAAAAGACTTTAAACTTTTACATTTCGGATTAATCCAAATAGCTATACAGCCTTTGGTCAGAGCAGGATTACAAGCTTCAGTATTAGTGTGTTTAAAAGACAATAGACACAGAAAATTCTCAGATTCTATTCTAGGGATATTACAAACTTCCCTACATGCAGAGCCGATATATTTCAACAGTTTTTCCAATTTTTCTATAAGTTTAACAGATCATCATACTTCAGGTGTATTATTATTATTAATTCAAACTCAAGGATTTAACATAAAAATATGATCGAAGCCCTTATGTATCTAATATCGAATATATTATAAAGCTATAAAAAAACATTAATACTCAAATCTTTAGTTACTCAAGAAAAAAGTGTCACTCCTTATTTTATAACAAATTCTATTCATAAGAAAATAGAACTAAAAAGAATTTTATGGTCAGAAGTAAACCTACCTAAAGAATGAAAATTATAAAATGATTTATCGCCAGAGGTTCCTGAGCAAACCTCAGAAAAAATAGATGCTATTACTAAAACCCTAGATAATATAATCTTAAATTTTGAATCATCTATTAAAAGACATTCTTTTAATATTTCAAGACCTATAACTCCAAAAATTATTTTAAAGTCTTCATCATCTACATTAGAAAGAAGATCTATGTCCTCTATTCCCTCTACAAGTAGATTTCCTTTAAATTATGAGCAAAATATAGCTAAACCAGAGGTTAAATCTTCAGAATCAGATTTTCAATTGAATCAAATTATTGAAAAGACAATATTTAAATTCGATAAAACTTTATTACTAAAATATTATAAAATTGATAAAAATAAAGAAAAAAGAATATTGTTGTTCAATATGTGTACATTATAAAACACCAAGAGAAATATTTAAAAACAGTTCCTAAACCATCAACCATCCCTGAATTATATCAAGAAATCAAATAGATGAAAACAGAAATTGCTGAATTAAAAAATAAAATTCAAATTTTAGAATTACAAACTACAACAGACAACCAAACACAAGGAGAACAAGAACAGGAAGAATTTGAGCAACAATTAAATGAAATGATAAAAGAAAATGATCAAAACAACTAGAATCATCACTACATACTTTATATAATCGAACTCAAAAAATTATATCTCAAAAATGGTACTCAAAAATCACTCTAAAAATTATAGACTATCCTGAAGATTTCTCTATAGAATTAATAGCTTTAATAGACTCAGGCGCAGATTTAAATTGTATCAAAGAAGATATAATACCACCTAAATATTTTGAAATAACAAATTCGTCTATAGCCATGGCTGACGATACAGATATGACTGTCAGATATAAATTATCAAAAGCTCGTATTTGTAACAAAAATGTATGCTTTCAAACTCCATTTATCTTGATTAAAAATATGCAATAGAAAATTATACTAGGAACATCATTTTTTTCAAATGATCAAGTCATTTATAGTAACAAATGAATGTATACATACTACTATTCAAAACAAAGAAATTATATTTTCATTTATAAAACCACCAGAGATGTCGTTATTAGCAGAGTTAAAAGAAACATTATTATATAAAAAGAATTTTTTATGTTATTTCCGAGAACAAAATAATATGAAACATATTGAACATCAAATACATTGGCCTCTCAAAATAACTATAGAAGATTTTCGTAAAAAACTATCCGGAGAAGTATGTTCTGAGCTTCCTAATGCCTTCTGGAATAAGAAGCATATAGTTAAACTACCATATATAGAAGAATTTAATGAAGAGAAAATTCCAACAAAAGCTAAACCTATACAAATGAATCTAACATTATTAAAGTATTGTAAACAAGAAATCCAAACTTTATTAGACAAAAAATTGATAAGATTAAGCAAATTACCTTGGAGCTGCCCAGCCTTTTATGTTAATAATGCAACCAAAATTGAACGATGAGCTCCTAGATTAGTAATAAATTATAAACCATTAAATAAAGTCTTAAAATGGATAAGATATCTCATTCCTAATAAAAAAGATCTATTACAAAGAATTATAAAGGGAAGGATATTTTCAGAGTTTGATTTAAAATCTGGCTACTGGCAAATCCAGATAGCTGAAGAAGATAAATATAGAACAGCATTCACGGTACCTTTCGGACACTATGAGTGGAATGTTGCTCCGAGAAAACACAGAGGTTTGAAGGTCTGCCTACGTACTCAATTTTGCTTCTTGTGCATGTTCTTCATCCCTCACATTCTCAACCTTCTGGGTATTCACATCTCCTCTAAGGATTGGCCCTTGTAGAGTTGCAATTCTCTTGTATTCCATCCACACTCTTCAAGAATTTTCAACTTTCAATATTGGCTGGTATATGAGTTAGAGATACAAGTCTTGTAATTGGGGATATCTACGGCAGGTCAGTTTTGTAAAGTCTTCTGGTAACTCATTCAGGCCAAGACTTGTGAAGATTTTTGAAAGACTTGCGGTAAGATTTGTAGGTAAGACAAGTAGAGATATCTTAACTGCTTCAATTGACTGAATGAGTTCACCATCTCCATACTAGAAAGCATGCCTCTAGATTCAACAATCATAAGCATAAAAAATGATTCCAGAACTGAACCAATTAGTTTATCAGGTCATGCATCTTGCAACTTCAAATATTTATGTCATCATCTTTCTTATAATCTTAAAATGACTGCCCCAATAGGTTGCTGAAATAATTTCTACTCATGTTCTTTTTTTGATTACTTGATGAGGTTATATGAAACCTTCCGCTATCCACAATAATCAGTTTCTCCTTGCATATTATATGTCTTTTGGAAAATTCGAGCAGTACACAAAGCGTTCTTTTAATTTTGATGGCAAAGAATGAAAACTCAAAGCACTTTAAACTTTACTCTCTTTGCCAACCTACCACTCACTTTCCTCTATTTTGAGACGCATTAAACCTCCAAGGGCTTTTGTTGCAAAAAGGCATGTTACTACAGCTCTGCACAAATTTCTTGCCTAAGTTCTCTGATGGATCCGACCAAAGCAAGTGTTGTCTTCCTAAAGCCACCCATTCCCATTACCGTAATGGCTAAACCTTCCTCTTCATTGTCCACACAAAGCAATGTTCTCAGTATCCTTCCTTTATCTTTTTTCTTTCCATAAACATCCAATTCGGTTTTGAAATTATCAGATTGCACTCGGCCTTTGGTCTACACAAATCGTATTTCCTCTCTCATTCTGAATTTCGACCATTCCTTAGCAACTGCACCTAATCTCTTTCTGATTTCTTCCATCTTATGCACCATATACAAGTGAAAAACAAATCAATTGGAGACTGAATCACAGAAGCAAAACTTGTTCAGTACTCGTCCTACCTGTCTTTTTTTTTCCATCTCTCACTGCATCTTCAAGCATAGCCAGCACTACGGACCGATTGCTTCCAAATCTTTCAATGTCTTCGTACAGGACGCTGAATAACACTCTCTTCAAAAATTTTGGACAGGCTTTATCAGTTTCTGCTTTTAAAAGGCGTAATAAAGCCGCTTCGGCAATTATTCGTGGCTGAGAAATCACAGGGACAAAGGAGCTTAAGAAACTAGGATGCATTTGTTTTAAGGTAAAAATAATGAAACACAGGAGAATAGTAAGAGTACAAAAGGTCAACAAGCTATTAATGTTGTCGAATAATATGTGATTGCTAAGGATGGTTAAACATCTTAAATGTAGAGCATCATCATTATCTCTCTTAACATAAGAGCGCTGTTGAGCTTGATGAGCTTTCCCAAATCCAGTCCTTTGAAAACAGGAACTAGGCAACAATTTAGGTTAGACTAATCCGACATCAGGATAAATTTATTTATCTTAATCTTTACTATTACAAAACCTTTAGGCACTTCGACCCATCGTTTAATCCAACGATTGATGGACTACGATGTTCCACCTTTCAATCCAACCCTAAATTTGATGGACATTTTAATAATTTCATATATCAGTTAATGGTGTTTATTAACATCTACAACAAAATAGGCATTTTTGAGATTAAATTTAACATAGGAAAAAAATCCTAAAACCCATTAAAATTTGTTAGAATGTGCTAAAGTTTGGAAGATAGTATTAAAGATATGTTGGCCTGTTGAAGTTTATTAACACTTGATAACAGCTTGTTATGTTCATAAGTCTATGAAAGATTGTTAAAAGAAACATAGTTATAAAATTTTAAACTGGAATGCCTAAATGCACCTAAGTGCACTTAGGCTATGTACACCTTTGTGCAGTTAACTCATTTCTTAATTTTTTTTGAAATTTTTTATACAACTATTAATCTAAGTATATTTAATATGTATATCAATTTTTACCGAGATTTGTAGATTTTTTTTGGATTTTTTAAAAATCAGTGACATTTTTAGTAATTTTTAAAAAAATTAAAAATGAGTATTTGCACAATTGCACCTTGGTGCACAAGATAACGACTCAATTTTAAAAAATGCATATATACTCTATATTCGGTTTCCTCACAGTTGCATTTCGCTACTTTCTGCGTTGTCATAATATCAAGTATGCGCAACCTGGTCATCCTGGGAACTACTCGCTGGAATCACATGCTGGCATTCTTCGGAGATAATATATTTTTCGGATTTTTAAACAAAAAAAATAACTAAAATATCCATGTTTAAAAATTCAAATAAATGTGTACATATGTCCAAAAATGTTAAAACTTAATTTATAAATTAAATACACATAGATTTAACAGTTTTATTTAAAAAAAAATAAATAAAATATATTTTGTGCCACTTATAATCATTGAGCAATATTAGCACCATAGTAAGAGGTTATAACTGTATGTAAAGATTTATTTATTAGATGACGGAACGAATAACGCTTTTCATTTACAGAACTGTAAGAAGCTCTGAGGACCTATCTGGTCCAATCATGACCGAGTCTTAATTAAGCTACTTAACTGGAGAATAAATAGTCCAACAGAATCGGATATGGAAACCAATCACGCAGATTTAAGTGCACATGAATGAGATCTACAAAACAAGAACAGAACAAAAGAAAATTCACAATGAAAATAGAATATAGACAGATCTGAAAAAGACCTGGATCAATATGAGATAAAAGAAGGCTTCAGTAAATAAATAATTATTGAGATTTACAGTTCTGATGACAAAGAAGTAAGGAAGGTAAGCCTGGGATGGAAAGAGCATATCTTACTCAAACTGAAGTGCAAGATCAAAGAACGATTTTTAGGAGGTCGACTCAGTGAGCTTGAGTTGCACCTTCAGTTGAAATGGAGCGGGAGAGATGAAAACGGAAAAGAAGAGAAGAAGGCAGGGACGGAGAAGACGGAGGAAAAAAAAGATTCTTGTGTGACCTGATTGTAAGTTTACTCATTTATCGTGGGCTTTTTTGCATTTCAAACACTCCAAGTTTGTATATTTGCTTCTTAAATTTTGAATCTATGTATTTGCATCTTAAACTCTAAAATTTTTTAGTTTGTTGCATTTTAATCGCTGGACACTGGGACTGTTAGAAAAGATGATTGAACTCAAAAGATCTAAAATACCCATTCAAATTTATCAAAACTCAAAAACGAATCTCTTTTTGGAACTCCAATTCGCTTCAGTTCTATTAATATTACCATAGGCTGTGAATTAGAGTGTCAAAGAGGAATTTTCAATTTTGAGTTTTGATAAAAATGAAAAGGAATTTCCAACATTTCTTATGGTTTAATCATATTTTTTAACACTCTTAGCGTCCAAGGGTAAAAATGCAACAAAACCACAAATTTTAAAGTTTAAAATGTAAATGCACAAACATTGAATTTAAAATTCAAAATACGCAAAATTATAGGTCTAAAATGCAAAAAATCCAAGTATTATGTAGACTGTTGTTCTTATATCTGCATTTTTGTACTTTGAAAGTTTAATTTTTTGTTGCGTTTTAAATGACGCTGCTTTTAAGGTGAGTAAGGTATAAAATGCAATAAATATTAAAACGTTAAAGATTAAAAATACAAATATAGAAACTTCAGAGTATAAAATGCAATAAATATTGTAACGTTAAAGCTTAAAAATACAAATATAAAAACTTCAGTCTAAAATGCAATAAATATTATAACGTTAAGGCTCGAAAATACAAATATAAAAACTTAAAGAGTCTAAAATGCAATTTTACAGTATAAAATTCAAAAATCCAGCAGCATGGGGAATGAGGTTTATACAGTCAACTCCAACCTGGAGAGGTCCGAGTTGTGCAATTTCTCTTGCGTCGAGGGATCCTCTGGTAATTTTTCTTTGTCCGTTCAATTTTTATGCCTGACATTATTTTCATTTTCCTCCTTATCCTTTTGGATTCTACAATTTCTGTTTATCAATGGCTATTGATTCTGCAATAGCATTCTCACTTCCCAATTTATTAAAAACGCCCATAGTTAAGCCAGGTTCGGACAGAAGCATTGACTGATGAAACATGATTTTAAGGATTACCGACCGTCACATAGCTCTGATTGTATCTAAATGGCCGCGGATATCTTATGAACGTTGCAAGCAGTAAATATCTTTTGCTTGGTTTATAAGTGGGGGAAGTGCCATGGAACTGTTTAAATTATTTAATGAAACCCGTTGAACCATGCAAATTTTCTAAATAGAGTAATTATTCAAAACCATTTTTTCTACTGTTTCACACATGTCTATGTTGGCAAAAATAAATCGGCATGAAAATTTGCATGGTTTATATAATTTAAAAGATCATCTCGACCTACGGAAATGTTCTTTTTTCCCCCTTCCATTCGACACCGTCGTGGCCTCGTAGATGGCCCTATCAATTGGGCACAGCATAATGGACAACCCAAAAGTAAAAAGGGTGAGATTATCATTACCATTGGACTGCCCGATTTCCATGCTCAAATAGATGTTTGCCATGCACGTATTTCTCTAACATGTGGACCGTTTGCCCTTTTTTTTTCTTTTTTTTCGTGCTTCTTACTTTTTTTTCCAAAAAAGCTTACCTTTTTTTGTGGTTGCTACTTTTTTTTTTTTTTCAAAAAATGAACTGCTGCTTTTTTCCTTTTTTCGGTTTTTCTTTTATTTTTATACAAGCAAGTTATTGGAGCACAGCTCAGGTCAGTATCGACCTTTATCTCAGCCGTTAATGAAAAGATGCTCCTCTTAATTAAGAATTAGTGACGCGTGTAACTGGCCAGTAATTTACCAGGTTTTGTCGGCCAGTTTGTGAATAGAATATGGACCTCATCTTCCACCGAGACGTTCTTCGTAAGTCGTCGCTGATTTTACTTTTCAAGTATTGCCATGAAAACACGCTATCTGGATTGTGAATTCCTTGCCGTCGAAATAGATTACAAAAGAAAACCATAGTAAGAAATGCGGCCACTGTGAAATTGACAAATTCAAACTGGAAAACGTATCTGAATTATAAACCCATGAAAAGACTCGTTCAGCGTCCCTAATTTCAATGTAGTGGTAAATTTTTCTTTAAATGGAGTGTTTCCTTAGCTCTGAAAAAAAGTACGAAAAAGTTGCTGTGGGAAAAAGTATTGAAAATTGCGAAAGTGATGTAATACAATAGAGGTAAATTTATTTATTTATTTTTTTTTTTTTGAGGGTGAACAGAGGTAACAATTAAGACCGAAGGGTATTGTATGCAATAATGTGTAAAAATAATTGAAAAGTCGGACAGTTGTATGTAAAGATGTGTAGAAATGACCAGAAACTAAAGTAATTGTATAGAGACAGCAGCGGTTGTATTTCTTTCATGTTGCCACCTATTATGAATCTGGTAATCTCAGGAGAAATGCAAAACCATCGTTTTGCTAAACTGAGAACTGTATTGGCATCCTGAGTCTTCCATCATGGCCTGGCCTGCAAAAGCTTTGCAAGTCATATCCAATTATCCATCAAATCACTAGCATTAGGAAACAACCTCCAATAGTAAACATCTTCAGACAGATATTGTGATTCAGTATACCGTCTATCTAACCGCACCTTCAATAAGAGATCTTGTGTATATCCATTTCTAAATACGCCTTAGGAAATAGTTATTGACAATAAAGTTCCTTGAATTACTCCCATTTGTCAATTTCTCATTACATTTCCTATTCATTTTCTGTTTCCAAACAATGCTTCACAACACGGGGGAGAGAGTGACACAAATGATTCGTGACACCTATGCTTTAAGTTATTACCTCGCACCATGCAAGGCGGAAAAGCTTGACGAGAAGTTTTAAAAAAATAATGATGATGATGATGATAAATATGAGTTACAGAGTTTACACCGTTTCCAGCAGTGAGGACTGTGGCATTCTAAAAGACTACTCTACCAGCAGCAGAATTACTCCCTCTGGTAGAATGAGAGAAGGAGATCCGTATGTACAGAGAAAAGTTGTGTGTCCACAAAAAGCTGCATTCCCAAAAGCAGAGAGAGACATAAGCGCAAAATTCAAGATTCCATAAAGGTTTATTTCTTCTTCTTCTACTACCATTAAAATAATTTTGTACATATGTGCAAGGAAATAATAGATTAGAAATCTTAAAATGGAAGGGAATTAGAAATGGAGTTATCTAAACATTGCCAAGAATACAACTGTCATTCCCACTTCCACCAAAAACAAAATTTACATTGGAATCTTCAGTAAGAAATATTCTAGATATCAACTGGCCAAATATTGCATGTGTTATGTGGGTATCAAGCACTTACAACACATCAAACACGCTCATGGGTTCACAAGTCTATAATGAATACAAATCTGCAAAGGGCAACCTGAGTAGAAATATTGAAAAAGAAGCATGTTGGATATAAGCATACCTTCATAAAGGGCCTGTCGCGATTTGGGAAGGAATCAATAAAACTCTCTTTTAAAAGTAATGAGACCTATGGTAGAACCATAGAAGCATAACACAAAATAATTACCAACTGCTAAACATATTTGAAGGACAGGATTAATGTGGGGTAAATGCAACCAATGCAAATTGTTTGAGCTGCTGCTTTGCATCAACTGCCAAAAAGCAGAGCAACATTACGCATCAACCAAGAACAAAGATTTATTTCCTTGATAAATTCAGGAAAAGTTCTCCATGGGAATAGGAATCCACTCCCTATGCTTACTTTCCTTGATAAACTAAGGAAAAGTTCTCCATGTGAGTAGGAATCCATTCCCTATATTTACTTTCCTTGATAAACTCACGAGAAGTTTTCCGTAAGAGATAAACACATTGTGGCAAAAGACATGCAGTGCCAGCCATCAATGTTGTTTTCCAAACATGTACATGAATGACCTGCACAAACTTTCCAATACAACCTTCCTTAAAAGTGGAGTCAGGGCATAATAAAGAACCTTGTCATCATTTGATTGCACATTTGTGATTGTGTGCGAACGCAGATTTGAGCAGAGAGAGTCTAAATAAGATCTCAGGACTGCTAAGAAGCCTTTCACAGCTTCAACCTATCATATGATAAGAATAAATATGTAAGTTTACAATCATGAGCAGTTCTTCAGACGCTTTCTATGCAGCTGCAAGCATTAGCATATCATTCTTCCATAAGTACTACATATTTAAAGCCCTCAGCCCCTCAGCAAAAGCAAATACCAAACATTTAAGAGCCCTCGGCTCTGTGCCAAAAACCAAGCTCTTCAGCGAAAAACAAGTCCTCCAGTCAAAGAGGGTCAAGTGATGAAGAATGCAATGTGAGAAATTAGGCCACTGGCAGTGAAACAACTATTTGTACAACTAAAGGCACTCAGAAGTGCTAATTTGCTAATTTGAACCTTCCACCCACATAGCATTGATTAAACCAATAGAGCAGACAAAAACTGGTGTAAGGTAATATATAATGAATAATGACATGCCAACCAAAAAATTAAACTGTATTCCTCAGGTGGTAATTAATTTTTTTTAGCTTCTAAAAATGGAAAAAGGATATACCTGTACATCTGTGCATTCATAGACTGGCCTTCTTCTTGCTAAGAAACTTTCCCCCACTAGCTTCGCATGATATGGACTTAGTGAGGAGAGTAACTCTTTTTGTTGTGGCAGTTGTGGTAATCCGGGGGACTTCACCTGCATCATCAATGAAACATGGAAAATCATTGCATAACTCAAACCAGAAGCACATCTAAAATAAACTGTAGCACATAACAAAAAGAAATGTAAATGCTTGTGAAGTTGCAAACCTAACAAAATAAGCAGCTATTACAGACCATTATCATAAAAAAAATGAAAGGGAAAGAACAAAAAATGAAAACAGACACACAAAGGAAAAGCAAAAGAAATAGCTGTTTATAATGAACCTGTTAGTTAATATTTTTCAATAAGAAAAAATTGCAATTACATTCTAAATATTGTTCTCCTTTCCATTCTCTGTTGAAAGGAGAATCAGTATCAGGCCAACTACTTGCAGAGAAAATCAAATGATGAAGAAATTCCATAAATCATCAGCCTGATCCATGCAGCATTAGGTTGATTTAACTAGTGAAAACCCTAGTAATTGCAAAACAAATATGCCGGGGCATTTGAAAAGTCAACTTATTTTTATTTTTCTTCTTCTCAGGGAGATCCTTAGCACCAGTCTGTAAACGCATAGGTGCACCAACGGTCCAGTATTCTGTAGAAGGTTGCCAGAAGTAAAAACTTCACTGCACACAATCTTTGGAAACAGAGTGAATAACTATTCAGTGTGGGTGGAGAGAGAATGGTGGATGGACTAACCGCCTGCAAATATTTAGTCTTCACCAGTTCACCAAACAGAATTCTCCCTGAATTCTAGCCTAGTTTTAGAAGCTAGATGTTATCGTAAACAGTGATGTGGGGCATGAAGAAATTTTTTTTTAATCCTAACCAGTGATGTGAGCTTGAAGAAACTTCCATAAATTAGGATTTACTTTCTTTAGGGTTTTATTTGTAAGTTTTGCTATTTTAGGAATTTGGTATCTTTAGTTTAAGTAATGGCTTAAATTGTCTTTTCTTTCTATTTTTTAATTTTCATATTATGCAATTTTTTTTATCACACGACTTCACGTATTTCTTGTTGCTTTTTCTTGTTGCTCAAGTTTAGGCTTCAATATTTTCTTATAAATAGGTTGTTATGTTCTGTTGTAAGCAATCTGGTCAGGACCAGACCCGCTGATTAGACCAACTTGACCAGGAACTGGCCACCAGTCCAGTTCATTTACAAGCAGTCCGATTGGATAAGAGAAAATCATTCAAACTGTGTAAACCATGGTTGGACAGAAAATAACAGTCAAGTGCGGTCCAACCAGATCGAAAAGATGAGCTATTAAAACTTCTTTAAAAAAAAAAAAAAAACTAAAATGAAATCGCCGCTCACGCCTGTCTACCCTCCCTCCCCTGCAACCAACAGCACGTCTGCCATTTTCACTATGCCCAGGCACCAAATTACGCTACTGCAGGTCATCATTAGCAACGTCTCCGAACTCTGGAGTCCAGCCGTCCTATCCACCTGCTCCCTGGTCATCAGCATCCATCTCTATCGATCCACCCGGACAATCACCATGGCCGTCGGTTGCAGGACTTCCATTTTTTCCAATTCCCTTCTCTCCCCATATCTCTTCTCCACCCTCTCAACAAGATACCTGAGAAATGAAATGGGTGGGAAATGGAAGAGGATAGAACAGGTGAGCCATAAGGGTGGGAGCACAGAATAGAAAATACGGGGATGAAAACAGATGAAGATGGGAGGCGTGTGAGAAGTTAGGCGTACAAAAACACGGTGATGCATAGAGGGTGAGGGTGAGCTAGTGAGGGCAGGGGTTGATTGGTGAGGGTAAAAGGCAAGAATAGATGGGATGGATGATGTTGAGGACAAAAAGCTCTCAAGGATGGTAGCAATTTTCTTAAAAATCGAAAAAGGTCTAGCACTCTACATTACATAAAAATTTTATTTTTGATGAGAAGGATTGGTTTGTAGGCATTTAAAATCTTATGTTTGATGAGAATGGTAAGCTTATAGTAAACTTGGCGACAATAATGGACTTGTAGACTTTTAAATCTTTCATATTTTTTGAGCACATGAATTGTTATTATCACTATTGTAAGAACTAGATCGAACCGGCCGATTGGACCAGTTCGACTAGGAACTGACCACCTAGCCAGTCTGATTCACCTCAGTTACCGGTACGGGTTTGGAAAATTAAATTAGTAAGAACCGGTTTAACCAGTCTAGTTTCCGGTTTTTCGCTCGTAGGTCCAACCGGTTTGATGGTTTAAAATAAAATTTTTAAAAAAAAAAAAACATCCTTTCAATTTTACTCCGCCATTGGCGACAGAAGTCCTAAATCCTTTCTCATCTCTTTCTATCTTCTGTTTTCCTCCTCTCTCGAATACAAGCAACACGACTGCAGCTCTTCTTCTATTCATTTCTCCGACGCAGGCAGTTGAGCTGCACGCTATCTCAACTTCTAATCGGTACCTTCTTCCCTACAAAAGCATCTTCTTCTCCACATTAACAATTTATTTTCTTCTCCAGCTCGTTATTATTCAGTTGTTAAAGTCAGTCAGTTGCCATTTCTCCCTTTTCTGCTTTAATTTTCTTGTTTGTTGGACCTTAGCTGTGTTTGTCTTCTTTTCGATATGCTCTCTTTGCCATGAAATTCGATCACCCCTACCATGCTGTTATCCTTTTTTCTCCAGCCAGTTGTAGCAGTTGTTCCCACATCATTTCCGTAACAGCTATCCTACAAAATTCCGACCATTCATTTGGCCAAATAATATACAATCATCCATTTCTGCTAGCTCCAGAGATTCGATCTCCAATGCAGTCACCAAACTGACAAAAATCCCCAAAATGAGCAACCACTCTCTCTTCAAATGATTTGAAATTTAACAACCTGGCCGCTGAAAATTCACATTTAGCAATTCCATTCCATGCGGTCTGAATAAATAGATGTCGGCGATGTTTGGTTTGGACTTTGGATGTTAGGACTGTGTTGGATGTTGGCATATTACTTCCATATTCTTTGATTAAAATGTGGCCATGTCTGCTAGGAATTAAGATGTTGATTGCATCTTATTTAATGTATATAATTCATATGTAAATTAATATAAAAAAATGTACTCAATATTTTGTAGTAATGATTTATGTCTTGTGTTGATTTTATTATTAGACTTTATACTGCTTCAAATGTTTTCAAGTGATCTAACTAGAATTTTTATCATAATTTTCTTTTTTTATGCTTTGCAATTATGTAAATTTGCAAAGACCAAATAAAAACAATAACAAAATTAATCCGAAATAATAACAAATTCAGGCTTTGTATTTTTTTTTTTCTTTTCGAGGCAAGTACTTAGTACTTTGTAACTGGTTCAAAATATGATTCTAATTTACAATATTTTCACCCTTTCAAGTAGTAAATTTTATTGATAAAAAAATTGTACATTTTAAGCTTAAGAATCTATCATATATTTTATTTTATTTAATATGTCAATTTTCCGATTCAATCCAGTTTTCATAATCGGTTGAACCGGTTAGATCAGAACTAATCCCTTGACCGGTTCTATTCTTACAACGTTGAATGTTACATAATTATGAATGATTTAATTGTTCAACACTCCAACCATTATTGATTTATTCTCTTATTGTATTAGATATGTTTAGAAAAGTGCAATTCATAAATGCACAGAGATAAACAAGGAGAATTCAAGAGTCAAGCACCAAGGCTTACTACACATTTCAAGTTAGTTAATATAGTTGATTTTTTCTAATTTAATATATTGTATTTGTGCTTAGTTAATGAATTTTGGAAGATTTTCTATTAATATTTTCCTGCATGTCTTGTTGGGGCAATTAGAGTCTAACATATTTTTTATTTGGATTATATTTTATAACTCATTTCAAATATTACAATTAAGCCTAAGAGAGAACAAGTTCCCATGTAACCAGTGAGGAGACAACAAGCTCCACCTAAAGCACAACAGGAACACAACCCCTCCGTGCCCTAACATACTGATTTAAAAGTTATGAATATATAATTTTAAAAGTATATAATTAATTAAAAATAATTAAACATTTATGATATCATAAATTTGTCATGCTAACGTCACCAATTCAAACCAATCTACTTAACCAGTTGAACTGGTTCGAACCAGATTAGTTCATTTACCAATTTGGTTCTAACAACATTGGTTGTAACTTGTAAGACAGTTTGACTAGAGAGAACCAATTCAGGATCTGCCAACCTCTTACAACAGTCTCCATCTTCTCCCTTCTCAAGTGACTAAGAACAGTGATAGACAGGTCATCGTATACAGCATTATTGAGAGGAATTTTGCCGTATCACTGGGAAGAAGTAATCAACCTTCAAAAATGACTTCACTACATATCCTACATGCTAAAGCCAAAAAAGCATTCACAATCATCAGGGTTCCCTTCATTCTAGGGATAATTAGATTGGAGAAATTGGGTGTAAGTTGTTATGTTTTCTTCCCTTTTAACCATTGCTTACCCCTAGTCACCCCTTTCAGCAAATTCTAATTAACCTCATAAAACCATGAACAGACAACACTGAAATATCCCCTCTAAAATTATAACAGACCGACCCAAAAAAGTGATTCTGAGCCGTTATGTTACAAATGGCATCAGAATGGACTCCTCCACTGGATGTGAGGTAGAAGCCCAGACTACCCAGAATTGAGTTAAGTAGCGATTCGAAGAAGAACCAAGTGGAAGCTAGTGGGTCTATAACAGCCTCGAACTGAATCTTGCATCAAAAAAGGGAGAGAGTTCCTAAGGGTTTATAATTAGGTCTCAAGTTGAACATAGTGTAATGTGTTTTAGAAACCATGCAGTTGGGCCATAAGCCAGACCAGACAATATCACACTGTGGACCCATAACTCACAGGTCCATGATCGTTTTTCTCGGTTTGGGTGTTACCATAATGTTCATGATTTTCTTCATAATATACTTGCTGAATCAAGCATGTCGCCATTCTAAGCAGCACTAAAGTCAAAATGAAAGCCTTGGGTTGAAGGCCAATCTGCATAGGCCATCTTAGGCGACCACATTTTTCAGAAGAAAAGAATTAGACCATATAAGATAGAAAGATCTGTCACTTATCCTTCCTAGAAAGAAAGATCAAAAGAGACAAGCCCAGTGAAAGACCACTATATAGCATGATTGATTAAAGGATGCACACCTGGTTCTTGTTGGCATCAATCAGAATGACATTTGCTAACTTGGATTGTATTTCAGAAGACTGCTTCTTCACGCCAACCTAAATGGGGAACAGAATTGTCAAACAACAGAAGATGCTTGTATAAAGAAAGATGCTCAGACATAAATTCAGCAACTATTGGTATTTTTTTCTCCATTTGGCAAGAGATTCCCTAAAAAAAGAAAAAAAAAAAGAAATTCTTATACCTTCCTACACATTTTTTGATATGATTTAACATCTTTAATTACCTACCCTACTTTTTCTATTATTACCACTATATTCCAATCATTTTTTCACATCTTTTCATACAACTACCCTGTTTTTTTTTTATCTTTATTCTCTTTTCTCCTAATCATTACTCCTTTTCATACCACATAACTCTTTTTTCTCCCAAAATACACCATAAATATCATGGAAGATGAGCATACGCGGAGTCTTCAAACATGACAGACAACACACAAGTCACGTGAAATTTTGGCCCATGCAGCAAAATGCATAAAATGGCAGCTCTCACATGATGGATGCCCATACAGCATTACAGCTAGAGTCTACATGATGGTCCACCATGAGGTAAGCACCTCATGGTGGACAACGAACAAATGAGGTGAACTCCATAGGGAGTTAGTTTTCAAATGACAAGATAAAATCCATGTTATTACATTGTGGAACAACTAGAATCCATCATCATCTAAAGGTGAGCTTAAGTGAGCCTTATCGGAAGTACCCCAATCATATCTGGCCACTTTCAAGTGAGTCATCCATCACGTGAGGCCAGCTTCTATCTTTTTCTATATAATTTGGCTGCTCCAAAGAAAATTTTCTGCAGATATTAGCCTCCAGCGTAGCAGGAAAACAAATAACAGACAAAGCTAAACACATGAATATGTACCAAAAATTTAGGTTCCAACGTGTGACCACAAGAAAAGGATTTTTACATTTACAGCCAAAGAAAGAGGGTATTTAACTTAAATAAAAACAATGGTCTCATTTCATAAGCATATACCAAATGTTAAACAAATGTTTAGAGCCTCCAGTAACTGTTAAACTTAAGATCAGAAAACACACCACGTATGGAACAGGTGCATCCAAAAATTCCAGCATATCATTGGGCAAAACCTGCAAAATGAACAAAATGGTAGCAAGAACTTTTTTTCAAAGATTCGATCTAGAAACATTCTCTACCACAGCCTAGAAGATAAAATCAGCAATGCTGTGTGTGTAGGGTGACTAGGATCCATACCGGCATCAACAGGCTCTGCCACTGGTATGGGCGAATCAATGGGATAATTGATAAAATTATAGCAGACAAGATCCCCTACAAAAAAGGGGGGGAAGTTATAATGGTTGCTGCAATGGAATATAAAGCTCAATGTTATAAAGACTAGTTCACAAACCAATTGTCTGAAGAATACAATTTATTAAGTTCACAAACCATCTGAAGAATACAAAATTGGCTAATTTAAGTACATTGCTGGGGGCAGTTCCTCTGCAATGGTTTCATAGCCCTGAAATCAGTTCTATTGCAACCAGGGAAGAGTTGCAGAACAGGTTTTGAATGTGCTGCTTCTATCAATAGCGGACTGAATCTAGAACAGATGTCATGTCGTGGGAGCAGTGAAACAACTGCCAATTATATTCACTTATATGGCACCCATCTTCAGAGAATAAGAGAGAATGGGGATAAACCTGAATGAAAGAGAAGCAAGCAACAGGTGGGTGCCCAATAGAAACGGCCCCTTAATTTAAAATTTATAATAAGTTGTTAATCAGGATTATATTAAAATTGCGTTCCAAAGAGGTAATTTAAATTTTGGATTTTGTAGATATAGAAATTGGGAAGCATGTTTTAGAGTTTTGGTTATTATTGGTTGACAAGTGTTCCTCTCCCACTAAATCTTCTCTCAAATTCTCTCCTAATTTCATGTTCCTTCCCACGCGTTTGTATTCCTCTTTCCTTTGTGAGAATCTTCTCTTTCTTCCTAAGTGTTCCACCTTATCCTACATTAGTTGCTGATCATGTTTACCTCCTCAGGACATGCTTTCTCTACAAACCTTTGAATTTTAACATATATAGAGACGGAAAATAAAGAAAAACTCCCGTGGCTCTTGAGAAATGTCAACCGTGAAATGATTTGTTATAAAATGAAACCAATCCAGCCCAGGATATAAACTGTCACCATCCAATAATAATGCTCAAATAAACACCATGTTGACCACTCAGCAACTGCAGATTCAATCTTAGCATACCATCAAATTAATAGCAGTAAGGATAATCACAAGAAGTAGAAAGAACATTCTAGCAACTACAAATAATGATCAGGACTGCTATCCATGGTTTTCAAATCATGGCATTAAAGATTGGAAGGAAATCACACATTTGTCATCAGAAAAGTGGCACTGCCGATAAACCACAAGTTCTATTGTGTAATCCCAGATCAACAGGTCGGAATTCTAAATCTCCTTTTGTTCCCACTACTCTCAGGCTCTCAATTTTCTCTAAGTTTAAACATGGAGCTTAGAGAGAACCACAATCGAGAATCTTGAGCAAGAAATATAAGCAAGAGTAAAATCATGGACTGTTTGATGCAGGGTTATAAGGAAAAAAAATGAGTAAAAAATTTTTGGAAAAATTTTGGAAAAAACAAGAAATGATATGATATGATAGGAGCAATGATTACAAGTAAAGAATAGATAGGGTAATTGTATAGAAACATGTGAAAAAATGATTGGAACATAGAACTAATAATAGAAAAATAGGATAATGAGTTGAGATGTTGAATTTTACCAAAATGTGTGTAGAAAAGAGTTGGAAATTTTTTTATTTTTTTTTTAACTGACCCTAAGTGCCACAAAAATTAAAATGCATCTTTTTTTTTTTTTGAGGTTCATTGGAATTGTTTTATAGTGAGCACAACAAAGCTTCTAATTCCTTCACATCTGAAACTTAGCTTTTCAGGAAAATTTACAGTCATTAAGGTATTTTATATTACATACTCATGCCAACAAGTTTGCATAAACAGGACAAATTATGAATTTGTCTTTCAGCAACATTTTTCATTCTAGTTGTAGGATTATTTATCTTTGAAAAAATCTTCTTGCCTTTCAAGGGACTGTTTTTAATAGTTCAAACCAATTTATTTCCATCAAGATATCCTTCCAATAGTTGCAAAATATTCAACACAAGACACTGCAAAAATCCGAAAATTACATGTCACATACCAAATTGGAGCAGATAACCAAAATTTGCTTCTCCAAAAGTGCCCCAGCAAACATTGTTAACACCTGCACTTTCAAAGATCATCACTAAATGAAAGCTTGCGCGAATAAGAAAATTTTTAGCTTTCAAAAGGAGAATGCTTGACAAAAGAACACTAGTTATAAGTGATTACAGCACAGACAAAAACATAAAGTCCAACAGCTTACATGTTCTAGCCGCAGGTTACCACATATGCATGCAACAGTCCAAATAGATAGGGCAACTGCCTCTTCTTCTGACAGGAGAGTACCATGTACCTGATAAAAATAAACAATTAAAACAAATTGGTTAAACAACTGAATAAAGGAAACAAAATTGAAAAATCACCTGCATGTGAAAAGTTGGGTCTTTGATGATGGTAGTTGTTGTAAAAATTGGTCAAATAAAAGGTAACAGCAGAAACCATACCTCAGCCACTTCCAAACTCGTACTGCAAGATCTAAGATCAATGGTCGAACCCGCGATATGCAATACTGTTTCTGCAGGCCGATGAAACTGCAATGGATGAAGGTGCTCCAGAGGGTGGAAAGTAAGTGTGGAACCTCTAGCAGGGCAGCATAGACGGTCGTATTCACAAATTATTCGTAATGATCCATGATTGTTTGCCTGAAAGCACAATCAAGAAGCTAGCAATTCACCTCCACCTCCACAGAGGATATAAAATAAAATTTTTAGAGTAGGATGCAAAACCTTTGCCCATTCAAGAATGTCGATGTGATCATTAGAATCTTCCTGGCCAGATGATGAAGCCTCTTCCATCTCTGTTTCATCCAGCTCACTCCTACAGTGTCTATCATCACATGGGGAACCCTGGAAACTGCATGAGACATTTTTTAATGAACAAAGGGGGAAAAATTTTCGACAACGACAGTTAAAATTTGTCGTGAGACATTAAACCTCTCTATAATAAGTTCAAAACAACCACCATAATCAACTAGATAGCAATCA
This sequence comes from Annona cherimola, assembly GCA_030490835.1. Classification (NCBI taxonomy): domain Eukaryota; kingdom Viridiplantae; phylum Streptophyta; class Magnoliopsida; order Magnoliales; family Annonaceae; genus Annona; species Annona cherimola. The sequence continues at coordinate 19,053,194 of CM059972.1, read as the reverse complement.
CTTTAACATTGAATCGCCATCTGAAAGGCCAATGATGTTATGCAACTTTAATAAATTACATTCATAAATCAAGAAACACGTGTTTTGGATTACACAGGCAAAATAAACAAAGATTAGAACATTGACACTGAGTTCTCCCCCTCCAAAGCATCAGGCCCATTGTTTACTCACTTGGACTATCATTTTGTAACATAATTTGTTTGAGTCCACCTTTCTCTTTTCTTTCTTATTTTCTTCTTCCTCCATTTTCACTTATAGAGTTTATGCATTTTGGTTAAAATATATTGTTGGCAAATGGCAAATTTTATGTAATTCGGTTGATTTTAAAAAGTAGGACTTGTCCTTCTGTTCTTGTCGTATGCGTTATTTTAATGCATTTTTGAAGAAGGTGCTCAGGTAAAATGTCTACTCTTTTTTCCCTAAATGGTTCAGTAAAATCTGTCTCACTAAACAATGATAATATTATTACAATTGCAAAAGCTTCCATCGAAAATTAGTACTGGCCCCTATGATCTTTACAAATAGAGAAGTGCTGAGTAAGATCATTAGGTGATCATCATATTTTGTCATCCAAGATCCACTTGGTCATTCAACAAATGCATCCCCCTCTTCCTTCTACCTTTGCTGTCAAGAGTCATTCATCATAAATTTCACCAATGTTCAGCATCTCCATCCAAAAGGAAAAGCAAATGAGGGTGAACCTCGGCACAACAGTAAGAATTTCTGCCTTTGCAGCCAGAGGTCACAGATTCAAGTCACAATGAAAAGCCTCTTGGTAAAAACACAGCCAAAACCGCATACATGAACACCCCCTTCCCTGAATCCACAATGGTCGCTTGATGCACCTGGTCAGCCCTTCATCCACAAGGAAAGCAAAACTAGCCTAAAATACTCATCATCATAATCATAAACCATTTTCCACCTAAGCTAGACCAAAACACTAAATATATAAAATGACAAATTGGACAAAATCAGATTCCAATATTTCCAGTTTGGAAGTCAGCATCAGCAAACTGCATTACTTATTTCCAGAAAACAATACTGATTTATGTTTCAACATCTGGTAAGTTTATCACATGAGAGAGAGAGAGAGAGAAAGAAAGCAGGAATAGATGCATATACCTGCTAGATGATTCAGAACTTTCATACTGGTAACACCGCAAAAGAGGCAACAGTGTCTCCGGGAAGCCTTTTTCAATGATTTGTTTGTCTCTTATGCAATCATCAACTAAGTTATCATGCCCATTAGAAATCTGCTCTGTTCCTTCAGATTCACTATTATCCGTAAGCCCTCCTGCCTTAGCATTAACTTCATGCAAAACCCTCTCCAAGTGCACATGACAACTTCCATTATCCATGTTTCTTTCAGTGGGAGAAGCTTCTTCACTTGCTACGGATGTCTCCAAGGGCCCTACTTGCATGTCCACCACTGAGTCATGGTTTGGCGAACAATTAGCAGATTTGCTGTGTCCCCCATCATCCTTGTCGCTGTCCCCAGGTACGAAAAGGCTCAACATACCAACCCCTTTTGTTAGCCTTTCTAACCTCTCTTCAGTGAAGATACTGCAGGAAAACAACAATGAACCCAAGCATCAGTCATCAGACATGGTAAAAGATGAATTTCCATGAATACACTCAACTAATAATCAGGCAGGAGCTATCCACCAACACAAAAGCACCCATTTAACATTGAATAAATGACATGAACAAACAGTCTTTAATAACCAAGAGATAACAAGGAATGCAGACAACATCTCAGTTACAGATGAAGAAAGTAACGTTTATAATGCTCAAAAAAAATAAGTACTGGATGGTTCCCCCACCCATCAGCTGTCCCATATTCTTCCACAACATTAGAAATCCTTTTTTTTTTTTTTTTTTGATTTCACAACATAAGAAATCTTAAGGCTACTTCAAAATAAACCCTGCATTGTAAATTGACCATCTCTGTGACTGTCATCATATTTAAGTCGTGTTTGGTAAAATGGAAAAAAAGTTGGTGGACAAGTTTTTGAAAAAGACAGGGTAATGTTGTGATATGATAGGGGCAGTGATTAGGAGTAAGAGAATAAAGTTAAAATATATAAGATAGTTATCACAATGATTGGGAGTAAAATGAATAAAAGTTAAAATAGATGGGGTAGTTCTATGGAAAGATGTAAAGAAGTTATAAAGCAGGTCGTTACGTTAAAAAGTTGTTGAAAAAAAAATATATTTCTTGTTTACTAAATATACCCTAAGCACCAAACTTACGAATTTCATTTTAATCACCAACCTGGACAATTTTAAAAGTTGAAAATGCAAAAAAATTATGAAGTTTACCAAACATTATATGTGGAAGAGTTGGAGAAAATTTTCATTTTTTTCTTGTTTACCAAAGATACCCTAAGCATCAAACTTATGAATTTACTTTTAGGGTATGTTTGGGAAGTGATAAAACTTTTAATGAAAAGTTTTTGGTGTAAAAGTTTTTTAAATGAGAAAAAATTATGTGATATGATAGAGGTAATGATAAAGAGTAAAGAAAATAAAATTAAAATAGATAGGTTACTTGTATGGGTAGTTGTGTAGAAATGATTGAAAAATAAGATAGTTGCATAGGAAGAAGTGAAAAAATAATTTAAAAAATAGAGTAGTTGTGTAAATTGAAAAGTTTTAGTTTGTATGGGTAGTTGTGTAGAAATGATTGAAAAATAAGATACTTGCATGGGAAGAAGTGAAAAAATAATTTAAAAAATAGAGTAGTTGTGTAGATTGAAGAGTTTTAGTTTGAAATGTTTTTTATGTAAACAAGCGTCCCCTTAATCACCAACCTGGAAAATTTTAAAAGTTGAATTAGTTACAAGATAGGTAACAGCTCGTGTCACATTCTAGTTGATGTTAATACAACTCCAACATACTCCATTTTCAACTGACTCCAAGCATTCACTTCACTCAAAAATGGAGTTTGTTTGACAGAGATGATTGCATAAGCTTGTCCTTAATCTTTTCAGTTCCACCATAGGATTATGATGCGAGCATTTTTCATCCATTTGCATATATCTCATCCTCTTTCAAATAAATTCTCTGCTACTCCTTTTTACTATTAAAAAAAAGCCAAAGCTAAAAATAAAATCAGGCAAGACAAAGATAGAAAAGAAACTTCTAGGAAGCCTAGCATTAATATTATATTATCAAGATAAGCAATTACATATCAAAATATCAAGAAATTCACCTTTTTAGCACACCAAAATGCAAATCAAAGAAAGGAAGCCTTGTCAAAATGCAATAACACCGAGGCGTGGTTATGACAAGGCGGCTTAGTGATGAGGAAATGGGTTGCTCCTCTGTGATTACCGAAATCAACCCTGAAGGCTTTTGTACAACTTCCTCGACCAACATGCAACATCCATATAAAGTTGAATCATCAGCCACCTGAGCGAAAATAATCAAACTCCGAATTAATATTGTGTTATAAATTGAACAGAAAAAGAAAGAGGAACTTAGAAACTTTCAGTTAAGAAAATCTTTCCAAAAACCTCATAAATATTTGTTTGATTCTAGAAATAAAATATAAAAATGTTATAAATAAACCCACAAAGAAAGAAATTATATGCTAATCCCTGAAAATATAAATCACATATAAATGTTTAAAATTAAGGGTGTGTTTGGCAATATTAAAAAAATGTCGAGCTAAAACTTTTCAATCTAAACTTTTCACTCTCTATAATTACCTTATTTTTTACTTATATCTTCACATTTTCCTATACAACTACCCAACTTTTCAATCATTTCTACATAACTGACCTATCTATTTTAATTTTATTCTCTTTACTGCCCATCATTACCCTTATCAATCACATCATTTTCTTTAAATTTAACAACTTTTATATCAAAAAGTTTTAGCACTTCCCAAACACACCCCCAATATGTAACAAAGATAAGATCCTAACATTTACACCTGTTTCTTAAATAAATCATGTTCTCCATCACCCTTGTAGGTCAAAAGTCAAAAAGAAGAAACCACCACTTGTTATGCCATTGTCACAAAATTTCAATTATATAGGAGATTTCTGCCATTCCTTATTGGAAGACAAATGACTATGCCCTCAATCCGAGCTAACTGGGTCTATCCAAAGTACTGCTGTGACAACATCCCGTCATGGGCAGATCTGGTGCTCAAACAGTTTGGTTCCACACCACTTCTTACTGCCACCACAGTACATAGTAGGGGAAAATATTGCTGAAATGATCTGCATAGATATGACTTGTCAAAAACTGTTGTCTTAGATAAGCAGCAGCAAAACTAAATGACAGAGGAAACAGGAACATTTGTGAAACATACTTGCAAGCGAAACGTAAATGACAGGTCACTTTGCTTAAGGTGCTCCTGCAAAATGAACCAACATACCAGTGCCATCAGCATATGCAAGTTAAAAAAGAAACACAATGTCCTCACAATTATAATATAGCGATATGAGGTGCAACACCCTAACTAAAACTTTTTCTTCCTCTCTCTTTCTTCCCCTCCATCAGCTTCCTTGTCTACCTTTTGGCATGCTAAACATACCATAAAGTAGAAAGTTTTCTTATTCTCCTTAATCCTTCTTTCATTCTCCCGTCTATCCCCTACCACACACATAATAGAATCCAAAATGGAAAATTTTAACCCAGGGTCATATTACAGGGATATTTGGTTTAACTGAAGACATCAGGGAGGAGGGCGGCAGCAGTGAATTGAGGGAATCAAACCAACCAAAAAAAATTTCCCTTTAAATACCGACCAGTACATACTGCCAAATACATCCAGCCGACTTGCAAGCTTACTCAATTAGGCTTGACAATTAAACTCAAGCTCAATATTTTGGCACATAAAAGAGGCTCTTGCAGGTGAGTCAGCTCATTTCAGACAAATAAAGGCTTGATATGGAACTTGCCCCAAAGAGAGACCAGGGCTTTGGCTTTTGCTTGTGTAAATTTATAACAAATACACACTATTGTATTAAAGAAAATTAAATAAAACTCACTTCTTTTTTTCTTTTTGTCTCAACACATGAATCATGATTGAGATTGCAAGTTTAAACATCTAAGCATGATCTGGATGAACCAAACTCAAACAAAGATCACCCATTTGTTTTGTCTTCAATGCAAACTCAAGTAACGCAAAAGTCTGGATCAGCTTAGCCTGCTTATGCACCATGTATCATAAAATAGAATGAAAATTTTCCCTTAAGTTACAATACCTGCCCAAGAAGAACTTCGTTAAGTTCACTCATTGATGGAGTCTTTTCCACACCGTGCACCTACACATGAAGATTTCCCATCAAAGCTTAATTTATGGATAGCTGACACAGAGGACGACCATACAACATTTGAAACAATCGACTCATCAGTCACCCACTGGGCAAACATCCAATGAACTACAATATTATGGGTGTTTTAGGAAGTGACAAAATTTTTGATAAAAAAGTTTTCATAGTGTAAAAGTTTTTTAAATGGAAGAAAATGATGTGATATGGTAAGGGTAATCTTGATGAGTAAAAAGAATAAAGTTAAAAGAGATACGTCAGATGTATGAGTAATTGTGTAAAAATAATTGAAAAAGTAAGTTCGTTATATAAGAAAAGTGAAGAAATAATTAAAAATATGGTAGTTGTGAAGCGTAAAAAGTTTTAATTTGAAAAGTTTTTTAGGTAAACAAACACCCTCATATTTCAAGAAACAAAATCTCTTGTGAACTTGTTTAAACAGCAAAAATATACAGAAGCAATAAAAAAAAAAGATATATCACTGTGGTGATCAAGCGAAAATTTTCAGATGAACATTCTATCGTGGATTCAGTATTAATGGTGCTCACACAAATAATGGGATCCAGCCAACAAAATTACAAATTCCACAATAGCAATTTCTCAGCCCCAGAACAGTACTTCAGATTAGCAAATATCTTTTAACTTTTCTGAATCTTTTTCTGAGAAAAAAACATAATTGATTATGCCAAATGCATAGTATCAGCAGACATTAAAAAAGTATGTCCATTGATGTCATCATTGGAGGATACTACCGATGCCAGGGAGAATTCATGGAGTTGGCACTTTGAGATAGTGGGAATTTTTGGCATAAAATGAGCAAGCATCAGCACTTATATCTAAAAATAAATGAATACAAAAGAGAGGAAAGTATATGCATGGGTATCTCTTCCACCATATTACTCTAGCTTTTGTCCAGGGCATCCTTAGTCTTGCACAACAATCATGAAGGTTTTACTGCATATACTCAACATGTAAAGAGAAAAGCCACCTGAACGTCTCATTTCCCCCACACTCATTATATGTAGATGTTTCTTTAACCACCCAAATTCTGCCCCATTACAGAATTCTATGATAGGTCAAAATAAATATGGATAAACAGCTAACAACATACATTACTCTGAAGGAAAAATAAATTTCTTCCCCTCCCCTCCCCAAAATCCCATAGAGCACAAAAGACACATCACTGTATTTCAAAATAAAATACAAACCAGAATGGATAAAGCCGAAAACAAGTAAAGAAGGGCACCACAAATTCTATACAAACCTCTACACCCCCAGGAAAACAGAAAGAGAGGAGATCTTTATATTTGAGCGGCAGCTGTTTTTCTGGAGGATAAACAAACAAAACCTGGCACCAAGAAAAGGTCAAGAGGCCTGCAGGTATAAATTTTAATTGCAAAGAATAAGAATTCATCTGCCAACTACAGAACAGGAAAAAGTTAGTGATCTAATGCCACCCAGGAGCATGAACATGCCCATGCACCCTTTTACAATTTTAATTCTAAAAAATGTTTCTCATGTTTGGCTACACATAAAAGTTTTCAAACCAAAACTTTTCGCTCTCCACAACTACTCTATTTTTTAATTATTTCTTCGCATATTCTCATACAGTTCCATACTTTTTAATCATCTCTCCACAACTATCTATACAAGTAACCTATCTATTTTAACTTTATTCTCTTTACTCCTTATCGTTACCCCTATCATATCACATCATTTTCTTTTATTCAAAAACTTTTACACCAAAAATATTTCATACCATGGATCTAGACTATTTATTTATGATGTCAAAATCACTTCAATTGGAAGCTTACATCATTACCGTCATAAGCTATTTCCCACCTATGTAAGGTCAACTGCATATATCTTGTTGTGTGCTTCTTTATAATCATGTACCATGTTTTCAATAATCTCTAGCATTTTCATATGTTTTGTTTAATTTTAGATTTTCCTCTCATTTCTTATTACAATCTCGTTGAATAAACTCAACTCTCCTAACCAATGCTTCCAGCCTCTGTTTAACATCTCCATACGACCTAATTTGTTTTTCCTCATTTTGTTATCTATTGGTTTTGCGTTTAGGTTGTCTTAGGTTACTTCATTTTTAATTTTATTTTTTTCTTATTTAACTACTCATCCACTTTAACATTTTCATTTCTGCTACACATTCTATGTATGTGTTCTCCTTTAACTACCCAACATTCTATCCCATATAGCATAGCTAGTCTACTCATTGTCTTATAAGTTTTTCTTTTTATGGTCCTTTTGGCATTTGCTAAAAGGGGAAAAAAATTTCCACTTAATACTACACGTCATTTTATATAATCTAACATTTTAACTATCTAACTAACATACTTTTTATATTATTACTTTTATATTTCAATCATTTCTTCGCATCTTTTCATATAACAATTCTATCTATTTTAGTTTTATTTTCTTTACTCCTAATCATTACCTTTGTCATATCACATTACACACTTTTTTAGAATTTTTCCCACAAATTTTTCTCCACTTTTATTACCTCTTAGCACATGGACTCTCGATTTAATTGGAACTCGACAATTCCACAAAATTTTTGAAGCACTCTATCATTTCTTATATCCTACTTGAATTTTATTTATAATATTTTGCTCAATTTTTCCATTTTCTAGAAGTATTGATCCTAATATCTAAAGTGATCAATTTTTAGTACTACTTGGTCTAAAATATTAATTGATTCCTCATCTAAGTGCTCATTATTATTAGAATTATATTTCATATGTTCAGTTTGTATTCAATTAATTCTAACACCACTACATTCTAGAGCTTCTTTCAACTTAAGATCCGTTTGAGGAGATGTAAAAGTAAAAGCGGGGAAGTGGGATTAGGAAAGAAATAAAAATTAAATGAGAGAAGTTTTGGAAGAAAAAAAATTTGTTTTGTGTTTACCAAACACAACCTAGATCTTAACATGTCATATTGCATGAAAGTTTGAAATGTGTGAAGGAGATTGACCCAAAATTAAAAATATATCAAGTAAAATCGTAGTGCAAAAGAGCCATCTAGATGCTGAAAAGATTGGCTATTCCACTTCAGCAATATAGTCAATCACCAGCACCTGTGGTTCAAGCTTAGGTTCTCCATCAATTTGCTGCTGCAAACTCGCTGTAGCTTCTGGTCTGTTCGAACAATCAGAATTTTCCTCATAAATCCTTCTCTGAAGTGCATGAACATCAGAACGAGGATGAAGTCCAACCACAACCATACTCTCAAAAATCTTGGATGGCTCTTTGAAAGGCCTCTGATCCTGCGCATGAAAAAAATATTAGAGATGCATGGTTAACAGAAGAATAAGCTCTATCAGCTCAACCAAGTGACAATGCTTTTTTTCTTCTTCTTCTTTCTTTTTTTTTTTTTTTTTAAACCTTTCCGATCTCAAATTTTAACAAATACAATTCAAAGGCTACAGAAAAGATCCTCAATGTCATGACATCAATGCCAAAGAGGACAGTATAAAATCTGATGTCCATTGTGTTATGAACCTCGATGAACATAGAATAAAATTTTAACTGGGCCATGTTTATCTTCAAAAGTCCATTTATTCCTTTCCTTTAAAATAAATGAGATAACAACTAGAACAACAATTCTCCATAAAGCCTCTCATTTGTGCCTTTCCTTCCAACAACAACTAGAGTTACAATACTCCACCATAAGGTCTCTGTCTCTATCTAAGCTTACTCCTTTGCAAATTTGAGAATGGACACCAAAGAGCCAAACGACACCTGTGCCATGGAAAAAATGGGAATAATCTGTACTGCACCACAGCTTCATTGCCGTTGTTTTCCCCGCTCCAACACACAATGCAAATATTACATCTATCATATTCCTTTTACTAACTGAATGATCATTACTCATTACTTAAACCCCATGTTACTAGTTACTACACTTCCAAATACCAGCGCCACTTCATTGAAACACAAAAATAAAGATTGGAAACAGATAAAAGGAGTGAGTACAATTGAAATTAGTTGACCAAACATTTAGTGCTGGCAACAACAAAAGTAAGAAACGAAAACATAAAAGATCGTTCAGCGCAAAGCATCAAGCAGTGTTCAATAGGAAATAAGGCATGCTCTAATCCCAAATACCCATGGTCCAAAAATAATGAAGTGACATGATTGAAAGTTTATGCTTTGCAAGACCCTGTTGGATCAACAACAGATCCCTTCTGCTAAGAAGCAAACATTAAGGTGAATAATCGCTCTCCAAAGTGCAAGAATCAAATTAAAATATGAAAAAGAAAAGTATACCAAGGACTGCAACTGTAAGCTTGCCCATTGACGCTTCTGGCTGGTAAGAACTTCTGGATTGTAAGCTCCCCTATAAACTTCCGGTGGAGATGAAAACCCCTTTAATACTCTAGCCACTTGCTTCTGTAGTTTCTGAAGTTGGCTGTTACCATTATCATCTTTAGATGAAAATATCACAGATGGGCGTGAGGTATGAGAGGTGGCAGCTGCAGCTGCTGCAGCAACTGCTCTTGCCACATCCTCAGTTGTCTGCATGATATAAGAAGCAGAAACAGTCCATCCTGGGCTACCAGAATCTTCATCCTTTGCCATTTTCCACTAATTTCTGTGTCCCTGTAAGCCATTTATTGTTTATTTCTTAGCAACAAACTAACACTGGGACATGAAACATCAGCACAATGCTGCTATGATGCACAATTCCACATAAATAAGCAAGTTAAGAGATTCAAAACTGTGAATGCATGTTGATGGATGAATGCCAGAAATTAACCACCTAATTGTTAAGACTTCTAAAGAAAAATGGACTTCGGACATTTTGTGCAGCACAATAGATGACAGCAACAATACCCAACTGCCTGGAACCTTGGGCTATGGCCGTCTACATAGCAGACCCCACACACGACCCATCAGAAGTAAAACAGCTCAGAAATTTTACGTTTGTTTCCCAAACACGGATGTCGCCATCGTCCAACATCCATTAACAACAAAAGAGATTTTTAGCATAATCTGTAATTACTAATTATATATGAATTTCACCAGTTTCCTGATGAACTACCGACTTAAATCACTCCCCAAAACATTGTAATTAACCCTGCACATTTTGCAACTATTTTGTCAGTCAGGAAATTTCTGTACTCTCTAGCACAAACCAATCTCGAGCTATCTATTTCGTATTTTTTTAAACTAAAACTTATGGAAGAAGAATAAAAAGAAGTTAGAATTTTGGTACACGAACTTCAATCCACAGAAACGGCAGAAGAAATATATCGTTTAGGATTAGAGGATATTATAGAATTTTTGGTACAAGAACTTCAATCCACAGAAACTGCAGAAGAAATATATCGTTTAGGATTAGAGGATATTAAAATAATAAGAACAGGAGAGTTTTTAGTACACTTTAATCCACGGAAACCAAACAAAAAATCAGATTAAACCATGTGGGGAAAAAGAGGAACTTCAAACCACAGAAACAGAAGAGAAGCTTAATCAATAGGGAAAAAAATCAGATATCAAAAAATCGATAAAATATAAATGAAAAATATTAAGCGAGCATATGATTCCAAAACTACAGAAGAAAACGATAAAAAAAAAAAAGACGGAGAAAACTAGAAGACGAAATCCTCGCATTAAATCGCTTCCAGATGATGGAATCGAAATCGATATACCTTGGAGAGAGAACTGGCAGCCATGGAAGCTTATTGGCAGCTTTTCAGAATGGGAGGAGATGAAGTGTATATAAGCAGAGAGAGAGAGGAAGGAGCAAACTTGAATAAAGAGAAAAAATAGTAGAAAACATGACGAAACCCCAAAAAAGGCTTCGTAGGCGTCGAGTGTTCAACTGTTCATAAGGACGTGGTGGTCTCCATCCGTTGTTAAGACCCGAATCAGCAGCACTAGGACAGTGAGACTGACTACTGAGACGAGGAGCATCTTCATGTTTCCTTTGCGGTTTACAACTCGACCCTCGCTTCTATTACCGCGAATTTTACAATCTAGAACAAACGATCCTCACTTGGTTCTTTGTTATTATCTCGAAATCACTCAGGAGCGAATCAACTAAAACAAAATTTAGTCCACCAAATCCTTTCTCGTTCTTTTTTACTCTTGTAAAACATAAATTTTGCATAAAAAATACATTTAGCTAAAATTTTATTTTATGCACTATAATAATTAAGTTAAAAATACAAAAAAGTTAAATATGTAGTATTTTATATACGATTACGGTCCTATGCATAGGTGGTGACATAAATGCTACCAATTGCTTTTTTAATTTAAAATATGTTTCTATCCAATTCAATGATAAATTAATCCTACCAACCATGGGTGTGTTTAGCGAAGAGTATAAAATATCGTCTTAAAATTTTTCAATCTAAAATTTTTCACTTTATATAATTACTATATATTTAAATCAATTTTTTACATTTTCCTATACAACTAACCTACTTTTCAATCATTTCTACATAATTACCTATACAATTAACCTGTCTATTTTAACTTTATTCTCTTTACTCATCATCGTTACCCCTATCATATAACATCATTTGACAACTTTTACTCTCTAAAACTTTTCACTAAAAGTTTTATCCATTCTCAAATACACTCTGTGTGTTAGCCCAGATGATAATACAAATTGCCCTATGAGTGGCTGGTTGTGAGTTTGAGTCTCCATCAAAAGCTTAGTATTCCATAAATATAGGTTGGAGCTTAGCCTTTTGTCAATGGATGGATCTGAGCTTGTTGTGGATGAATGGACTTAATTTTAATATCAAATGCATATTATATAATATTAATTTAAAAAATGATAAATTAATCCTTATGTGTTTATTTGTGATTTTAGAGTCAACCTTGCATATGATCATATTTGGGCATGCTTCTATATAATTGGATTACACAAAAATATTTTCCAGCAACTCCCTCCATTTTTTAAATGTCGGTAATTAATACAAAATCTAATTTATTCATTGTATTTAACATTATTTATTTGGCTAGAATATCATGTTTCATTTAAATCTAATATGGGTGTGTTTAGATAACCATAAAACTTTCCGAATTAATGGTGCGTTTGGCAATAATAAAAAGGAACTCACTTCTATGTAACTAAGTTACATATAAGGAGTTCCATATAACCATATCTGGTTTTATGTTAAAAAGATCAACCACTTGAGTTATTTTCTTACTTGGACAACTATTTGAGAAGAATGTGAAGAAAAAATAGAACTTATACATGATTTTTATTAATCTAGAAAAAGTACATGATCGAATACCAATAAAGTTAATATGACAAATTATGAAAAAGAAAGAAATTAGTAATTGATACATTGATATTATTAAAAAATATGTATAAGAGAGTTATAGCAAAAGTGAGAACCGTGAGTAGAGATAATAATATTTTTCCAATTAAAATAGGTTTATATCAAGGCTAAGCCTTGAGTCCTTACTTTTTTACTTTAATAATAGATGAAATTATTAAACATCTACAAAAAGAAGTATCTTGGTACATTTTTTGTAAATGACATTTTCTAATATATGAAATTAGATAATAACAAAATTTGAAGTTGAATAGGTGGGTAGATACTTTAGAATCTAATAGTTTTAGAATTAGTCGTATGAAAACTGAATATATAAAATGTAATTTTAATAATAATGAGAACTTAGATGAGGAATCAATTAAGATTTTAGATCAAGTAATAACAAAAACTAATCATTTGCAGTACTTAGGATTAATAGCGAAGTGCGTCATGAAGTTTATATGATTATCGAGTTCTAATTAAATTAAAAGAAAAATTTTATAAGACTACAATTAAACCGACTATGCTTTTATAGGGCAAAATGTTAGGCAGTTAAAAAACAATATAAATATAAAATGAACATAGTGAAAGTGAAAGTGTTAAAGTAAATGAGCGGTAAAACGAGAAAAGATAAACTCCGGAATAGAATAATTCGAGAAAATCTAAATGTGATGTCAATAAATGATAAACTGAGAGAAAATAAATTTAGATGATTTAGTCATGTTAAACGGATACTTAACATGACACCGATTATGAGGGTAGAAATTATCAAGGTAAAAGGTGGTAGGAGAATGAGATGAAAACTCAAAAAACATGTATTAAAATTTATAAAATGTATAAAAAGACAAACATATGCATGTGATATGAAAAAGGAAAAGATTTGCGCATATTGAAAAAGGATCTCACCAAAGAAAAGGAGGTCAATCCGATTGTATGACATAAATAACTATATATTAGGTTTTTTTTTTTTGCGATAAAGTATTGGAACCTATAGTTATACATATGGCAATTAAGGTTGTTAGTCGAAAAAAGATGAAATCAAAAGTATTGCGGCAAAAGAAACAAGGGTGTTTTTTCAGGAGAAATAAAGAAAAGGACGTTGATCACTATATTAAAAACACCGGTGAAAATTTTGAAGTAAGTGATGAAATATGATTGAAAGTTCGAGATAATTATTTAATTAATGAGCCTATTATGATGGTTATATATCAAATATGAAATTTTATTATAAATAAGACATCTCGTTTTGTTTACGCTGAGCAAAGCGGCCCAAGTAGAGTGGGTGGGAATTGATAAAAGTAAAAATGGGAAAATGGATTTGAGATATGATAAAAATGAAGTGTAAAAAAAAAATAAGATACTTGTGTAAAAAATAATTACAATACAAGTAATAATACAAATATATGGTATTTAGGTAATTAAGATATTAAATTAATAAAAGGTGTGGGCTAAATGATAAAGTGTGGAACACGCTTCTGGTAAATACATAATGAGCCTTGGGACAAAAAAATGCTTAAAGGCATGTTTAGTGTGGGATGGGATGGAATGGTAAACACATTTTCAACAACTAATTTTACAATTTAATTGTCTTATTTTTTCAACTTTACTCTTATATTCTAATTATTTTTCATTTTAATTATCTATTTATTCCAACTTATACTATTTTATATCAATCTTATGAATCTTAAAATATTCTCTCTTCCACTCCTACCCTATCCTATAATTTCTTTCCATCCTACATACCAAAACACCCCCTTAAACACTGCTTGGCAACATGGTTAGATGAGAAGTGGAAGAGTAAGAAAGTAAATAATTTTGAAATGTGTGAGAGTAATATGTTACAACAGAGATAAAATATGAAGAAAAATGAATAATTGTGTAAAAAATTGATTAGATTATAAAGGCAAAAAATAAAACAAGTAAAGTAATTAGATAATTAGGATATGAATTTATTTTTTTAAAAGTATGAAATAAGACTTCTCACCTGCCCTTTTTAACAAATTGTGCATTGAGCACCATTCGGTAACATAATAGGTGAGAAGATATCTCTGTCGGTACCTTTTAAAATTATTTGATATTTTAAGAGCTTAATTATCTTATTTTTTTCATTTATCTCATGTATCTCACTCATTTGTTCCCATAACTACTTTTTCATTTCTCTCATGTATCTCATTTATTTATACCCATAACTATCATATTTTCATACTTTACTTTTATCCTATCACATCAATCTAAAACTTTTCAAAAATGGGGACACTTCAATGCAATTTATTATATTTTTAACATATAGATGATTTATGTAAAATTTACTTTATCTGTTATATTTAACATTATTTGCATTATCATGAAATTTTTTTTATTTGTTTAGTATCGTTGTATATAGGTTTCGTCTTTAAGTAGCATTCAACATGCAAACTATCTAAAATATCGTCTATGTATGGATAAATGATTATATAAATTATTACTATATTTTAGTGCATAGTTAAATAAATTTAAGTATTTTTCCAATTTATACATGAATATATATATTTTGAGTAAATGTAAGTCTACGCGCATATTGAATTTTGATGAAACTTGGTACCTCCGCTAAAAATAATATTAGATATAATAAATAGATTAGATTTTGCATCAATCACCAACATTTCAAAAATAGAGAGGGTTTTACGAAAGCACTCCCGTGAAGTGTCATCAAAGTCGGTTTTCTATAAATATTCCTCTTTTAAAAATATTTACTTATACTTACCCCCTTTCTCATAACCCAAGGGGGCTATACCTTTGGCTAGAAAAGGGCTACTCAAGGGCTTGTTTGATAGGCATAACAGGTGAGGGAGGGTGGAAAATATTTCATCATCCTCATTTTCTCATCAATCATTTATTTATCAACATTACTACTGGATTCCAATCATTATTCTTTATACATGTCATTCAACAATTATATCCGTTCCAACTTTACTTCAGCTATTTGACATCCATAAGACAAATTTACACTTCAGGTGTGTTTGGCAATTGACAAAAAATGTAAAGTTAAAACTTTTCAATCTAAAACTTTTTACTATCTACAACTATTATATTTTTTAATTATTTTTTTCATATTTTTCTATACAACTAACCTACTTTTCAATCATTTCTACACAACTATCCCCACAACTAACCTATCTTTTTTAACTTTATCCTCTTTACTATTCATCATTACCCCTATCATATCACATCATTTGACAACTTTTACTTTTCAAAACTTTTCATTAATGGTGTGTTTGGTTGAGGGTAAAACTTTTGATGAAAAGTTTTTGAGGTAGAAGTTGTCACATTGATAGAAAATGATGTGATATAATAGGAGTAATAATGAGAAGTAAAGAAAATAAAGTTAAAATAGATAGATTAGTTGTATAGATAGTTGTGTAGAAATGATTTAAAAGTAGGGTATTTTGTATAGAAAAATGTGAAAAAATAATTAAAAAATATAGTAGTTATGGAGAGTGAAAAGTTTTAGATTGAAAAATTTTGGTTGACATATTTATATCCCAAACAAACACACCTTAAAAGTTTTATTCATTACCAAACACACCATTTACCCACAGTTTTTTTTAAAAAAAAAAAAAAAAAAAAAAAGCACATTAACAGACGTCCCCCGAATTAGGTTGAGATTAGGAGTGGCTCAGGAATACGTCAATCAATCAAACGGAGCAGCCGGAGATTCTAACCTTTTACTTCTCGCCCATGTTAGTGCACCGTGCGTCGCATGACACGATGAGTCTTGTCATCCTTCTCTGGCCATCGGGAGCCGGTTCATAGATGAAACGATGATCCGTTCAGTCCATTGTATGTAATTCATCGTATCAAAGGCTAAAGTAGTCATTATAAAAGAAATGAGCCTTCGGGCAGGCATGGAATAAGAGGTAATCTTCCATACATTTTACCAAACGCAGGGCTCGCGATCACGTTGTTCTCATGCGCCGGCACCTAGATTCCTAACTGCACTCTGGTGGGACCCAGAGTTGGTGACCGGTGTTGCTGGCTGGTGGCGGGCTTGCTAACATCTTGGATGATAACAGATCATACGTAGGAATTGTCTGCTTATACCAAAATCATTTCAAATTAAAGTATGTTTGGCGACACAACAAATTATTCAGATTAAAACTTTTTAGTCATTCGTAACTACTATATTTTTTAATTATTTTTCACACTTTCTTATACAACTACTACACTTTTCAATTATTTATACGTCATTACCCAAATAACTAACTCATTTATCTTAACCATATTTTCTTTCGTCTTCATTATTATCCCTGTCATATCTCATCATTTTCTCTTATTCATAAACTTTTTATGCTAAAATCTTTTTATCAACAGTTTTATTACTTCACAAGCATACCTTAAAACTTTTCAATCTAAAATTTTTCACTTTTCATAATTACCATGTTTTTTAATTATTTTTCACTTATTTCTATACAGTTATTCTACTTTTCAATTATTTGTGTATAACTATCAATATATCTAACATATCTATTTTAGCTTTATTTTTTTATTTTTCATTATTACTCATGTCATATCATATCATTTTTCCTTATTTTAAAATTGTTTCATCAAATTTTTTTTATCAAAAATTTTATCACTTTCCATACACACTTATATACCTGAAGATATTTTATTTCAACAAAATTACAATTTATTTTTATCATTTCTCTGTTATTTTTATTTTCATGCAATTATTGTTATTTTCAATATACAATAATACTTTTTTCATTCTATTTCCTATCTCATCATCATCACATGGGATATATATATATATATAAGATTGTTTGAGAATGCAAGTAGAAAGTGAGAAAGCAATCAAAATTTGTAGAATTGTGATAGTAGCGTGATGTTACAGTGGTAAAGTGAGAACAAATATAGTAATTGTATTGAAAAATATTTCAAATATATAACTAAAAATAAAAATATAAAATAATTAATGTAAGAAAAATAATTGAAATGCATTAGGAATTTTACTTCCCCTTCTCCTCTCCCTTCTTATTTTCTCAAATGTCCTTGTAAATTCATCCATGTGCTCCTAGGTTTGATGGATCTGGCTTTTTTACTTGAGTTTTAAAGGTGTTAGTTGGAACTCACTTTAGCCACACTGAATTTTAGTATAAAAAGTGAATTAAGTTCAATTCACGGCACATATCAAGAAGTTAGAAATCTAAGTTCTACATAAAAGACTTGATTTAGCTTCTACACCTAAAACCATATAAAAATATATTTTTTCAAAAATCCATCAAAGAATTATATCCAACAAGGGAAAATTCATCTTACATCTACAATATTTGCCCATAATTTTTATTATACGCAAAAAAATTTAAAATTTTCTTTTATACTCGTAATATTTCATTATAAATTCTTATCATATCACTGTTGTCAAACACAACCATTAATTATCTTATTGAAAAGATGATTTTACCCCTTTGTAATTTCTCAATTAAAACAATTTAACTTTAATATGACTTGATTAATGTTGATAAACTACTGATTTGTAGCATCAACCATCAAGTGATTTAAATATCATATTAGGTCTAAGTTGCTTCAATCACGGTAAAATTTTCTTTTCAATATGGTAGTAACTACTGTTTCAACTGTTGTGTATAATAAGATTTTTTTGGGGTATAAAAATAAGAATTTAAGATGAAATGTTGTAGATATAAGAAATTTTTTTGAAACATTATACATATATAAGGAATCATCAACAAGTGTTGTGGGTACAGAAAAAAAAAATTTCCAAAAAATTCATCTAAAACACAAATATAGGTCGTTGGTAAATGAGCTGACTGCACAGGCCAACAGGCCTTTACTTTCGAAGCTGGCTATTAATTAAGACAGCTAAATTGCA
This sequence comes from Annona cherimola, assembly GCA_030490835.1. Classification (NCBI taxonomy): domain Eukaryota; kingdom Viridiplantae; phylum Streptophyta; class Magnoliopsida; order Magnoliales; family Annonaceae; genus Annona; species Annona cherimola. Next base: position 19,034,743 of record CM059972.1, on the reverse strand, counting down.
AATTCTTCGAAACTCAATCTATTTGCAAAAATTCTAGGACGAGTTGCGAGCATGAGACTGGAACGAATACTCGGAAATCGGCCACTTCCTCGTACCTTGCATAGAAGATCCATTCCATCCCATGCACCGAATGTTTGTTGAAAAGGTCGTTATCTCTCAAATCTCAATTCTTTCTGAAAAAATAATATCAATCATGACGCATCGATATCTTGTGAAATGGCGACGGCAGATTGAAACACTCGAGCCACGAGCATCGGATCGAACCAGCTCAAACGACGGAAAACTGGTGCTATGTTGGGATTAGATATTTAGGAATCAACCTGGCTGAGAAGAGGGAGACATGGCGAGTAAAAGAGGGTGAGTTGCTGAGGCAGTGGCCCCAATCATTAGCCCCAGCAGAGCATGAACACGCCAAGACCAGAGCCTGACTTTTGTAGGGAGCTCATGCGGCAAAAAAAGCTAGGCGGGTCCCCACGCAGACATCATCATTTGGCAGCTAACATCTGGACGGTTACCCCGAGCAAGGCAGCACGTGAAGGGCGACCGATTTAAGCAGTGCATAGGAAGGATATCCAGTTAGGACATAGGCAGACCCGGCATTGCATTTTTTAAGGTTTTCATTTGAATATAGTGTCTCATTTGTTAGCAAATAAATACACATGGAAGATGTACCCGACGCGTCTTGCCCCTTGGTTAGGCGACTGCGATTTGAGTAGCAACATCAGCGCGGTGGCAGTGTCTCCCAGCTGTGCATGGGAGTGTTCACCAAGAGCTTAGGTAGAAATATTGGAGGAGTATAGTAAATATTGGAGGACTATTGCAATAATGTCTTGTGAAGCTTGATTGTAATACACATTTGAGATGATTATAAAAACATACCTATCAAAAAAAATATTCGCTGAGTATGGGACAATAATTTAGAAGACGATATGAGATTGAAAATGCAAATATATTGGAAATGGGTAAAAATATTTTGAGAATAAATAAAGTTACATTGGGAATGAATAAAAGTGTACTCGGAAGGGGTAAAAGTGTATTATAAAATGTAACATCTATCACATCCTCATCTCATATGAATTAACGAATTTGTATATCTTTACTAATAGTGCTATTTGTATGGGCAATGATTCAATACTTCCTAAGGCATGGAGGCTAAATGCTTATCTTTAGTTCTTTTTTCACCTTAAAATATTTTTACACCTAGAGGGTGTGTTTATTTTTTCAAAAAAACTTTTTTTAGCTAAGGGTGTGTTTAGAAAGTCGTGCGGGTTATACTTGTATTGGGTGATGAGGTTTCAACTAGTAGCAAATACAAAAATGCAGTCGTTGGCTTTGAGTCCTTCAATCTACGAGTGTTATTTCTTCTTATGGTGGGAGTGTATATTGTTTCCTCCCTAATATAAAGGTTTTTATGGAAAAATCCCTCCATTATGTGAAGGTTGAATGTGATTTGAGTGTATTATCCGATGTCATAGAGTGTGCATGCATATTAATAAAAAAAAGTATGTTTGGTAAGGAATAAAATTTTTAACGCAAGGTTTTTTGTGTAAAAAGTTTTGAAATGAGGGAAAATAATGTGATGTGATTGAGATGCTAATGATAAGCAAAGAAAATAAATTTTAAATAGATAGGTTAAATATATGAATAATTACGTAGAAATGATTGAAATCAGTTGCATAGAAATAGGGTGTGTTTGTGAAATAATAAAATATTTGTTGAAAAGTTTTTTGGGTAAAATTTTTTAAAATGAGAGAAAATGATGTAATATGTTATGGATAATGATGATGAACAAATAGAATAAAGTGAAAATATATAGATTAATTATATGGGTAATTTCGTATAAATAATTGAAAAGTATGATAGTTTGTATAGAAAAATATAAAAAATAATTAAAAAGCATGACAGTTGTAGATAATAAAAAGTTATAGATTGAAAAATTTCAGGTGAAAAGTTTTAACTTTTAATAAACACGCTCATAATTGAAATGTATGATATTGTATAAGAAGATATGAAAAAATAATTTAAAAAATAAGGTATTTAATCTAAATCCTATCACTCTCCACAACTATCTCATTTTTATTAGTTATTCACATATTTTTATACGAACTATCATACTTTTTTATCATAGCTACTTATACAACTTTTTATATAAGAAAAAATTATGCACGTAACGGACTTATTTATTTTAACTCTATTCTCTTTATTCTTTATTATTACTCATATTTTATTACATCATTTTCTCTTATTTCAATAATTTTTACCCTAAAATTTTTCCATCCAAAAGTTTTATCACTTCTTAAACGCACATAGAGTATTCATTACGTTTAATGTATTTTGTTTTATCATACTACTAAAAATATTTTTCACTAAAAATGTACATATGGTAAAAAAAATAGCATCATTTGAGAGTGAGCATATAACTATTACTTTTTAAAATATATGTAATATTTATAAAAAATGATTATATTAGTCTGGGCTAAGCAAATGTCTCACTTAGCCCATCTTAAAAAACTCATTTACAATACTTTTTTTCATTTTTTCTTCATACATTTGTTTATTTAAGTATATTTAATATATAAATCAGGTTTTACCATTTTTTGATATGCTTATATATTTTTTTCAAATTCGAACAAGTGTTATAAACGAGTTTTTTGAAGTAAGCTAACGAGACATTTGCTTGGTCGGGGTTAACACGATCATTCTTTATATTTATATCATACAAAAGTTTAAAATATATGTAATTTTTAGAATCACAAATAAATATTCATTGATAAACACAATAAACAGTTTTAATTTTAAGTAAAGATCTTTCGAAATTGAAAATTAAGGGGCAAGCATGGAGCGCCAACAGTAACTATTAAATCATTACTCAATTTCTGTTTGCCTCCATTTTTTGGTAATTCTCTAATTTTTGTGTATAACTATTGATACTCCAAATGTATATAAATATGAATTTGTTTGCAAAATACCCACTTTAACTTTTGTCAAGTTCTATGCCTTGCTTGGACACGATTATAGCCACGACATGATAATCTTAGATCATGACTCGTCTAGTATGTTTCTTTGATAGATATGACTCGTCTAATATTAATTTAACACGGTTGAAGTCATTGGATGATGTCTTTAGAATATAAATCATTTAAGATTAATTATGAATGGTTCGATATGTTCAATCGAATTTTAGGGTCTGTTTGTCAACTGGTTAGTGGCCCAGTTGGTACCTGGCGTTGGCACGTATCTCAGCCACCCGGTTCCAAGTGGTGGCGGAGACATTATCCTTGATTTTAATGGGAGCCGTCCACCTGTTGATATTTGGAAGCTAGTGTTAGTTCTTGTCGATACTCGGGAGCTTATGGTCTTCTTCTTTAAAATTGTAAGATTGTCTTGGGGCTTGATAGTAAGATAAATTAAGATATAATGTATACTAAACAGAAAATGACTTTTCAATCTAATTATTTTTGCTTGTAATAATTATCTTATTTTTTAATTATTTTTTTTTATATTTTCCTATACAACTACTCTACTTGTCATTTATTTCTACATAACTAACATATCTATTTTAATTATATTCCCTTTACTCTCTATCATATCACATTACTTTTTTTCAATTTAACAACTTTTATATCAAAACTTTCATCCAAAAATTTTATTACTTTCGAAACACATCTTTTAGCTATTGTCAAAACCTTAAGGACTTTGGAGTCAATGAATTGTTTTTGAACATAAAATTTAAGCAAGCGATTCTCAAAATTAATATCAATGAGCCAAAAAGTTGCAAGGCCCTCAAAAAGGTGATGCGGTGTTTAACGCTTGAATAAGTTTCCATTTACCTAAGAACACTTCTCTCATTTTCAACTACAATGGAATGTTGAATTGTCTCAGAACTACAATGGAATGTTTGATCCTGCGAGGTACAATAAACTTTTTTCATTCAAGGTAATTTTCAAATATACTCACATTTGACTATAATTGTAAATATACTTGTAGAGGTCTAGTCAAAATCACCTCTCACACGTGCCCTCGCACTACTCTTCACATTTCCACCTCTTTCCAAAAGAACCAGGCTTCATCGCCCATCAACTTACAAGTCCTACTAAAAATGTGGGATCACAACGAATAGCCTAGTCGGCTTGTAAAAAAAAAAAAAGGGTCCACACCCTAAGGGACTCAAGACTTACATAGTTACCACAACTATACCCCTTTCACAATTCCGAGATATTCTAATCTTATTAGGAAATCATCTTTACAAATCTATAAACACATGAAAATCCACTTTGAACCTCTACAATACCCATATAATTTCAAAAATTGCAAGTTACCCTACATAGTTTGACCATAATTATTATGGTGTCATTACTGCACGATTATGACGTGAGTATATTTGCAAAAAAAAAAAACATATCTACTTAATTTTTGAAATTAAAAATATACTCACATAGTTTGCAAATCTTTGCACATAAACCCATGCCGTGATGGTGCAGTAATGACGTCATAATGACGTGTGTATATTTGCAATTCGATCAAATATGTGAAGGTAATTTACAATTTCTGAAACTATGTGGGTATATTTATAATTATGGTCAAATTAAGTGAGCGTATTTGCAAATCACCCCATTTTTAATTATAAAGGAATGTTTGATATTGGGAGGGTAGAATTGCAAATGAGGTAAATGTTAAAAATCAACTCCATTAATTACTTAATTACTCTATTGTTATTTTTATTCTTATATTTCAATTATTTTCTCTCTTTTTGCATAGGTATCTCATCTTTATCTTTAAAAAATTGTATTATCTTTTCCCACTTTTTCCGATTATACTCTCGTCGCATTCATTTCATTCATTTTCACTCCCGCTATTTACATTTCACCAAATGCTTCAAAAATAACAACTGCTTTTTTTATTTTTTAAATTCTCAATATAAAATAATATTTTTCCCGTGTTACAGACTAATCTTCGCACAATCCAAGCAATGAACAGAATACGCAAAAGGAATTATTTCCGGGTGGAGCAAAAAATTTTCAAGTTTGCTGCGTATACACGTTTTGCCACGACTAATATTTACTTTAGAAGCAGACATGCCAAGCGTATGTACGAAGGTTAGGTACGAATCACATGATTATAATTTCCAATTATTCTGTTTACTCGTGCACACTAATAATCACCCACCAACATATTCTAACAATTTCATTGATTCAAAGGATTTTTTTTCAAGAAAAAACGTAAATGAAAAACACCACATTTAATGGACGAAAATGAAGGATGAACTACAAATAGTTGCCTCTCCGGTAAAATTTCAAAGAACAACGATCACTTAGACTAAAGGGGCGCATGATCTTTTCAAGAAAAATCTATTTTTTTCATGTGTAAGTAAATTTATGCGTATTAAATTTATAATCCAAGTTTTACCATCTTTTGATATTTTTAAGTTTTTTTTTTTTAAAACACAGTGGTATTTCCGTAATTTTTGGAATATTTACTTACACATGGAAAAATGAAAAAAAAAAAAGGTTTTTGGGCCGGATGCATGGAGGAGGCCGAGCATCCGGCCTGAAAAGATGATAGATCCGAGGGATCTATAGAGACAACTGAGAAATTCTTGTATTAATATGGAAGAAAATTACATTCGCTTATCTCTCTATCGTATCTTCTACTTCTACTTTGTTTTCTACTGGTTTACAAGAATTCATTCAGAAATCCAAATCTGCCCAATTGGCAGGCGCGCCCCCTTATTTATACCTGAAATGCGACAGCTGTCTGAACCAGCTGATGTCTTAAACCCGGTTCGGACTCCATCTTTCTCTCGATTTAATACCCTCTCAAGGACGCAGGCTGTAGGCGGGTCTGTCGTCATTAACAGCTGGTTCTTGAACGACAGTAATAGCTGAGTTCTCACCATTAGTTGGGTTCTCTTCTATCACAGGGTTCTCTACAGTATTAGAGACGACCCGCACCCCTTTGGATCTAGTCACTAGTGGTAGGATCATGTGCACGGATCCTATCAAAAGATAGGTCCCTACTAAAGGATTATACAGCTCGCCTCAAGTTGGATAGGTGTTAGGTTCAAAGTATAAAAGTAGTGAAAATAAGTGTGGAAAAAAGAAATGAATTGCCGGGAAAAAAAAGGTAAGTGATGACAATAGTTTATCATAAGTAGCATGGGGGTGTTTATGGCTTGGATAAATTTAAAAATATTATTAACCATGTATTAGTATATTGTAAAAGACTTGTTAGAAATATTTATTGAGATGATGGTAAATACCCAAAAAAAGGAGTATACACTAGGGTGCATCTAGTTAAAGTGCACATGATAAAATGAAGTCCTCTTTTGAATATGAAATTAAAATGCACATCACTCATTGCATTTATTTTTTAACTACTAAATAAAATTTCATCTAACTCAAATTAAGACACACAAGACATCATCTATAAATGTTAAAATCAATATAATACAAATGTTTGATTTACAAGCTAATTCTAAAGTCGTTAGTCTACATCCAAATGATTTAAAGCATATTCACACGTCAATAAATGATTTTATAAAGTCCTACAATTAACTTTACAGAGTAATAATCCCGTATGATATGAAAATGATGTATTCGGATCCCATAAACTGATTTTACGAAATCTAAAATACTAACATGTTTAAGGTATCATATTTAATGAGATAGTTCACCATAAAATAATTGTAATATCTTATAAAAGAAGGGTGATCCGGTGCGGCTGGGCGCATGGGGGCAACCATGTGTTTGGCCGAAAAATCCATTTTTTATTTTAAGAGTTAGATGTGTTTAACTTGTAAACCAAGTTTTGTTATTTTTGAATGCTTTTAAGTATTTTTTTTAAATACAGTGACGTTTTTCGTATTTTTTTGATTATTTTTTTAATGTTTAAACACAACGTCGTTTTTCGTAATTTCTGAATCAGAAAATTACGAAAAACGACGTTGTGTTTAAGAATAAAAAAATACTTAAAAACATCCAAAAATGGTAAAACTTGGTTTATAGGTTAAATATACTCAGCTCTATATATTTATAAAAAAATTCAAAAAAAGTATTTTTTAGAAGGTCTTATGGCGCGACACATAGGGGGGTCCCATGCGCCCGGATGCATGGGATCACCTCTCATTATAAAATTAGAGCCATTTATCAATACGTAAACCTACTAAACTCTTAGATCAAGTTTGGTTCTTATGTATTTTCTAAATAAATTTTATCTGCAATATATGAAATATTATTTACAGCAATATGGATGTCTTCGATTTAACAAAACGGTTTGGTGAGACACGAGCTGAACTTTTCCACATATTGGATAGGTGGAAAGCGTTTCCACTATATCAATTACCAACACTTTAATACATCAATCAATGTATTTAAGTGTTTTTCACGGTTTACACGCGGCTATATGTATTTTTAAGTTAATTTCAAATATGACTACAGGTTTTATTCCTATTTATAAATACATTTATGGAAATGACAAATACCACTGTATTTGTAAATATGAACTTAAACAGAAAACTAGTTATTCACGTATGATTGTCGGAATACTCATCAGTTTTGCTCCAATATAAACTTAAACAGAAAATTAGTTATTCATATATGATTATCGAAATACAAAGTTATTATAACAGGCTGTAAAAATCATTATTGACATGACAAAGAGGAATGTACGATTATTATACGTTTAATTTTTTTTATGTAAATGGAGACCATTACTTCATCTCAAAATTGGTTTAATTCCAATGGAGATTATCATTCTAACCCGAAATTAAAACTAAAAACTCAGCGCATATACTGATGTTAAACCACTTAGCCATGCAAGTGTTAACGACAAGTTTAAATTTTTGCAGCACATCCTACAAATTTATATTAACTAAACAGTGACAACAATACATTTAAATAACATGATATGGATGAGTAAAGAAAATAAAGTTAAAATAAATAAATTAGATGCGTAAATATTTGTGTATAAATGATTGAAAAGTATGATAATTGTATAAAAAAAAGCTAAAAATAATTAAAAAATACGATAATGGTGAAGAGTGAAAAGTGCTAGGTATTAACAAACACCTCAAATATTAAATATAATTAGATAAAAATATTTAATTATTTGTCATTTTTGGAAACAAACAAGGAACTGATGGTCTGAATTAATCTATATTTTTAAGTAAATATAGCACATTTGTGACTCTTATTGAGATGGTTTTGGGAACATGATAGAATAAAACTACATTTTCAAGTAAATATTGAACATTCGTAACTCCAATTGAGATTTTTTGGCAATGTGATAAAATAAATGAATATTGAATCCATAGTCAAAGTGGTTCTCGATTACCTTGTTGTGTTCCAATATCTCAAATTAAAAAAGGCCATCGTAATTAATGGTTTACCTGCTTTCATGTTAATGAAAAATTAAAATATTTACATTTACGTTAAGGTTTTGAAAATTGTTGAAAATATATCTCCGATGTCTAAAATCAATTAACACGTGCCAAGACGTTTAAATCCTTCGTGAATGGACAAATGCTCTGTAATTTTTTGTAGGGGTAAAAATACAGAAATCATGCTCCCCCTCGTCTTCCTCCCGCATTTTTTATAAGCCCGCGTCTTCCCCCTTGTCGCCGCCAGATTATTGAGGCTTAGAGCTCACAAATGTAAATGGCAAATAATTTTTTTTTTCAAGGTTATTTTGCTCCTTTTACCCAGGCTCCCTGATCATCTTAGAAAGGTTTGAAATATTATTTTTTAATTTTTTTAATAAGGCTGTTAATCTAGATGTATATTATCTATAAATCAAATTTTAATGTTTTTGAAGAATTCCTTATATTTAAAAAGAGAAGAGATTCTGTTGGGCGGGCTAAACAAATATCTCACTTAGCACACTTTAAAAAAATTCATTTATAATACTTTTTTGTTTTTTCACACACTTATTTATCTAAGTATATTTAACATATAAATTAAGTTTTACCAATTTCGAATATGTGTGTATATTTTTAATATTTTTAAATATAAAAGTATTTTAAATATATAGATGCATATAGACGTTTAAAATTTTTAAAAAAATATATACATATTCAAAATGGTAAAACTTGATTCATATTTCAAATAGATTTAAATAAACAAGTATGAAAAAAAATAAAAAAATTATTGTAAATGAATTTTACAAGTCGCATTAAGAGATATATTTGTTTAGTTCGGACTAATAAGAGCATTCATCATTTAAAAATATAAAAATAAATATGCGTATTTTGAAAATTTGTAAAACTTTGTTTACAAATAATAGTTCTATTATTATTTTTTTTTAAATGGCTGTTATATCAGATTGTAGATAGCGACCAGCCGTAGATGATCGTCGGGCTTTATCTACACAATTTTGTTTTAACGGATGAACAGGAATAAACTTGCGGTGCAGAGTAAAATTAGGCCAAAAGCCGGGGCAAGCATGAAAACCGCTTCCCAATTTGTGACTATGACATGCAGGCATTTACGTCTACTTGGAAGCCCTTCAGAATGGCTGCAATGTTCCAAGCATGCGTCTCTTTCCGCGTGAATCCCACAACTTTTTTTTTTTTTTTTTTGCCCAGTTTGTCAGTGAGTTTCAATCGGTAGTTGTTGCACATTGCCTATTAAGGCTATAAAAACTAAAAAGTCTTCTTTGGTTGTTAAGACTGGAAAAAGCCGTATGAACCATACATTAACATCTCATCTGAAATCCCGGAGTTGTCCGTCAGGAAACAGACAATCAACGCCTTCATGAAATGACAAATATATATATATATTTCCTAAGCCTAGTCAATGTGTTGGGTTAAACGTTTTTCACGGTTTCGAAATAGTGCCTGAAAATTAGGGAGAGCCATCCAGTTACGTTATGATACGCATGGTTGCATTGAAATTTTTAACTATTGCAGTTTTGATTACTTGTGCAGTTAATATTCATGGGTTGTCGCCACGACGCCATAGCTACTTGCGTCCAAATGGAAATGGTGGACTGTAGTGGTTCGAACTCTCCCATAGAGAGTACTTTCATGATAGTCTCCTCTAAGTCGCAGAGATTTGCATGAAAAACTTTCTTCAAGATATGAGGTATAGAAATGTACTTGATTATAATATTAATTGCCAAGTTGTATAAAAAGAGGTAGAAAAAAACAAATACCCAGGGAGGAGGGTGGAAGAAAATTGGAGCAAATTGGAGCTGTGGTTGACTACACTATCAGGCCTAGAAATAACAAGGCTTAAGATAGGCCTAGTTATAACTGGGCTATCCATGCTACAAATGACCCCCCCCAAAAAAAAAACCACTGTGGTAGGTTAAGACTTAAAAGAGAGATGCTGAAACCTTTTTTTTTTCCCAAGTGAGATAAAGCTATGACATATTACTTCTTCTATGGCATATTAATAACTCATATGAAAGTACTGTCTCATGTTCAGTGATCCGTTTTTATAATATGCAGTGTTAGAATATAGAATTACTTTTAACAACTAATCATGGTGTTTATTTTGTAATGTGAGAAGGGAGATAAGGTGGAAGGTAATTTTTTTTAAAAATGTAAAAGTAATGTTATATAATAATGGTAAAGTGAGAATAAATAAAATAATTGTTTGAGAAAATAATTAAAATATAAAATAAAAATGAAAAAATAGGATAATTACATAGTTAACATATAAAATTATTTTTTGAATGATGTATGAGAAAGAGGTAGGAAGGTGGGTTTCCCACCTAAAAAGATTGTCAAATCTACGGTGGAATGTATACTATGTTAAATAATGCTTTAAATGTGATTGTTAAGATGACATTAACTCAATTTTATGGATGAAATAATGAATTTTTTGTGCAACAAATGAGGAGAAATAATAAGTTTGCTAAACTAATATGTCTACTGCTCCACAAGCGACAGAATTTAAATTTGTCTTACCAACTTAGTACTCCTATAGGCATAGGTCCTAACCAGATATAAATATGGAAATATAATTTAGTACAGTTAACTATATAATAATTTACGGTATAGTTGACTCAAAAATCAAAATGAATCGTGTATGATCATAAAATGATAATCTATTTATCTAATTATATTTATACTTATTTATTTTATTAGCATACCAATTTTTATCCAAATTGGATACATATATGAATCTCATATAAAAATAGTATAATTATTTTGTTAGCATATCAATTTTTATTCAAATTGGATACGTATATGAATCTCATATAAAAATAGTATAAAATTAGTACAATAATATGGATCGATGTAATAACAATTTTAAAAATATTTTTTCAACATATAAATTATCTAGATATAATTATACATGAATCAATGATTGTATAAAATCTTCGCACATTTAAGTGAATGTACGACTCATTTTGAGTCAAATATGCTATAAGTTATAATACATATAAATGTACAGGATTATATCTCTCTCACACACACACATATATCAATAATGCTTATATGAACCCTTCTTTCGTATAACTTCTTTGATTTTAAATATTTTGATAGTTTATGAAAAACCTACTTAATTTATTGTATTCAACATCGTTTATCATATTTTGGAAACCCCTTCACTTGTCTAGCATTACTAAGCATGCCTCGTCGACAAATGTATGGAAGCAATGTAATAAAATAATTTAATGTTAAATATCAATTTTAAAGTTATATTTTCAATATCTAAACTGTCTGAAGTATTATTTTTAATTGAAAAATAATTCTATAAAATATTATTACATTCTAATACACATGCGAATGGATCCAAATATTTTCATTTTACACATAAATATACCTATTTTTTAATAGATGTGACTTATGCACATATTTGATTTGGTTGAAAATTAGTCTCGTAAATAATAAATGATGTTAAATATAATTAATAGATTAAATTTTTCATCAAACATGAAAAATCATAAAATTTGAAGAGATTACATAGAAACTTTTATATTACATAGAAGAACTCAATATATGTATATATATGGAGATATGATTCTGCGTAGACGGACTGCACCATAATTATGGTGAAATCTGCTACAAAATGGGCGCCGTGTACGAGTAATAATACATCATATACTCATTTATCCACATGAAAAATAAACTTTAAATGGTTTAGATATTGAGTGTTGAGAATACCACTTTAGATTGTATATTCACATTAAATTAGTTTATTAGGTCGATGTTGTATCATTCTAAGACGAGACTTGTACACTTGTTTGATTTGGATGAAAAGTAATATTTTAATGAAGTGAATAATTCTAAATACAATGATAAAATAGATTTCTTTTTCATAATTAAGTGGTCATAGGTGCACAGTGCAATCAAATATACTGGATCGATATATAGAGAAATAATATTGTTAGCTCAGGCTAAGCAAATGTTCCGGCTAGCCCACTTCAAAAAACTAATTCATAATAATTTTTTTGCATTTTTCTCTATACACTTGTTTATCTAGGTGCATTTAACGTATAAACTAAGTTTTACCATTTTTGGATACGTGTATATATTTTTTTGATATTTTTAAAATAAAAGTATTTTAAATACATACATATACAAAGATATTTAAAAATTTAAAAGAAATACATGCATATATCCAAAAACGATAAAACTTAGTTTATATGTTAAATATACTTAGATAAACAATTATAAGAAGAAAAATGCAAAAACAATTATTGTAAATAGATTTTTCGAAATAGGTTAAGTGGGACATTTGCTTAGCCGGGCTAATTCGATTATTCATCTAATATACATATATATGTATGTATAATATATACTTTTTCTACTAAGGGTGTGTTTGGTTGGATGTAAAACTTTTGATGAAAAGTTTTTGGAGTAAAAGTTGTCAAATCAATAGAAAATGATGTGATATAATAGGAGTAATGATGAGGAGTAAAGAGAATAAAGTTAAAATAGATAAGTTAGTTGTATGGGTAGTTGTGTAGAAATGATTGAAAAGTAGGATAGTTTGTATAGAAAAATGTAAAAAAATAATTAAAAAATAGAATAATTATGGAGAGTGAAAAGTTTTAGATTGAAATATTTTAGTTGACACTTTTTTACCCTAAACAAACACACCCTAAACTTTTTTTTTCATGCACATATACCTAAGCTCTGTACTCTTGTACTCTTGCGGGGGTTCTAAACTAACGTGCAATGGAGATTTACTCGGCCAAGAGCTTGCGATTTCAATGCTCATTCATCTGAGAAGGCCGGTGGGAAGGGAGATGTGAGTGGAATTGTTGGGAACTCAATCGACATTGCCCTTTTTTACCATGAAATAATTCTCACATTTCTCTTGAAACGGGACAAGGAAGGGATTATTGTGTTTTGACTTTTGAGAAGTGAATAATTCTTTTTTTTATTATTGGGCTGCTGTGGCCAACTGAGCACCACTTGGTTGGTAGAAGTGAATAACTTATTGAAATTGAGAAAAACAGTATTGTAAATTAGAAAAGTACGGTTATTATACATAACAAGATGGAACAAAAATTTTGAGGATGAAAAAATCTATCTCATTCTCTTTCTTCGTATGCTCCGGAGAACATATCCTCATTCCTTGCGCCGGCATGATCACTTTTTCTTGAAATTTTGTATAGCCTATCGAATTCCATTGATGCATCATGCATCAAGCTCTTGTGGAATTCAAAACAATTTTTCTGTTCTAAGATAGGTAAAAAGGGGATCTGATCCGGTGCTCCTCTCAATGGTCCCAGAAGCATACACTTATTTTTTAAATTTTTTTCATAAACTTGTTAATATAAGTGTATTTAACATATGTATCAATTTTTACTATTTTTGAAAATTTTTAGATATTTATTTCAGATTTTTAAAAATCAATTGTATTTAGTAATTTTTTTACACATGTTAAATACACTTAGATTAATATTCGTATAATTTTTTTTTAAAAAAATAATAATAATAAATAAATAGATGTATACTCCCAGGAGACCTGATCAACGCTCGGTAAAAAGAACCGGGGTACGAACTAATGTGGAAAAAATAAGAAAAAATTCCTAATACCCAGGACATTTTATTATTATTCATTTTATGTAGGGGTGAAACTTGGGTCGGGTTCAGCCCGAACCCGACCAGAAGCAGTGTTGAAACTCAATATTTTACGACTCGAACCCGATTTCTGAGCCCAAACTCGGACCGAATTCTAACAGTTCTCGAGTTTGGGCAAGACCGAACCCTGTAAATCTGAACCCGAATTCTATTTACATAAAATATATATTTATTATTATAATAATAATAATATCTTATATCTATTCAGATGTCAGAAGGCAAACAACAGCACCGCCGCAGGCGTCAGACGACAGACGAGTTTAGGCGTTCAGCTTTCCAAGTTTGAATTTTGACTTGGAGTCCCCGCCCTTTCCATTCCAGCTTTTCGCTTTTCCCCTTTCTTCCCGCTCGGAGTCGTGATCTCGTCTCCCGTCTGTCGTCTCCGCTGTCTGCCGAATCCCATCCGCCGTCTACTGAATCTGTGATCCCGATTCCCGTCCGAAGAGGCGAAGACTGATCCCTCCAGTAGTCCAGCCTTTCTTCTCCGGCGCTGTTGAAATCCCGTCTATCCGAACTCTACAGCCTTCTTCTCCAGCCACACCTCTGCCGACTGCTCCCTCTCGTCTTGCTTCCCTGCATTCCACTATCCGGCTGGTCCTGACATCAGTAACAATTCTGTCCTTGATATTTTTTTTTAGAAAAAATCCTTGCTTATTATTTAATATATAAATTAACAGTAACATGATTAATTATTGAAAGCTGGTTCAATGAAACCCTATTTGAAAAGAGAGCAAAAGAAAAGGATAAAAATGTATATAATGTGATTATATATAGGTAGAATGAATTTTTAGAAATAAACAAATGAAAACCGCGTTAATTATCTAAGAATTAATTGTTAGAAATAAAATAAATAGAAACAAAACGGACTGATATTCAGAAATATTTATTTTCACTCAGCATGCAAAGAGAAGGCTTACAATTTGATGGCAATATTAATGTATATAGTTGTGATATTAGTGTTAAATTGCAGAATGGAAAACGGTTGTACTTCTACGTTGTCAAAAATAAAGTTATTATTCTACTCGATGCAAAGAGAATGCTCAAAACAGGTTTCATTCTTTCTACTTTTAAGTAATATTTGAATTTTTCTTGTTTTCGTATAATAAATTATTTTTTAAACTTTTTTATACAATAGGTCTGTGATAAAAAAAATTATATATATAGGATGAGTAACAAAGACATATTAAGGGTGTGTTTGGTTGGAGGTAAAACTTTTGATGAAAAGTTTTAGAGGTAAAAGTTGTCGAATTGATAGAAAATGATGTGATATAATAGGGGTAATGATGAGGAGTAAAGATAATAAAGTTAAAATAGATAGGTTAGTTGTATGGGTAGTTGTGTAGAAATGATTGAAAAGTAGGGTAGTTTGTATAGAAAAATGTGAAAAAATAATTAAAAAATAGAGTAGTTATGAAGAGTGAAAAGTTTTGGGTTGAAAAGTTTTAATTGACAAGTTTTAGCCCCAAACAAACATACCCTAATAGTAGAATGTCAATCAAAAATTTAATCCGAGCCCGAATTTCAAAAATAGAATTAGAGTTTGTGGTTTGCAAATAGGATTAAAGTTAGAGTTGAAGTTTTGTAAATAAAATTTGAGTTACAGTTTGAGGTGAATCCAAGTTTGATGAGCCCGAGCTCTAATTTTACGACGGTAACATTTCAAAAATTTCTCGCTCACGAACGACGTTTCCCCCATTCCAAAAATGCCCATTGCCGTCGTCTCTTTTCCCCTCCGTCGAATTTTACAAATCTGCCATGGCTCGGCATTGGCGAGGTAGGTCATAGGTGAACTGAGCTTTTCAGCCCAATCAATAAAGCAAATTCGGCGACGAGGTTGACGAGCTCGGCGGAGGTGGATGAGCAGCAGCAGCGTTACATCTCCTCCTCCCGGACCTCCAGCACCTCTTTCCGCTGCTTTCCAAATAAGGAGTTGAGGAGCGGATGGTTGCTGGAAGCCAGCCATTTAACGACGGAGGCAGCGGCATGATGGGTTTTCTATGATGCCAGAGATGAGGGATACCTGCTCTGGTAAAGATACCGGAGGAGACGCCGCGCGATTTTGGACTTGCCATTCAACTGATCAGTTCCAATCATTAGATTATTAGTTGCTGAAGTTAATCCTGGTAGCCATCACCATCGAATTAGGGATGATATGTTGGAATTTCTGGACATACATATATTATTTATGTATATGTGCTATCATAAATTAATGGTCCAAATAATAAAAGTAATCTTATAAGGATTTATGGACCTAAATCATTTAATAGAGCATTGATCTCCTATGCGTAGAAACTATATAGCCTAAATTCCAATTTCTAGTTTTATGATGGACTAAATTGGAAATAGGAAACTAGGCTTCCTATAAAATGGGTTGTGGTCCCCAAGTTATGCACGGGTTAGGTTTTTCTCTCTGCCATCCATCAGCAGAAAGGAAGAGGAGCTACACTCTCCAAAACCCGGGTGCACCAACTTGGAAGACCCTAAGCCAAAGATCATTAGTATCCATGGATTCAGGTACGCTTCCGTATATGGTTTTAATTTCTTGATAATTCTAGCATGAGATAGATCCTGCATTGATTATGGATTTAATCAATGGTTGTTATTCTAACAAGTGGTATCAGAGCC
The DNA here is from genome assembly GCA_030490835.1 of Annona cherimola. Classification (NCBI taxonomy): domain Eukaryota; kingdom Viridiplantae; phylum Streptophyta; class Magnoliopsida; order Magnoliales; family Annonaceae; genus Annona; species Annona cherimola. The sequence goes on along the minus strand of CM059972.1, from coordinate 19,018,077 downwards.
ATAATCTTCATGTTAGATTATTAAGAAAAATTATGAATTCATGTATGCTGTTTGAATGCATGTAAAGGATTTTTTGGAAAATCGAAAACCAAGTTACGGCTGCCACAGTTCATCTGGAATTAAAATTTTAAAAAAAAAAAAAAAAAAAAAAATACTGCCTGGAATTTTGTCGCCCCTGCCGAGATCGGGTTTTGGCTGTCGGCGATCTGCCATGCCAGATCTGGCGTTTTTTTTTCGCCGCTGGTCGGATGAGGACGCCCGGTGTTGTGGGCGATGGCGGCACTAGACGGGCAGCGATCGGCAGCGTCATCCGGCGAAGGCGGATGGCAGCGGCGGCCATGGCTGCACGGGACGGGAGGCCCAGATTTTTGGCTGGCAAACAGATCTGGAAACCCATCCGGTCGTGGCTGGATTCAGCGGCAGCGGACAGCAGCCATGGGAGGGACTGAACGGCAGCAAGAGACAGTGTTGCCGGAAACGGTGCCGGGCTGGATGGTGCTATTTTTGTGGCCGGCGGCGTGCGGCTGCTGGCTGAGAGCTGGAGGATCTGCCGCTGCCCATGCCGGACGCCTGGTCGCGGGCTGTTCTCGGCCGGAGAGGACGATGGCGACGGCATTGCTGCGGCTGCCGGGAAGACCATTCCGGCAGATCTGGACGATGCACGGCGTGGGCAGCGTCTTCTCACCGGAGACGATGGAGATCTGGTTGCTGCCGGAACCGGAGAAGGAGATGGCGCAGGGTGCCGGATCTGGCTGCTGCCGGCGGCGATGGCGGCACGACTGGCAGCAGCGGCCGGCGAACGGCAGCGCCTCCTGATGGCGGCAGCGGCTAACCGTCTGGACGGGCGGCACAGCTTCTGGTTGCTGTTGCCGGAGAAGAAATCCACAGCGGCGCATGGGAGTGGGCGGCGGCAGCCTGGGCAGTTGGGCATTATGATGGGCTAGGGTTAGGGTTTATTTGAAGGGGAAGATGGAATTTTGCGAAAAACTCCCTGACCAGGTAAAATTGCAGCGAACCCCTCGCAGAAATTTCAAACTATCCCCATGCCAGATGATTTGCAAAACATCCCTAGCATTTCTGGGTTTGGGCCAGATTCAAAGCCCTGTCCAGAAAGCCCATAAGTGAATCCTTTCCTACCCGGGCGGGCCTGTGAAACAGGCCCATGCGGAAGTAGCCCAATAAGCTAAGCCTACTTAAGCTTAGCCCACTTGTGTCTGGACGGGCTTGTTTTTCAAGCCCAGGTGGAAACAGCCCAGTTCAAGCCCAGCCCAGTCAGTTCAGCCCGTTTTCAGCCCACCCACAGTACAGCCCACCAGAAAAGGACACGTGGCAGCCCAATAACCGTCCAAATTAAAATTTACATATCTGATGATTCCTTTATCTGATTTGGACGATCCAATAATGATTTTCTATGTTTTTGGACATTCTGGATTGAATGGAAGGGTCAGATTAACCTAAATAGGTCCAGAAATATTATTTTTGTGAAATTAACATATATGCATGCAAATGTTTGAATTACAATTAATTCATGTGGTTAGTTTATGAATGTTTAGAAAGCAAATTATGTATAAATGCATATGTTTACAATTTATTGCTTTCTATTAAGATTTTAAATTAACCAATTGTCATGCAAAATTTTATTTTTGGATCTTTTGGAATTAAAATTTCAAATATTGGTATAAATATTCTTTATGAATGTCTGATATTTTAAAATAAATTAATTGAAACAACATGCTGCCAAAGTAGCCTCTATTGTGTAAATTAATTTATTTTTGAAATATTAAGATGATTGTGTGATGTAATTCATGCGAATTTTAATCGGCCCAAAGGAAGGTTAATTTTTGGCCGAATTATATTCACACATGTGGTAATAAATATGTGATAATTATTTGGTTTTCCATGTGAATAATAAGTCGGTCCAAAGAAAGGCTTTTTATCTGACAGGATTTTATTATCAATATTTGATTACTACAACAAGAGTACCATTTACAAGTTAATATTTCTGTCCAAAGACTAGATATTAATGTTGTGCTAGGTATCTTGTGATGGGTCTTTCCATTATTTGAATTTTAACTATGGTTTTATGTATATATCTCATGTGAATATGTTGTTTTGTTCTATTTTCAGTTAACACATCTGCTTCTACCATAACTGCCAACATAAATTCAATTCCCATGCTGAACGGAACCAATTTCAAGCAATGGAAAGAGAATGTGATGATCGTTCTTGGTTGTATGGATCTCGACCTTGCGTTAAGGGTTAAACAACCCGCCTCTCTTACGGTTGCAAGTTCCATTGAGGAAAAACGGGACTTTGAGAGGTGGGATCGTTCAAATCGCATGTGTCTTATGATCATACGCAAATCAATTCCAGATGCTTTCAGGGGTGGTGTATCTGACCAGGATATCACTGCAAAGAATTTCCTTGAGGAAATTGAAAAACGCTTTGAAAAAAGCGATAAGACTGAAACAAGTACGACTTTGTCAAACTTGGTTTCAATGAGGTATAAGGGCAAAGGAAACATAAGAGAGTACATCCTTGAGATGTCTAATCTTGCTTCGAAACTAAAGACACTTGGGTTACAGCTGTCTGATGATGTGCTGGTGCATTTAGTTTTGATATCTCTTCCTCCACAATTCAGCCAGTTTAAGATCAGTTATAACTGCCAGAAAGAGAAATGGACTCTTAATGAGCTCATTTCACATTGTGTGGAAGAAGAAGAAAGAATGAAGCGAGATAAGCCCGAAAGTGCACACTTGGCAAGTACTTTTAAGGAAAAGACCAAGAAAAGGAAAAAGGATAAGGAAGCTGCGGTAAGAGTGACAAATAAGAAACAGCAAAAGAAATCAACTAAGGAATCAGGCTGTTACTTCTGTCACACTCCTGGACACCAAAAGAAGGATTGTACCAAATATCACGCTTGGCGTGTAAAGAAGGGTATGCTTCTCATTTTGGTTTGTTCTGAGGTTAATTTAGCTTCTGTACCTGGACATACTTGGTGGATAGATTCTGGTGCTACTACTCACATAAGTATGTCTATGCAGGGTTGCCTGAGCTGCCGAAAGCCAAATGATGCTGAAAGATTCATCTACGTAGGCAATGGCAAATCAGTTGAAGTCGAGGCAATAGGCACATTTCGGTTATTATTAAAGACTGGTTATTATTTGGATTTAAAAGAAACATATATTGTACCGTCTTTCAGACGGAATTTGGTTTCTATTTCTATTTTGGACAAATTTGGTTATTCTTGTTCATTTGGAAATAGTCGGTTTCATCTTTCTTTAAATTCAAATATTGTGGGTACCGGTTCTTTATCCAGTTGTGATAACCTTTATTTGCTTGATACAGTTGTCTTGTTTATGGAAACCTTGCATGTGAATTCACATGGTACAAAACGAAAATTAACTGATGAGAATTCTGCTTCGCTCTGGCACAAACGTTTAGGACATATTTCTAAACAAAGAATTGATAGACTTGTGTCAGATGGAATTCTCAGTCCTCTTGATTTATCAGATTTTCAAGTCTGTGTTAATTGTGTTAAGGGGAAACAGACAAACATAAGGAGATTCGGTGCCAATAGGTCTTTGGACGTCTTAGAACTAATACATACGGATATTTGTGGGCCATTCCCTACGGCTTCTTGGAATGGTCAACAGTATTTTATTACGTTCATAGACGATTTTTCTCGCTATGGCTACCTATATCTCATCCATGAGAAGTCTCAATCACTGGACGTGTTTAAAATTTTTAAGGCCGAAGTTGAAAATCAACTTGGCAAAAGAATTAAGGCCGTTAGATCTGATCGTGGTGGCGAATACTACGGTAGATATGACGGATCAGGTGAACAACGTCCAGGGCCTTTTGCCAAATTCCTAGAAGAGTGTGGTATCGTCCCACAGTACACCATGCCAGGTAGTCCTACGATGAATGGTGTAGCTGAAAGACGAAATAGAACTTTAAAGGACATGGTAAGGAGTATGATTAGTCGTACTACTTTACCAGACTCACTCTGGGGAGAGGCATTAAAAACCGCAGCTTATATCCTTAACAGAGTACCAACTAAGGCAGCCGATAAAACCCCTTATGAATTATGGACGGGCAAAAAGCCTGTCATAAAGCATTTACGCATTTGGGGTTGTCCAGCTGAGGCAAGGCCTTATAGGCCAAATGAAAAGAAACTGGACTCAAGAACTATTAGCAGCTATTTTGTTGGATATTCTGAACGGTCCCGGGGGTATAAATTTTATGTTCCCACATCCAGATCCTTTTTTGAAACGGGAAATGCCCAGTTCTTCGAGGATATTGAGCTTGGGGGGGAAGATAAGGTTAGAGACTATGTCTTTGAAGAGGAAATGGTAACTTTTCCTTCGATTGTTGTTCCTGACTCAGTTCAAACAACAATACCGGAACCACAAGACATTGTTATCAACCTCCCTGATCAAGGTCAACAGGATATTTCTACTGATCAAGCTCAACAACCTGAAGAACTAATGCCATTAAGGAGATCCACTAGAGAAAGGAGAAGTGCAATCTCTAATGATTATATTATCTTTCTCCAAGAACATCAGGATGACATTACGACGATGGAAAATGATCCTATCAACTTCCGTCAAGTAATGCAAAGTAAAAATTCTCAAGAGTGGATTAATGCCATGGATGAAGAGATTAAGTCCATGAAAGACAATGACGTTTGGGAACTTGTCCCATTGCCCGAAGGTGCAAAACCCATTGGTTGTAAATGGATATTTAAAATCAAAAGGGATTCAAAGGGTAATGTGGAAAGGTATAAGGCTCGTCTTGTCGCAAAGGGATTTACTCAAAAGGAAGGCATTGATTATAAAGAGACTTTCTCTCCAGTTTCATCGAAAGACTCTTTTAGAGTAATAATGGCTTTAGTGGCACATTTTGATCTTGAGCTACATCAGATGGATGTGAAGACTGCGTTTCTCAATGGTGACATTGATGAAACCATCTATATGGTACAACCAGAAAATTTTGTGTCTGGAGATGCAAAACAAATGGTTTGTAAATTAAAGAAATCCATCTATGGGCTCAAGCAGGCTTCCCGTCGATGGTATTACAAATTTCATCAAGTTGTCATCTCATTCGGTTTCGAGATGAATATGGTTGATGATTGTGTATACCATAAGTTCTGTGGGAGTAAGCATATTTTTCTAGTATTATATGTCGATGACATATTGCTTGCCAGCAATGATATAGGTTTATTGCATGAAACTAAGAGATTTCTATCAACAAAATTTGAAATGAAAGATCTTGGTGAGGCAACTTTTGTATTAGGAATCCAGATACGTCGAGATCGCTCTCGAGGTATTCTTGGATTATCACAAAAGGCCTATATTGAAAAAGTACTAGAAAGATTTTGCATGCAGAATTGTAAACCAGCAGATACCCCTGTTGCCAAGGGAGACAAATTCAGTCTCCAACAGTGCCCTCAAAATGATTATGAATCCAAGGAGATGCAAAAGGTTCCTTATGCTTCAGCAGTGGGAAGCTTGATGTATGCCCAAGTTTGCACACGTCCAGATATAGGATTCATTGTTGGCATGTTGGGTAGATATTTAAGTAATCCAGGAATGGATCACTGGAAAGCAGCCAAAAGAGTTTTTAGATATCTACAAAGAACAAAACACTACATGCTCACATACAGGAGGTCGGATAATATAGAGATCATTGGATATTCGGACTCCGACCATGCGGGATGCCAGGACAGTCTTAGATCCACTTCGGGCTATATTTATCTGCTTGCTGGAGGAGCAATCTCTTGGAGAAGTGCTAAGCAGACACTCGTTGCTCCTTCCACAATGGCAGCTGAATTTATAGCATGTTTTGAGGCATCCAATCAGGCTATATGGCTGCGAAATTTTGTCACGGGGCTGCAAATTTTGAATGGAATTGAAAGACCACTCAAGTTATATTGTGACAATAACTCAGCAGTCTTATATTCCAACAACAACAGGAGCTCGACGAAGTCAAAATTTATTGATCTCAAGTTCCTAGTTGTAAAGGAAAGAATTCAGGAAGGTCAAGTGTCTATAGAGCACATAGGAACAAACTCTATGATTGCGGATCCGCTGACTAAGGGATTGCCACCCAAGGTCTTTCATGAGCATACTGCTCACATGGGTGTTGTATCACTAGATGATACTCTGGTTTAGTGGGAGTTTGTATTTTTGTGCTTTTATTTAGCAGACACACTTTTGTATATTACAGTTATGGATATTTTCTGCAGAAATAAAGCATTCAGAATTTTGGTTTTTCAGTACTTTTGGTATTGGTTTGATCTCACCAAATAAGGAGGACCAGTTGGAAATAGGCATGTTAGATCACATTACATGTAATTTCCATGCTACGCATCCATGCTTGATCTATGTCGTTTAGTTATGTTTGATATATGTGATCTTGGATGGGTCTAGTTACGATAAATGTAACAAAGGCCGCCTTGGTTCTATGTTGGCATAATTAATGGACGAGATTGTTCGGAAATGATTTTGGTATGACAGCATAAGGTTTTGAGCTCATAAGGTCATATATATAATTATAAAATACATGTAGTCCAAGTGGGAGATTGTTGGAATTTCTGGACATACATATATTATTTATGTATATGTGCTATCATAAATTAATGGTCCAAATAATAAAAGTAATCTTATAAGGATTTATGGACCTAAATCATTTAATAGAGCATTGATCTCCTATGCGTAGAAACTATATAGCCTAAATTCCAATTTCTAGTTTTATGATGGACTAAATTGGAAATAGGAAACTAGGCTTCCTATAAAATGGGTTGTGGTCCCCAAGTTATGCACGGGTTAGGTTTTTCTCTCTGCCATCCATCAGCAGAAAGGAAGAGGAGCTACACTCTCCAAAACCCGGGTGCACCAACTTGGAAGACCCTAAGCCAAAGATCATTAGTATCCATGGATTCAGGTACGCTTCCGTATATGGTTTTAATTTCTTGATAATTCTAGCATGAGATAGATCCTGCATTGATTATGGATTTAATCAATGGTTGTTATTCTAACATGATAGCCACTTGGAAGATGGAGTGCACATGCATCCGTTCATATGTAACCGATCCGGGTGCCATTCAGTGAAAGGAATGGGTTGAAATGGTGGGAATTAGGTCTGGTGATTTTTGACAAACTGATTGCGAGCAAAATCAAGCACCTTGATATGGTGGAACTCGGAGGCCAGCCTTCTCGTGATGATGGCAATGAATTTTCCATTCTTTCCCGCGACTAGCGTGAAAGCATGGAAGCCCAGTGGAGTGACTCTTTCAACGATCACAGACTCAATCCGAAGAGGGGTTTTTCGAGGGAGGGATGTTCTGTAGACACTCCACCACCCGTCATCACCCTACCAATGGAATAAAAGCGTTAGATCTTTGGCCCACGTAGGCCAGCCGCCATGATCGACGATCTTCATCCTCTTCGATCCGTCACAGGTTCAAAACACAAAGATGTCTGTTTTCAGATTCCCCGTTCCATTCCCTCTTCCCTCCAGAAGCGACCGCCATCTATTTGTCGGACGATGACAAGGCTGAAATCAGCCAGCTCACAAGGAGTCAACCCGACCGGAGGGGAGATGGGTCAAGTGCACGGAGGCCCAACCCTGCCTCGACAATTTTGACCATTGATGCATCAAGACGTAGATCAAATAATCCCGGGATATGGAAGGCCTATCTTTCATGGAGGCAACATTATCTTTTGGTTGCTATTGCAGCAAAGATGTCAAGAGAAGCATAGTCGTCCTTGTTAGAAATGGGCGGCTAGGATGAGCGCGAGCATTGAGATAGATAATGGAGAAGTCGTTGCGCTCAGTGACATGGAGCAGGGGTTCAAAATCGGCGTCTGGGCGAAGGGATGGGTAGTAGCCAGAGAAGAAAGGGGAAGAAGAGACGGTGGAATTGGGCATTTTTAGAATTTAAACAAAAGGAATGCATGCATATGGAGGAACGTGACAGATGTTGTGGGAACGGTGCAATTTCTAAAATGGCGTGGACATGAAATGGATAATGGTAAAATGTTGTGAGTAATTGGGAAATTTTCTCAAAAAAAGTTAGCAAAGAAAGCAAAATAATTATGTGATGCAGTAGAGTATATTTGATTTTTCAGTGTAGAAAATATTAATCGCATGTTTATTTTTAACAAATGTGTTTGGGAAATGGTAAACTTTTTTTGGATGAAAAAATTATTTATAAAAGTTTTTAAATTGAATAAAAATGATGTGATATGACAGTGATAATGATTGAAAGTAAAGAAAATAAAGTTAAAATAATATGGATGAATGATCTCGTCTCAAATAACCTATTTTTAACAACTTTTTTATTTTATTCTTTTTTTATTAAATTATTTTTTTTCGTCCACCTGTTTATGTGAGTATATTTAACATATAAACCAAGTTTTACTATTTTTGTATGTGTTTATATTTTTTGACTATTTTAAACATCTATGTGTATATATGTATTTAAAATATATTTTTTTTAAATTTTAAAAAAATATATGCACATGTCAAAAAATGTTGAAACTTGGTTTATGTGTTAAATATATTTAGATAAACAAGTGTATAAAGAAACAACAAAAAAGTTATTGTAAATGAGTTTTTTGAGGTAGGCTGAGTGAGACATTTACTTAGCCCGGGCTAACAAGATCACTATCATAAATAAATTAGTTATATGCATAGTTATGTAAAAATAATTAAAATGTAAGGTAGTTGTATAAGAATACGTAGAGAAATGATTAAAAAGTAGAAAAATTATGGAGAGTGAAAAGTTTGAACTTAATATTTTTACACATTGTCAAATATACCCTAAAATTTTTCAATGATCACAAATACCTTATTTTTTATTATTTCTTTATATCTTTCTATATAAACTACCATACTTTTCAATTATTTCTACGTAATTACCAATGCGACTAACTTATTTATTTTAACTTTATTCCTTTTATTTATCATTATGACTTTATCATGTTATATCTTCTTTTTTCATTTTAAAAATTTTTATACTAAAGACTTTTCATTTAAAAGTTTTATAGCTTCCCAAAACACTCTTAAAAAATGACAAAGCGATACATTGTAACGGGGATAATAGTTGAGATAAAGAGAATAATGTATAAAATAAATTGAATATTTATTAGAATATATATTTAATATTTGAAAAATTAGTTAATTAGGTTGTTAAAATCTAAAGGCATATCAAAAGGCATACTCTAACGTGTTCTCTTCCCCTGAATACGAAGCGTATGCGTAGCTTTAAAATTAATACAACCAAATTGAAAGATGATTTGGCTAAAATTACATGTTGAGTAATGTAATTGCTAATTAGATTGATAGCTAACTCTAAATGGATAAAACTAAACAAACCTTAAATGTAAGTGGAATTCAAGAATGTTTTGAATATTTCGACAATTGATGAAAAATCTACTCAATTTATTTTATTTAGCACAATTTATAATATCACGGAAACTCATTATTTCATCTAGTATCATTAGCATGGGCTCCATCAATAAATACATAAAATTAGCATAATAAAACAATTAAATGTTAAATATTAATTTTAAACTTATATTTCAATGTGTAAACCATCTAAAATATCAATTTTATATAGATAAATGAGTCTATAGAGTACTATTACGTTGTAATAATATGTAATGGATATGAAAATATTTATTTTTGAGTAGACGTGGCTCATGAGCATGTTTTATTTGGATGAAACTTAGGGTGGTTCGGTAATGAATAAAACTTTTAATGAAAAGTGATGAAGAGTAAAAATTGTCAAATGAAGTGATATGATAGGGGTAACAATGAATAGTAAAGATGGTAAAGTTAAAATAGATAGGTTAGTTGTGTAGATAATTGTGTATAAATGATTGAAAAGTAGGGTAGTTATATAGGAAAATATGAAAAAATGATTAAAAAATATGATAATTGTGGATAGTGACAAATTTTAGATTGAAAAGTTTTAACTTGGTATTTTCTATCAATTGCCAAACACACCCTTAGTTTCAGAAGTTAAAAAATAATATTAAATATAATAAATTTATTAAAATTTCTATCAAATATCAAAATTTTCAAGTTTGAATGGATTATAGGAAATCGATTTATATAACTCAATCAACTAGCAGCAAGCAGCCATGGACTTTGTGACCGCATAGTGGCCAAGAGGGGCTGAAATTCTTGGATTGATTTCCGTCCCTTGCATGAGGGATTTTTATAATTTTGTCCCCTTATAATCCTATATAGGGATTTTATAATTTAATCCCCCTAGGGGGAGCGGGTTTAGAATTTCTCTTAGGTACGAGGGTGTAGTAAAAATTTCCTTCCACGTGTAAGAAGGTAGTAAATGTGATGCATTATAATATCAAGATATTATGATATATAAATATTAAAAAAAAAACTAATGGGGTCCAGTAGAATGTATAGGCCAAAAAGCCAGTAGGACATTCAATAAGCCACATTTGACCTTCCATGTACGATTCATAAGGTAATTATAGAGGCTTGGTCAAATAGGGGTGCAACTCGGGTCGGGTTATACCGGGTTGGAGTGAACCCAAACCCTAAGCCAACCGGGTTGGAGTAAACCCAAACCCAAACCTTAAGAATTTAATCCGGGTTCGGACCGGGTTCGCATTGGTTTTGGTTTGGTTTCGGGTTAGAATTCGGGTTACCAATAAACTGTTTTTTTTTTCCAAATTTAATTGTAATCTAAAAGAAAATTATTGGAATATATATACTTGTGTTTATGAAGTCAAGTCTCACGCTGAATTCCGCAACATCCTTTCAAAGAATTTTGCAATATCATGTTGAATTTTGCAATATTCTTTGAATGAGCTCTGCGAGCAATTTTTCAGCACCCTATAGACACAAATAAATGATAAATTAGTTAGTTTTATGACTAGTTGGTCATTTCTATTTAATAACTAATGGAAATGACTCAAATGTAGCAAATAAAAAATGAACATATCATACCAACTATTGTAGTTGAAATTAAACACTATCATACAAATTACTGAAATTGAATTCAAACTGAATATTTATCATACAAATTGCTAAAATAAAAATTGACCACTTGTCATACCAATAAACTTAAAATATAAATTAAATTTATAATATAATATGAAATTCAAACTAATAGATTTCTCATACTAACAGAAAGTATAATATGAAATAGATTTATCATGCCAACTCAAATTTAAACATAATCCACATAACAGTTATTCAAAACAACTAAATCTAAATACACTAAGAATAATGGTTCAACATTCCAATCTAATTTAAGTGCAATCCAAATTTAAAATGACAATATAAACAAATATCAAGTTTAAATAAGTTTACATCTACTTTTAAACAAATTCAAAATTCAAATGAATTTATGTCTCCAAAGTTTTCAAAAAACTTAAAAACATGTATAATTTATGAAAAAATTATATATAAATTACATCGGGTTCGGACCGGGTCGGGTTTTGATACCGGGTTGGTGTCGGGTTTCTACAGGTCGGGTTGAAACCGGGTCTATTTGGGAAAAAATCTTTAAAATAAAATTCATTTTTGGTTTTGGTACCGGGTCGGGCGGGTTCGGACCGACCCGGTACCAAGTTGCACCCCTACAGGTCAAACATGATCCCTCACATGTGTCATCGTACCAAATCTCCACCTCTTTCCAGAAGAACTGAGCTTCGTCATTCACAAACCTACAAATTCTCCTAAAAACGTAGAATCATGGCCAACAGCCCAGTTAGCTTATAAAAAGAAGAAGAGTTCACACAGTAGGAGACTCAAGACTTCTACTATTGCTACCACTCCATTCTTTCAAAATTCAAATTCCCAGATTCTCTAATCTAATTGGGAAACCATCTCCACAATTCTGTTAATGCGTGAAGATCCACTTTGGACTTCTGCAATATTCTGCAATATTGATTAATTTGCCATAAGGTGGATTTGGCAACATAGACAATAATACGTGATCCACCATCAATCCTAAGTAATGCGGGATGGGATCTTTCACGTCAAGAAATACATAAAATCAATGAACTAAAATAATATGTTAATTTTAAAAATATCAATTTTAAAATTATATTTTTAACACTCAAATCATCTAAAATATCATTATTGCATAGATAAATGATCTTATAAAATATTACCGTATTATTATATATGTAAATGAATCTAAGTATTTATTAAAATTTAAATACAAATATATACTTTTCGACAAATGTAGTGCACAACATACTTAAATTGAATGAATTATTTTTATGAGTATTTATATACTTCGTAACAACAACTCTATTACAATTAAGTATATTCATAACTATTACATAACGAAGGAAGTTTTGACTTCTAGATAGACAAATGATATTGATACAATAAATTAAAATTTGGCCAAACATTATGGTCTTAAAATTAGAAAAAGTTACATCCGTAGTATGAGAAAAACATGTTGTTAATTTTTGAGACTTAGAGAAGTGTTTAGGTAAATGTGAAATTACATTTTATCTTTATCCTATCCACAATGGGTATTTGGCAATATACAAAGGGCTTAAATGTGATGTCCAATGGAGATGAAAATTTTATTATCCATTTATTTTTTCGATTTAAATATGGTTTCTTATTCCTTTTTTTGAATTCATATATACAGTGTCTTCTGAATTGGTATTATAATTATGGCTTTGAGACATTCTTACAATTTTTTATCATTATTTTACAAATATTTAACCAATAATCTACTTTTTTTTATTTTTTTTACAATAATTCTTCAACATGCCACCACTAAGTCACTTGTATATGAGGTCGCTCGCATACACGGCAGGAGGCAAGTCTCTGATGACGCTTCCATGGCACGGTTTCTTATTCCTGAACACATATGCCTCTCTTCATTTGATGTCCTTGTCCGATTTGCATCTTACTTCATCCGTTTGTATATATGCTTCCCAACATACTTAAATGAGAGTTTGGCTTTTTATGCAACCGAGCTGCATAGAATTGGTTACATATAACTCATCGATTTCTAAGACGTGATGATTAATACAATATATAATTCAATCATTATATTTAATATCACTTATTTAGCTATTAGGAATTCCATCCAAAATAAATACCTCATGGGCTACATTTGCTTAAAAATAAGTATTTGTTTATGTAGGGTGTGTTTGGGAATGGATAAAACTTTTGATGAAAAGTTGTAGAAATGAGAAGTTGTCAAATGATGTGATATGACAGGGGTAATGATGAGGAATAAATAGGATAAAGTTGAAATATATAAGTTAGTTGTGTTAGTAGTTGTGTAGAAATGATTGAAAAGTATGGTAGTTGTATAGAAAAATGTGAAGAAATGATTAAAAAATAAGGTAATTGTAGAGAGTGAAAAGTTTATATTGAAAAGTTTTAACTTGATAATTTTTTGTTATTATCAAACACACTCGTAGAGTTGGAAAAATGATCATATTCATTCACACATATATTGTGATATAATAATACTTTATAAAATTATTTATTAATTTGTTAGGGATATTTTAGATAATTTTAATGATAAAAATACTATTTTAAAATTTTTATTCAGTATTAAATTATTTTATTATGTCAATTTTATACATTTGTAGAGAGGACTAATGCAAAATGACACTAAATAAAGGAAAGAATTTATATAATAATATAAATAATGATAAATACAATAAATTTAATGAATTTTATATCAATTATAAAAATTATTAAATGTGTGTTTGGGAAGTGATAAATTGGTTTCTTTTTCGATAAAACTTTTGATAAAAAGTTATTAGCGTAAAAATATTTGAAATGAGATAAAATAATATGATGCGATAAATGTAATGATGAAAAATGAAAAGAATACGGGAATGTTTGGTGATTTGAAAGTTGTGGGACTTGTTGAACGGAGTGAGAGTAAAAAATTGAATATTTTGAAAATTGTAATATTGGTACGAAGAAGTAAAATTAGAATAAATATAATTGTTAAATAATAGTTAATAGAAAAAATGACTTAATATAAGTGTAAAAGTGGACAAATACAATGATTAGTTCATTAATGATGAGTTTTGAAATCTATATTTCCACCCTATGTTTCTCACATTTATTACCAGACGTGCCCTAAATTAGATATGTGGATAGTTATGTACCAATGATTAGAATCATCCATATAATTAATTTATCTATTTTGAACTTATTATAACTACTTCTTATAATTACCTTTATTATATTACATCATTTTCTCTTATTTGAAAAATATTTTACACAGCATTTTTTGGTCTAAATATTTTATTACTTTGGATAGTTATGTATAAATGATTAGAATTATCCATATAATTAATTTATCTATTTAAAACTTATTATAATTATTTTTCATAATTATCCTTATTATATCACATTATTTTCTCTCATTTTAAAAAATTTTACACAACATTTTTAAGTCTAAATATTTTATTGCTTACAAACACACCCCCTGAAAACGGAGCGCAATCCTATACACCCGGGTGCATTGAGGCTCAATGCACCCGGGTGTACTACACCTATTTTTTTTGAAATTTTTTTCATGAAGCTGTTAATATAGGTTTATTTAATATATGTATCAATTTTTACTATTTTTTGAGACTTTTAGATATTTTTTTTAGATTTTTAAAAATCAGTGGTATTTTCAGTAATTTAACCTAGATTAACGATTGTGTAAACTTTTTTTAAAAAAAAAAAAAAAAAAAAGGTTTAGTGCACCCGGTGCATTGAGTAGGATTGCGCTCCCCTGAAAGGAAAAGGATGGAGAGATGTTTGACACAAGCGCAAGCGAAACCCCCTCTTCTCGACTCAACCTTTCCGTATCACCAAATTTTGACAGAGAGCCGACCAATGAAATACTCTTCACCCGCTCCAGCCCAAAAATTTGGCAACAACAAGTGTTGTATGTCTATTCCATGAATATATATAAAGCTTTTTAAACTATCCATTTTTTCAGCGTACCAGCTTTGGATTCTGCCAACCGTTAAATATCCATCCAGGCAAAAAAAAAAATAAAAAAATCCATTTGTTGTGAAACAGGGCTGGTGGTTTGACAAAGCGATTACTAACATGTGACCATGTTGGCCCTGGTTTTGAGCTCGTCAGGTAGATATAAGTTTAAAAAATTCAATTTATTTGTTTTATTTAACATCATTTGCATTGTCATGAAAATTATTTAATTTATTTAGTATAACTATATATGAGCCCATGGGCAAACGTGTAAAGTCAACAAAATAAAATAATTTAATATTAAATATTAATTTGTAAGTAGTATTTTTGATATTTAAATTATCTAAGATATTACTATTATGTGGACAAATAATTCTTTAAAATATTATTATATCATAATATATGTGTGAATAAATCTAATTTTTTCCTAATTTACATACGAATACATTTTTTAAGCAAACATAGTCCATGTCTATACTTAATTTATTTGCTAAATAATAATGTTAAATATAGTGACTTGATTAGATTTTATATCAATTATTAATATCTTAAAAATTAAGGAGGTTATAATTGGTGTCAATTATAATTCTTAAGATAATTGCTTTCTTTACTTAGGAAGTAATAAAACTTTTAAATGAAAATTTTTTTGTGCACAAGTTTTTGAACTAGTATAAAATTAATATGATTAGGGTAATAATAATACATAAATAGAATAAAATTAAAATGAACAATTTAGTTGTACGAGTAATTATATAGAGATGATTAAAAGATATAATAGTTGTATAGGAATATGTAAATAAATATTAAAAAATAGGATATGTGCTGAGAGTGAAAAGTTTTAGATTGAAAAAAATATAATTTGAAAATATTTGTTTTGGCTAAACACGCTCTAAATAAATAATTTTAGATGCAAAATATGTTAAGAAATGATAAGCTTTTAGATGAAAATTTTTCTCACGACGGGAAAATGTGTGATATAATAGTAGTAATGATGAGTTAAGAGAATAAAATTAGTTTAAATAAGTTAGTTATGTAGATATCTATGTAAAAATAATTGAAAAGTAGAGCATTTGTATAAGAATATATAAAGAAACGATTAAACAATAAAGTAATTATGGAAAATAAAAAAATTTATATTTAAAAAATTTTAGTTTTAGCCAAACGCACCTCATATATATAATTTTATATACGTGTTGTGCTCGAAAGTAATAAAACATTTATATGAAATATTTTTAAGGTAAAATTTTTTAAATAAGAGAAAATAATATTATATAATAAAGGTAATGATAAGTAGTAAAGAGAACAAAGTTAAAATAAATAAGCTAGTTACATAAATTAATTTTATAGAAAGACGTGGATAAATGGTTAAAAATAAGATAATTCTATAGAAAGACGTGGATAAATGGTTAAAAATAAGATAATTATAAAGAGTAAAAAATTTCAAATGGAATAATTTTTGTTTAAAAAATTTATATGATACGCCAACATGCTTACAATGTGCAAGGAGCAAACTTCTATAAATCTTTTTAGTGGTCCCGCTTATATGAAATCCCTTTTCTATACGACATCACTTATATTATTACGAAAATTTTGTCATTTGTTTAGTATTATTATATATGAGTTCCGTTTATAAATGTGTAAAGTCTACTAATAAAATAATTTGATTCTAAAATATTAAATTTAAAGTAGCATTTTCAACATTAAAACCGTCTAACATTCAATTATCTGTGAATATTGATTCTACAAAATATTATTATATTCGAATACAGGTGTAAATAGATTTAACAATTTTTTATAATTTACTCATGACCGTATATATTTCTGAGAAATGTAGTCCATGCGTATATTTAAATTAGATAAAACTTGATCGTTTAACTAAACAGATAAGATTAAATATAATGAATAAATTAAATTTTCCATTAAAAATCAATGTTTAAAAATTTAAAGGAGTTAAACGGCTATGCTTGTGTAACGCGAGGAGCCATTTATTCAGTGACTGTGAAATTTGAAAGTCACGTTTCCTTTGCGGGTACTTGTTCCTCTTTTTAGGCCAGATGCGGCCTCTCCGTCGTCGCACGCGCGCGATTCTGTCAGAAAGAGCAGGAGGTGATTTCGCGCACCTGTATCTGACACACGTGTTAACGGATCCTGACCTTCCATGGCTGCAGCCACTGGATAAATGCTGCAATCTGATATCCCTACGAGCCCCGCCAGCAAACTCGCCCTCTCCCGAGTAAAATCAGGTAAGCGTAAGTGTTTGATTCGGCCGTCGGAGGTGATCGGTAACCAGCTCTATCACACGTGTGAATCAAAAGCGTGTGTCCTCGAACTTCCTCGCGCGAATCGCTCATGCTTCTCCCGTCTTTCGGCTGGGCTGCCTCCACCAACACGGCCGTATAAGTACGTTTCTCAGTCTCTCTCCCCCTCCCATCCTCCCCTCGACGCGTGATCTAACCAGGCGTACGGACGGAAGGTACTCTATCCATCGCGTTGCACCGTTTCCTCCCAGCTATCATTTCCAGCGCTAGGGTTCGTCTTTCTCGCCATTTAAATGGGAGACGGAGAAGGAGAAGGAGAAGGAGGTGAAGTAGCTATCGATCTTTCCAATCTCGAGACAGTCGTGATTCTGCTAGGGTTGCGGTCTCGATCCGGCACCGTGGCTTGAGATCTTGGCTGCTGTTGGATTCACCATGGCCGACGGGCGGGATGGGAGGAGAATGGGAAATGCCGAGATGGACGGGCTTCTTCTAGGGTTTCCGCGCTGCCGGCATGACTCGAGCGGGCGATCCGAGGACGCAGAGGGGGAATCCGTGGTGAGAGAGCAGAGGGAGGCGTGGGAGCAGTCGATTGGGGATTCCCGCTATTTCGAGAGGCACGTGTGGGAGGCGGCCGGCCGCAGGGATGCGCTGCAGGTGACTTTGGCGGAGATCGGGTGCGGCTTGGAGGGAGAGGAGGAGCTGGGTTGTCTGGGGTCGAAGAGAGCGGAATGCGATTGGGATTTTCAATATAAGCGTGCGAAAGTTGTTTTCCATTCTGGGTGAGTTCTTCTTTCGGCTTGGCTATTGGAGTCGGGAGAACAATAAAAATTCCTCTTTTTCTGGTCTATGATTCAGACAAAATTGTACATTTCATGGTTACTGTTCAGCGCGCGGAGGAAAAAAGGATCATTTCCAATTTTTCGAATGATAATTTAACGAAAGTTGCCGTTTTGAATTATACGTGCTTAGTGGGTTGTCGCATGATCAGCTGATTTGAATTTTTCACGATTTCTATACGGGGCATTCATGTCTTGAATCTTCTTTTCGGACTGTTGCATATGGCTCTATTGAGAATCTATACTGTTGTATGCTTAAATGTTACCCACTGCCAAATGGTCGTGCTGGCATATACATTCAGTACTCCATTTTGATCTACTGGATTCCTGCCCATCAACTTTTGGGTATGCGCAGCATGTCATTTATTTTTTCATCTGACACATGGGAACCCAGCCAAAATTATGTTTCCCTGTTGGTGTTTGGACTTGAATGTGCATGTAGTGTTTTCTCATAGGACCAGCTGGCTTGAAAAATTTCTCATTTTCTGTACGCTAGTCCATGCTTATCTTGTGAGATCTTTCTTTTACCACATGCAATATTTTTAGTCTTTCATGTGCTTAAATCTAACACATTCTAAATGTACGTGCCGGGTTATATGTTCATTTATTCTCTTTGAATTGTGAACTTATTTCCTGCTAGTTATCTCTTATTTCTGGGCAGATTGTCACACATGGATGAATTTGGGTCCTTGAAATTTTAAGTAGCCTATGTAATACGTGTTGCTTTTCTGTCATTTTATACTTTCCTGGCAGGCGTGGGGCCCTCATTAATACTTCTGTACCCCAAAAATTAGGCTTGGCATCTGGAGTAAAAGTCGGAATATTGGTGCTTTGGAGGAAATAATTGATTTCATTTGAAAGTTTGTACAACTATCTTGGGAATACATTGAAATTTATGGAAGGGTGTGATTGAGGATATACATCCTGGCAGTGTAGTTATTTATGTCCACTACCTCATGTGTCAATAGTAGTTTATCATGTGGGAAGAGTAAAGGTGATATTGTTGAGTGTAAGAACCATAAAGGAGAGAGAAGAGTATCTTTAATATGGAAGATTTTGGGCAACAGAATTGGTCTATCCACATATGCACAGACAATCGGACCATAAAAGGAAGGAAAAGATAAGAGACAAAAAAATAGGAAGGAAAACGATAGTTCAATGTCGCTTTGTTATACCTCGTGATAGACTAATGGTTCTTGTTTAAAAGAGCTGCCCATTAATTCTCACATGTTATTAGCTTTATTATCCACTTTAAAGGCATACCCATGTCTTCAAGTTTGATGGGTGGAATCTATGCTTATTCTCCATATAGTATTATGAAAATCTCTTCTATTAGAATTGCAGCATTCTGACGGCAATTTAATGAAACTGTAGTAAACTGTTTCAGAGTTTAAAGTTCGCTTTTCAGTCATCCCAACTATGCTGTGCTCTCTTGGAGTTGGTGACATTCTACAGAGACGAATGCATACTTGCGTGTGATGTTGAAATTTTGGTTCTCATGACCTTTGCTACCCACTGTAAAAAACATGAGAAATCCACAGCATCATGAGTCCTATATCATATTGTTAAGAGTTAATCTTTCCTTATAGCTGCAAATTAATATCAATTGGCAAGGAATTGCTAATAGTAAAATGTGTGCCGTCCAAAAGATAACGTATGGATCAATAGTGTGTCTCTATTCTTTATTATCAATTCGATTGTCAATATAAAGAGTCTTAATGGCACAATAAAACAATGCAGATGTTAACTTCAAATGAAAAATGTTTTTAGCTGTTAATATCCTATCACGATTCGGCTGAATATTAAATGCATCATCATTTTGTAACTGATGTTGCAATAAAACTTGCTGCATGTTGTTAATGGTAGACTAGAATATTAGGCCTTGCAAATGTTTAGCATTCACCAAACTTTCCTTTTGAAATTTAAAGGAACTCCTAGTTTGTGCCTGAAGACACTTGAACTGTGCTTGCAGACCTCTTACCTGCGTACTTTTCTGCAGCGTATATCTCTGATTTCTACTGGCACCAGCAATAATCTGTGATTTGAAATGGGCTTTTTGGCCACCACAATCCTCCCTTCTGATATCTGGGAATTTCTGCCTGCATCATTGCCCTATGTTTGAGTGCCTTGGGGATAATGAATCTGTTGTTGTGGTCGCCATTTGGAAGAACCTTCTCAAAATTCATTAGCTACTTAGAGGCTCCTACATCTGGCATGCTTGAACCTGTCTGCTAACATGCTTATTTGTTGTGTGTTTAAATTTTTTGATCGTTGGTTGTTTAGTATGTTTTGTTAAATCTGTCCCCCATCCAACTCCCTCGTTATCCCTTCTATAGCAGCATTAGGTTTTAATTTTTTGTTCCATGGTTAAATTTTTGATGTTTGTAAATCTTTATGGATATCTTACTCTTCAAGTTCTTAGAAAAGTAAACCAAGTAAAAGAGTTCCTGCTACTTGATTTAGTGCTTAGAATGCTTTTTTGTGTGTGGTTAGATGTGAGCATACGTGGGAGGCACGGTCCTTACATTGCTGATAACCTGTTTATGCATGCATTATATTATTTACAGTGTTGGAAGAATTAGGCGTTCTTTTGTGGATCAATTCTGTAGTGGCGTTTATAAAATGGGTGCTTATATTAGGAGACGTGTAATTCATATTTTAATGTTTCAGCCAATCAAATTCTTTTAGTTTATTAACTTCTATTGCTTACCGGGCAGGGCATACAACCAAGGTGTTAAGGCTTCAGGTGCTGATGCATCCACTTCTGGTGTCGATAGGCATGATATTGTTCTTCAAGGTTCATCTGTGTCTTCTGGAAATGAGCTGGTTCTCAATGCCAGCTCAATATCAAATGATGCTCATGGCAGAAATCCTGCTGAATCAGATGGTGAAGAGGATGGTGATGGAGATGCACCTAATGTTACAAAAATTGACGATATGGAAGTCAGGATGGATTTGACAGATGATTTATTGCACATGGTTAGCACATGGTGATGTTGTTATTTGTATCTAGCCCTTTATGCGATATTTTGCATTTTGATTTGTTTCTATAATAAAAATGCAGGTTTTCTCGTTCTTGGGTCAAGTAGACCTATGTCGAGCTGCTAGGGTCTGTAGACAATGGCGAGCAGCAAGTTCACATGAAGATTTTTGGAGGCGTTTGAATTTTGAAGGCCGGAACATCTCCACTTTGCAGTGTATGACGTTACATTCTTACCTGATAGTCAGCATATGAGAATACTTGGAAGTTACCATTGTTGTTGTTTGTTTACTTGTCTTGGTTTATTAATTCCCCAGAGTGATTAGGCATTATTGTGATTAGAAGTTTTCTGTCTAGACTTAGATTCATGAATTCTTCTGCTCTTCAGCCATATCTCTGCCCAACAATTTCTTCTAGTAATTTAATGGATGATTTAGACAAATGACTCTTCTATGGAACATGCATGCTGTGGGGAGTGACTCAATGCCATGTTCGATTACTTTCCTGAGAGGTGGATTTGAATTTTGGATAGATGCAAAATATAATTAAGGATGAGAAGAAGTGGAGTTGCCTTTCTTTGAGATATGGGAAGTCACTTTTTTTTTTTTTTTTTTAAGGGTGTGTTTGGGAATGAATAAAACTTTTGGTGAAAAGTTTTGAAGAATAAAAGTTGTCAAATGATGTGATATGATAGGGGTAATGATGAGGAGTAAAGAGGATAAAGTTAAAATAGATAGGTTAGTTGTATAGGTAATTGTGTAGAAATGATTGAAAAGTAGGGTGGTTTGTGTTGGAAGATGTAAAAAAATAATTAAAAAATAGAAGAGTTGTAGAGAATGAAAAGTTTTAGATTGAAAAGTTTTAGGTGAAAAGTTTTTGTCATTGCCAAACATCCCCTAAATTGAAACATTTCATAGCAGGAATCCATATGTATCAAACTGACCAGCGCCAAAAGATTGTGATCATTTCATCGAAGATGATTTTATCTAATAGTTTAATAGTAGTTCCCACTTCCCATAAAGGTGAATGTCCCTTTCCAATCAGTTGGAAGTACTTGTAGTATAATTTATTTACACTGAAACTCTGCAAATTAGGTCAACTTATTGCTTTTATGATAAATCCTTGCTGTCTATTTCTTATTGTCTGCTGGAAGCTAGTTTGTTATTTATGTTCATGGAAGAATTGCTTTGCATCTCCTGAGTGGATCACTGTCTAGCTTCTCAGATTTGAGCCTGTTATTCCCTTTGGATCCAGTTCTGCAAGGCATCTATTTCCAGAGTACTTTCCTTGTCAAAATGTTGCATGCAAACATCAACTGTATCTTCGCTGAAATAACAATGCTAATTTTTTGAAGAGCATTTAAATAATGAAATTCTTTTTGATCTGTCTTTACAGTTGCTGAGATGTGCCATCGGTACCCAAATGCTACTGAAGTAAATGTTTCTGGTGCACCTGCTGTTGACTTGCTGGCTGCAGAAGCAATGTTATCTCTAAGGTATCTCCTACATTTTTGCCTCTCCAGTTGCTAGATCAATCATGTTTAATTGTTGCTTAGGCAGCTGGTTGATCTGCAGGAACATTGAAGTTTTAATCCTTGGCAAGGGACAGCTGGGTGATGCTTTTTTTCGCTCGTTAGCTGATTGTCGTGTGTTGAACCGTTTAAGTATTACCGAAGCATTCCTTGGTAATGGTGCTCAAGAGATAGCTGTGAATCATGATCGTTTGCGTCATCTTCAATTAATAAGATGTCGTGTGCCTCGTATCTTAGTCAGGTAAATATCTTGTGACATTTTGGGTGTATTTGGATGGTGGCTGGTATGAAAGGATATGGATATGGAAATTTAAGGTGAGAAATAAGGGATGACGAGAAATATAAGTGATGACGAGGAACATGTGTTTTGATGGTACATGCACTAAGTACATATTCTGTCATTTGCTTGTTTGCATATCCATTGTATTTCCTTGGTAATTTCATTTCAACCAGACACCCCGTACTTAAGCTGTATTTCTCATTTACCATTTATTTTCTTCTGGTGGGGGTCTGCTGATATGGTAATTTGCAGGTGTCCAGAGCTGGAAACTCTCTCTCTGAAGCGCAGTACCATGTCACAGGCAATACTTCATTGTCCCGCATTGTATGGTTTGGATGTAGCTAACTGCCACAAGTTCACGGATGCTGGAATTCGTTCTGCTGTGACGTCATGCCCTTTGTTGTCATCATTGGATATATCGAATTGTTCTTGTGTTAGTGATGAAACCCTACGCGAGATAACTCAGTCTTGTCATCATGTTCGAGTTCTTGATGCATCATTTTGTCCAAACATTTCACTTGAGGTTGGCCTAATGGATGTTTTTGATATTTGGCTTTTGTGCTGATAAGTTTGCATAGTCCTTGAATCATATGTTTCCTTGCCTCTCTGAAAGTTTGTGAAACTTTTTACATGTTTCCTTGTCTCTCTGGAAGTCTGTAAGACTCCCAATGTTGACAGATCTAAAGCTTCAGAGCTGCGAGGGTATAACTTCTGCTTCAATGGTTGCTATTTCTCAAAGCCGTATGCTGGAGGTTTGAAATAGCTATTTTCATGTTTTTTGCATTTGCTTGTATATGCTCTTCAGTTCTGGCATTTATCATTTCTCCTGAGGTTTTGGATACTGACTGCAGGGCTTGGTGCTTGATTGCTGTGGCTTACTGACATCAGTTATCTTGGATCTTCCACACTTGCAGAGCATCAGTCTTGTACTTTGTCGCAAGTATTATCCGTTATGTCTGCCTTTTCAACTTTTGATTGCATCCAGTGGACCGAGCATCGGTATCATTATTAATATGATTTACCAGGGATATGGGAACATTTATTGATGTTGCTGATATCAGAAAATTATAGCAAACTGTTGAGGACAACATTTAAACATTAAAAAAATGTAAAAATTATATTGGATATTAGTGGTCTGGAAGTATTGATATTGTAGCTTATGCTATAAATAATATTGGGAATAATTGGAGCAGTGTTTGTAACACTATGGGAACAATAGCCGGTGTTCGGAATAATTGGAGCAGTGTTTATAACACTATGGGAACAATAGCTGGATTCTGAGTATCCTTAGCTTGCTTCTATTCTTGTTGCAGATTTGTTGACTTAAATTTGCGGTGCCTTATGCTGTCATCTATTACTGTTTCTAATTGTCCTGTACTCCACCGCATCAACATTACATCAAATTCACTTCAGGTTGGTTTCCCCTGAGTTAACCTGTTATCTTCTATTCTTCTTTATTGTGTGGTATTTACATAAGGCAGGACTTTTTGTTGGTCATGCAGAAATTGGTTCTGCAAAAGCAGGAAAGTTTGACAGCCGTGCAATTGCAGTGCATCAACTTGCAAGAAGTGGACCTTACTGAGTGTGAATCTCTAAAAAGTTCTATTTGTGAAGTTTTTAGTGATGGAGGAGGTTGCCCTGTTCTGAAGTCATTGGTTCTTGACAGCTGTGATGTATGTATTTTCTTTTTATGGTTGCTGTTGTTTACTTGTTTCCATGAGGTATTGTCTGGTTGTCATTGAAATTTACATAACACTTTGCAGAATGTAATAGTTGCCTGCCTATCTATCTGATATATTTGCTGAGGATGGTGTTCTGTTGCAAACATTACTGGGAGGCTGAACATGCACGTTCTGTATGTACTCCACTTAAAGTGGTTGATGGTTCATGCTGCATACCAGTTGCTTTTTTATACAGAGATTTCATTACAACTGCTTGAACAAAACCCAAGTAGAGAGCGCAAATTCTATTTTCTTTTCCCATTCTTTTACTTATATGCTATGAGTGTGTTACTAAATTTTGATGGCTGCTTGTTAAGTGACCTCTGGAAGTTTGTACCAAAAGGCATGCCATATGATTGGAGTCAGTGTGTGCAATATTGTTCAGCTTTGTTGGTTACAGTTAGTAGGATTGCTTGCAGTATGCTGTTGTGGCCACTATTTTGGAAGTAGTTCAGTTACGGTTTCTCGGAAAATGAAGTATTGAAGGCGGCCAGTGGATCATATTTGTAAGATCTCATGTTTATGGATGGTTGGGAATGGTCAAATGATCAGAAGACTTCTTGGTTTTGCATTTGAATTTATCATTTAGTACTCTTAGAGAAATAAATTGTAGTTATTTATACTTAAGCCTTGAAGCATAGAGGACTGGGTTCCATGTTTACAGCAGGTTTTTGAAAATTGTATGTTGAAAAAGAAATGAATTAATAACAGATACATTAATATCATTAAAGATATGTACGAGGGGGCTGTTATGAATGTGTGGACCATTAGTGGAGATACTAATATCTTTCTTGTTAAAATAAGTTTACATCAAGGCTCAGCCTTGAGTCCTTACCTTTTTTTACCTTAGTAATATAGATGAAATTACTAGACATCTCCAAGAAGAAGTACCTTGGTGTATGTTATTTGTAGATAACATTGTTCTAATAGATGAAACTAAAGGACTAAATTTAAAATTGAATAGGTGGGTAGATGCTTTAAAATCTAATTGTTTTAGAAGTCGTTGCACGAAAACTGAATATATAAAATGCAATTTTAATAATAGTGAGGATCCGGATGAGGAACCAATTAAGATTTTATATCAAGTAGTAATAAGAACTAATCACTTCTAGTACCTAGGATCAATAGTTCAAGAGAACAGAGAAATTGAGGAAGATATAATACATAGAATTCAAGCAGGATGGAAGAAATGGAGAAGTGCGTCAGAAATTTTATGTAACCGTCGAGTTCCAATCAAACTAAAAGGAAAGTTTAATAAGACTGCGATTAGACCTGCTATGCTTTATGGAACAGAATGTTGGGAAGTTAAAGAACAATATATACAAAAAATGAGCGTAGCAAAAATGAGAATGTTAAGGTGGATGAGTGGTAAAATAAGAAAAGATAAAATTAGGAATGAAATAATTTGAGAAAAACTTAAAAGTGAGATAAATTTGTGATAAAATGAGAGAAAATAGATTAAGATGGTTTGGTCATATTAAAAGGAGGCCTGAAGTAGTACCGGTTAGGAGAACAGAGTCTATCCAAATAGAAGGTGGTAGGAGAATGAGAGGAAGACCCAAAAAAAATTGATGAAAGTAATTAAACAAGATTTAAAAATATTACAAATTACAGAAAATTTAGTCTTAAATCGCCAAGAATGGTGCAACAGAATCCATGCAGCCGACCCCACGTAGGTGGGAAATGGCTTATGATGATGAAGCGGACTTATCGTACTCATAGGCAAGGAGAAAGCTTAACTGGTTTGTATGATCTCAAATGATTCTGATTTTGTGGCTTATTAGGTGTTTTGTAAGCATGATCCTTAGCTCTTCACTATGTGGATGGTGTTAAATATGACACAAGCCATTACAGATGGAGTTAAAGATATATCATGGTGGGCCCAGAACTAAAATTCCTCCCGAGATTTGAGTGGGTCCGCCTCATTTAATTACAAGAAGCATGACCCACATTTTAGCTGTCTTATGCACTACCAGTCTCTGATGTTTTCTAGATTCCTTGCTTTTTAGTTTCCCCATGTTTGGCTTTGAAATTAGTTAATTTTGTTTGTAAATTGTCTGATCCTATTTTTTAATCGTGAGTCACATTCGGGCCGAGACTGACCTTTTTGTCTTTTTTTTTTTTTTTTTTTTGCAGAGTTTGACAGTGGTTGGACTCAGGAGCACTTCTTTGGTCAGTCTGTCACTTATTGGTTGTCGTGCCATGACTTCACTGGAACTTGCTTGTCCAAACCTTGAGCAAGTTCGGTTGGATGGTTGTGATCATCTTGAAAGAGCTTTTTTCGGTCCTGTAAGTTAGTTTGTGCATTTTTCTATTTCCTGGCAATTTTAGCGTTGATTTTGTTTTTGACTGTGGAATAATCCATCTACTTAATGTAGACAGCCTAATTATTATCTCAGGCATTTTTCCATGTCTTGAAACCCAAAAAATTGACATTGTTGAGGTGACACTATAAGACGTTTCATCCATATGAAATTTCCAGAGTGCAAGATGGCAACAAGCATTGGACCATAGATCCAGAATTGCTTTACATAAGGCCCTGGAAGCTTTGTCCTCTCTAGGAAAGGGACAGCTGCCCTCTAATTGAGTCTCCTTGAATAAGCCTCTCCAAAGAAACGCCCAACATATTCAACAACTGAATATCGGGATAGGTATCTGTCCATGTGTTTTCTTTGGGCATGTGGGATCTTTCTGCTGTAATCCATTATTTGGACTTCGTTTGGTAAAGACATAAGAAATCAAGTGTGCCGTTTCTTAATGGCAGATACTCATCCTGCATTTAGTATTATAAGGAAGATTTGAGATCAGATGTAGAATGTACAAACTAAGATGAAATGGAAGTTTTAAGTAACAGAGATACATATTTATGAATTTCATATTTGGCTTCTCAAATCGTTATGACTGTTTGCTATTTACTTGCTGCTGTCGTCATCATCAACATCAGCAGATGCCAATACAACTGCATCTTGTAAATGAGTATGCATTGTGGTATTCTAGGAGTACAGATATCAGCGCTTCTGTTTTAAAGATCATAAACACGCATAATTTATTGTGCATGCATAATAATGGTAATTCGATTATGTGAATCTTTCTCATTACTGAATGGATCTTACTCGCATCACCTTTCCTGCATTCCAAGTGCAGTCTGCTAGTGTATATTGACAATAACTGAAGAGATATTACCAAGTATTTTATATTCCTAGTAGTCAAAAAAGATATACCATTCTAACAACCGAGCGCTTGCTCGGTTGGTTAAAAAAAGGGTTCTGCTGTGGCCGGTTGCAAGCTCAAGTCTCACCAGCCCTGTTTTAGGGAGCATTTGTCTCCCTCATTTATTTAGGAGCTTTGGTCTCCCCGTTTGATAGGTAGGGTTTGTTTTCCCAATGTTGATGTGGTGGAGCTTGTGGTCTCCACCCATAAGTTGTAAATAATGTCTCAGGGCTACATCGTAATAAATATTGAGATGAATGTGTGTGTGTGTATATATATATACGAATCTCCAAAAAAAAAGATGTACCATTTTTGTAAGAACTTTCTTATTAGTTCCGAGGCCACAAGCTCTTATTAATAGACTGTCTTTTTAAGTTAGTGGGATTAGCAATGCTATTGATCTGGGATCTTGCAGGGATTATTTTAAACTGAAGAAGCTTTTCTATGTAGGTTGGTCTCCGGTCACTGAACTTGGGAATATGCCCCAAGTTGAGCAGCCTCCATATAGTTGCGCCACATATGTCATGTCTAGAGCTGAAGGGTTGTGGTGTTCTGTCCAAGGCATCCATCATTTGTCCCTCCTTGACCTCGCTGGATGCTTCATTCTGCAGGTAAGTTTCTTACACCAATGGTTCTTTTCTTATTCCTGTTAATTCAATTTAATGTCCTTTCAATATGTTTTTCACCTGATGACTAAGTTTCCTAAACAGCCAGCTTACTGATGACTGCTTGTCGGCAACAACTTCTTCATGCCCAAATATTGAGTCGCTAATCTTGATGTCGTGCCCATCCATTGGTTCTGATGGGCTCTCTTCTCTGCAGCGCCTTCTGAATCTGACTTACCTAGATTTGTCATACACGTTTTTGACAAATTTGCAGCCCGTATTTGAATCCTGCTTGCAGCTAAAGGTGAACCTCTGATGCTGTTACTCATGCATTAGAGAAACACCACCAATATTGGAAAAATCTCTATTTGCATTAATGCATGTTTAGTTGTAGTACACAAATAAATGTATGTGCATATACTGTAGCATCCTTAAACCATTACTGCGTCAATGTGTGCGCGTGTTAGTACGTGGAAGCTGTTTATGTATGTGCTTTGATTGGTCTCCAGAGATGCTCAGATGATGATGATTCAATTGCTAGTTTTCTGCTGATAAATGCTATTTAGGCTTCGATGTCGACTTTTAAAAATTTTTCAGAGTTCAGACATCAGTTTAATGGTGTGATTGACTAGATGTAACCTTCAATTTAACCTTGTATGCTGTACTAGGTATATCCTATCCTGGTTCCTCAAATGCTGCCGTGACCCATGCTGTGTGAATGGCAATTGTTTCTTGCAGGTTCATAGTTGTAGTGCAGGCTGAGGCTGGCTTTATCAGCAGTTGTATCCAAAGGATTCGTGTCATCATGGTCCAAATCCCTTATGCTTGATATTAACATTGTGAACCTCATTGCAGTATTAAGTGTTGCTTTGGCCAATTAATGTTTATACAATGGAGCTAGGGTTTTAACCCAGTTTAGAACATTTCTCCCACTTTATCAAGAGCCATATTTCAGTGTAGTGTAAATCATGAATGATTTATTGTTGTCTTTAGTTGGGCTTTTAAGCAGGTTGCTCCCGTGTGGTTGCTTGATTCCTCAAATCTGTTCTATCCAGTTCCTAGGACATCCAGATCAGGTCGAACTAATTCCAAGTTAAAATACGATTTCCCATACATGTATCACTTTGAATAATGTTCTTCCTTTTTCCCCCTTTTTTTTTCGCTTTGTTTCTGGAGGACTATAGGGAGAATATGTAGGAGAAAGAGGAAATATCCTCTCGTATAGGGTATGGTAATGGGAGAAAGAGGAAATATCCCTCTCATATAGGGTATGGTAAGGGAAGAAAGGGTAAAAATTGAGATGAAATTAGGGAAGATAAGACAGAATTAGGAAGCAAGCAGCAGATGCCAATGAGTTCTATTACAAAAAAATTCTTATGGCATGACGGGATGATTTATTGAAATCCTTGTATGCTTTTGTTTCTTTTCATTATGTCACTATTAGTTAGCAATGCAGCTTCAGCCCTCATTTCGCAATGTTCCCTGAGTTGAGATGATATATTAGTATGTGGTGGTTTTGTATCCTTGATGATACTTGTAACTATGCCAAATGGGAGGGAGGGAGAGAACATGTTTGAAGCACCAGACGTTGCAGCTGGTGTTTCAATATACTGTTTCTCCTTACTCTTTGACATCTGACAAGTTTTTTTTTTTTTTTTTTGACAGGTTTTGAAACTGCAGGCATGTAAATATCTTTCTAATTCTTCGTTGGATTCCCTTTATAAGGGAGGTGCTCTTCCAGCACTCCGTGAATTAGATCTGTCATATGGGAGCATCAGTCAGTTTGCCATTGAGGAGCTTCTTACTTGCTGTACGCATCTCACTCATGTGAGCTTGAATGGTTGTATCAACATGCATGACCTTGATTGGGATGCAACTGATGCCTCTTTTAATGTGTCATCGAGTGTCCACTGTCCATCTGAGCATATTTCAATGCCAAATGAATGTAAGCCAATTGAACATAGAGAACGTCTGCTACAGAATCTCAATTGTGTTGGATGCCAGAACATAAAAAAAGTTGTGATTCCTCCAATGGCTCGCTGTTTTCATTTGACATTGCTTAACCTCTCTTTGTCGAACAATCTGAAGGAAGTGGATCTTGCTTGTTTTAATCTTTCCTTTCTCAATTTGAGGTATGTGTTCTCTTCTCGTTCTCTGTTGCACCTCAATTTTGTGATTTGACCATGTATCCCATAATAATACCCTCTTTTGTTCTCCTCTTATCTGCAGCAACTGCTACTCTTTGGAAATTTTAAAACTTGATTGCCCAAGATTGACAAGCCTTTCTCTTCAGGTAATAAACCTGTGGTATTGTGGTAGAACATGAATATAATATGTATGCATGTGCGCTTATCTGTGTATTAGAGTGTACTGCTGCCTCATTTGGTCTTTCTTTGCTATTTGTGCTCGTGAGAGAATTGTCTAGCTTGCTTCTCAATTATTAATTTACTAGGCATGGAAGATCAGATGGTCCCACAATTTGTGGTCAAGGAAAGCATGTGACAGTTTTAGATGACCTGCTTACTCAGTTTATCTTATCAATCATGAATGGTTTGTGCTCAGAGTCATTGTAATTCAGTTTGGTTCTTGTTTGTACATTTGACTTTTTGAGTTCTAGTCCCTGCGAACTGGTCTGCTAGTAGCAGCTCTACTGCAGGGACCTTATTTGCCAGTAAAATATTTTGGCCAACCTTGATGCAGTAATGATGTAAAATCTAATCCATTTGTTGCATGCATAGCCTCACTTTTACTGGGGTAAGGAGGGAAAATCATATAATTTTGCCTCAGTAGTAGGCCACACAATCAGAAACAGTTAAAAGGAAATAAAGCGAGTTTGTGTGTATGGGGTGTGGAAATCATGTCATTTTGCCTCAATGTTAGTCCACATCATCAGAACAGTTGAAGAAAATAAAGTTTACTGTTGATTTTACTGCGGGCAGGTTTGGCTATCTCTAAAACATTTCAATTGAAAACTTTTGACTCCCTACAACTCTCCTATTTTTAAATAATTTCTTTACGTCTTCCTATACTATCCTACTTTTCGATCATTTCTACACTACTACCTATATAACCAACCTATTTATTTCAACTTTGTTCTTCATATCACATTATTTTTTACCAATTCAAAGACTTTTATACCAATAACTTTTCATCAGAAGTTTTATCATTTTCCAAACGCACCTTGGACACAGTAAAACAGAGAATAGAATATATAAAGTGTTTGCTGCCATAGACAAGGCTTCATGAGAAAAGACATTTTCTCTTGCGTCCCAATCCCAGGTGTACTTCATAATGATGACCATGGAAATAAAATGTTTACAGTTATATGGCCTGTGTATACCATCATTTGCCTGAATTTTGAAATTTCTTGCAAGCGAAATTTCAAATTCACTCTGATACTGCAGCATTATGTTTCTCAAAACTCCTCTAGGTATTGTCTTGTACAAACATGATTATTAACATGATTGTTAACAATCTCTGCAATTTGTCTAGGTCTAGGTATTGTCTTGTACAAACATGATCGTTAACATGACTTATTTCAAAGCTGCAAACATAATTTTGCCTCCACTCTGATACCTACGGCATTATGTTTCTCAAAACTACAATCAGTTTTTTGCCTCTACTCTCATACCTGCAGCAGTCTGTTTCTCCAAACTACAAGCTTTCTTCTGCCTCCACTCTGATCTCTACTCTGCTTTCTGTCTAGTCTTGCAACATTGCAGGAGACGCTGTTGAAGCTGCGATTTCACAGTGTAGCATGTTGGAAACTCTGGACATCCGTTTTTGTCCAAAGGTGAGAGCCTGCTCCCCCCAAAAAAAGCCACAATGGGAAACAGTTTTTTGTAATAAAGGTTTAGGCTGTGTATATAGACGCTCCTCCCTTGACCCACAATGTTTAGGGGAGCTTTATACACATCGTCTATATGAAATTTCAAAATTTTTGGCTGTTCCCACAAGCCACACAATTTTATGAAAACTGAATAATCTATTCTTTTTTATTTGCATTTTTATCCAATGTAGGTATATGGGGCAGGCATGGGAAGGCTACGGTCTGTTTGCCCAAGTTTGAGACGCATCTTTAGCAGCCTGTCACCCTAAATTGTAAGGTCTTATAAAGATGCCCGATTAGCTGAGTGCCCATTCCGCTCGAGTTGTTCTCTCTCTTTTTTAATTGCAGGTTCTTGTATTAATGGCACCGACCCTGGGAAGTGGGGAGAAGAATTGGGAGGAGAGAAACAGAACATGTTGTAATTCTGAGTGCGCTGCTCAACAATACCTGTGTAGTCAGCTTGTTG